>QAOC01032784.1:168933-225181 GCA_003255005.1 Begonia fuchsioides
TCCTGATTCACACTCATTGCAGTTCACTTAATTACAATCTCTCTTTCTCTTTCCTAATTCAACTGGGTTGTGTTTTTTTTTCTTCCTTAAATTTATCAAAAAATGGTTAGTGTATTAGATTCTTTAATCTCACTAATGTTGGCAAATACCCTCGTGCAGGAATTCCGAAACCAAAAAAGGAACGTGATGAGTCGAGAAGTGAGAAAACAAAGATGCCTTCCAAAACCAACGCACAAGATGCAACTGAAGTAGATGCATCTTCTGAATCTATGGTGGTCGATACTTCTCCACTTCCAGAAGGAAGAAATAAAACTTTGAAAGATGCAGTGAAGCTGAAGAACAGAAGAAAAAAGAAACCTACCAACCCATCTCTGATTTAGTCTCTGCTTGCTGAATTTTCGTACTGTTTTTGCTCCCACCATATGTATATTCACAACTTGTTTATTTTACACAGATATCTCAGATTCAGAAATTGGTAATTTCCTTACTGCACCAAGAATTAAGCATGGTCACGTTTCGGGTCGATTCCAAAACTGACTGGCAATCGAACCCTGAGTTCTGTAATAGATCTGAAATTTTCAGTTTGATTGGATTAGATTAGTTCAATTTGATTTTCTAATATATTTAAAATCAGTTTCCATCAAATTTTTATTTAATATTCAATAATCCAGTCATGGGTTCTATTCTTAAACTGTCAGACAATCGAAACCAAATCAAAATTTCAAAATTTAACCCACAATCAAAGCAAAATCCAAATTTCAAAACAAAATTTAACCTGAAATTGGTTTTGAAAACTAATAACCAAACTAAACTGATAGGACCTGTTAGTAGATTCGGTTTTTCCCACCCTACAGGTTGAATAGGCAAGCGATCCAGGGTTGAGGGAGCCGAACTTGGCTACCATTCCGTGGGCTATGCAGCCCGCAGTCGATGCCATCGTTCGCCCTAAACTTGCAACTCATCAAACAAGGAGAAAGCAAAAAAGTTGATGAAAATGGATTTGTAATATTAATGTTACACTAACTACTAGCAGCTATGAGAAATATATCTCAAAGCTTTTTCAAAGCCTATGACTTCTGACACTAATCTAATCCAGCACTTGACGAAATTCTAGAAATTCCAGGTAAATTCTCAGTTCCACAACACTTTTGTAATATATTGCAATTACAGCAGCAAAAAACATGGAGTAAATCCAGCCAAGTTGAAAATATCAAAAAGAAAACCGAATTCGGCCACAGAATTGAGCAAGTCGTAAAAACTAAAAAGACAGCTCATTTGGGAAACGTCCTAATTCATATCTAATATAGATGAAGCAAACTCCACAAGAAACCATACACCTTATACATGGAAATGAAGGATCCAACTAATATCTCCTCCTAGGACTCCTCGATCGTCGCTCTCGTGCCGGCCTGTAGAATTGAACAAATAATTGACCGGATATAGAGGAGATTCTAAAAATAAATAATAAACACAAAAGGTCAGAAATACGAGCTATAGTGAGAGAAATGGTTCGACACAAATTAAGATTGTCAATATCTTATTTGTGGAAGCATGTTCTCTTTAATTTTGTCATGGTCCCATGCATATCTCAGATTCTAATAGTCTATTGTCTACAAAAGTGTCACGACTAAAAAATGCTAGATAATTTATAAATTAATATAAGAATAATAACTTTTCAAAGCATTGTCGTTTTTTATATTCACATGTCCTTAGTTTTACAACATTAAGGAGTGAACTACCAACTTCTTTGTTTTGGAAAACAATGGCAACTTTTGATGGATAAAAACAATTGGGGAGACTAACCTATTGTTCTTTCTTCTTAAGGATCCATTGACAAAGGGTCCGTTGCTGAATGCCCAATCAACACTGATGATTTGAGTAAGAAGTTCTACACCATTCATAGCAGAAATAGCCTTCTCTGCTTCCTTATAGGCTTCATACTCAATTAAAGCATACCCCTAGAAGAACGCAAAAGAAGAATGACATATTAAGTACAAGATGTTCTTGATACACGATAGACTTGAATTAGTAGCCTAAAAAATAAAATAATTTTTTTATCTGTTTGCAAATGAAAAAGATCAAGATCACTTAAGTTTGAAAATTAGCTCAATAAAAAAGAAAAGAGAATCACAAAAGCCCCAACTTATAGTTCAAAGTATTGCTTATGATTGAGTCAAAACAACATGCCTTCACAAATCCAGTGCGGCGGTCCAGATTTAAATGCAAATTCTTGATTTCCCCAAACTCACCAAATGCGTTGTGCAAATCATCTTCTTGTGCCTCTTCATGTACACCAGTTGCCATAATGATCCATCCTTCAATAGCTATATGTAAAATTCAATTACTTTCTCGCTATTTTTCATTTTATAAGAACTTTCTCACGGTTTATGTGATATATATACATAGGTGGAAACAAAAATGAGAATATTAGCCAAACCAAATCTCGTCTCCAAAATGAAATACATAATCAAATCTTAGTGATTAGGGAAATCATCAAACCAATTAAATATAACCACTCGTAACACTACACAATCAATTAACACATAAAATCAGAAGTAGAACGTGGTGCTAAAGGGGATAACAGATAATGTCAACACTTCTCAGGAACTAAGCATGCAAAATAAGCAACTAAATCTTCTGTTCCAATCATTTTTCAGTCTCATATGAGACAAAATTGTTCACCATAACTGTAGTAGCTACTAGCTGGTAGAACCATGACCATTATTGCCAAGAAACTCAGTTAATAATGAGACGATTCAATCTTTCTTTAGTAGGTATGTACATTTTTTCTAACTAATAAAATAAGCTATTGAGGCCAAAGGATGATAAAAATAGCTTCTTTTATTCTACTTTAAAAACGCCCAAATGCCCTAGTTAAAATAGACATCCTAAGACACCAAAACCTCGAAACCATACCTACCATTAAAATAGAGGAGGAAAGGACTCGGATAAAACAAACCGAGTAGCACAGTAAAGAGAACCAAAATAGGCAGATAGAAAGCAAGAAAGAGACATAAAAGGAAGAAAGACGAACATCGCTGGGGACCGGGTCCGTCCGAAGACCTGAGGGAGTCGAAATTAGAGCCAGAGAGGTGAGTATTGCGATTTGCATCAGAATCTATACGGAAACCACGGCCCTTGGTCTTCTTTGGGGCGTCGAACAATGCGCCGCCGGTAATGGCGGACTTGAGCTTAGGGAGAGAAGCTTGAAGAGACGGTTCAACGTCGACTGCTCCTTCTTCGTCCATAAGGTCATCGTCCTCAGGCTCGAAGTCTAAAGCCTCTACATCTGCGTTCGCCATAGCTACTGACTGATCTCTCTCTCCCTTCTCTCCACGAAGAAGACTACTCAAGTATAATAAAATCTATTTTTTTCAATTTATTTTAAAATACCGAACCAAATTGGGCGGCTCGAGTCCGGTTTAATTCCCGAAACACACAGATCCGGTCATGGTTATCAATTTCCTGAACCAAACCGATTTTATTTTTTTAGGCTTTCTTTTCTCCTTTGCGTCCATTGGAACAGCACGAGGTTTGGGAAGATGATGAAGAAAGAGACGCCGGTAAGGCTTTCTAGTCCAACTGATCTCGTCTATCTTCTCTTCTGCCATGTTATTTCTTTCTTCAGCTAGATCTTTCAGTTTTACTCGAGACCTTCGAGCTCGATAATTTCGAGCTAAACCTTCGATTTTGAAACTAGCGAATTCTGCTTGAATCACTTGAGGTTGAAGACTTACAGTTGTGTTTGAAGCTTCGAATTATCGAGCTCTTCTTCATTTAATTTATCAATTGAATTGTTTTTCTCTCTTATTCGGTATGATTTTTTTTGAGTAATATCTGTAATTTTGGATTTGATCGTAAAAAAATTAAAAAGTTTTGGGGGACAATGATGAGATTGAGAAAGCTACGGAAAAAATCAGTAAAATTATGAGTAAAAACTTGGGATTTCCATGACACATTCAAGATTCACTCTGAAAATGTGCTCCTTCATATCTATTGTTTTGCAGAAAGACAATTTGTATTTGTGGGGATGGTTCTTTGTAATCAGCTGCTCTATTTTCTTTCTGGGATTTATGTACGCGGCAGTGATAACTAAGCTTCTTCCGCCTTCAAAAAACTCTTTTATTTCAGCCATTCAAAATGACTGGTAAGCTTTTTATCGTTTTTTTCTCCGCAAGTTCTTGTTGTTTTAGTTGAAGAGAAAATGGCTACTATAATTTCTAATTCAATCTTGTTCTTAACTACCAATTGACTCAATTTCCTTTATTTGGTTCTTTTTCACCTTTTATTAATAAATTATAAGTATTTAGTGAAAAACTAGCCGCTGACGAATCTGTCTATGTTAAAGAAAATCTTTCTGAAGTAGAAGTTATAGCTAGTAATTACCGGGATGAGTATATTTCCTATATATGGAGTTTAAGCTGTATTAAAGTGTCCAATCTACAGCGATGCATGAAGTGGATCAAGATATGTGATCATATGCTCTTTGCTTTTTGTCAAGGGACACCAGTTCTTTTTCCTTCAGTCTAGAATAAGTTAAATTCATCGGCACTATATCCTAACAGCAAAAGAGATTGAATATAAGGCATTTTTTTTGTATTTGTAAATTATCACAATCAGGCAAGGTTATAGTTTGGAGAAGAAGATTTAAACATGATATTGTATTGGAAATAATTAATAACTACTAACATTACACGAAAATTAATAAATTGGGTTATAATTTTGGGAAGATTGTGACACTTATTTATGCTTTCACGTGCTTATAATGGTATAGGAGTATAGAGTAATAGGCTGGTAGGTTTTCTCGAACTTGTAGTTTTGTGCTTGAAATTTATCTTACAGCAATGCTGACTTTAGTTGAAAGATATCTGCAAGTTCTTAAACATATGAGAAACATAACCTATATCTTATGATTTGTTACAATGTCTTAATTTGCACAACTTTTCTCTCTAAAAACCAGACTCTAATACTGAAATTGAAGATTTTTTGTCGCCGAAAAGATTTGATTGCCTGTTGAAATATCATTAGTAATGTTAATTCTCCTTACTGTCATTTGGATCGTTTTACATGTTTCTAACCTCGGTTCCTCTTATTATTTAGGTACTACTGTTTCCTGATACCCTTGACAGTTCCAATCCTAGTGGTTTCTGTATATTTTCATTGGCTCAGCATGAAGCTGTTCAAGCACGCATGAACTCTCCATCTCACAGAGGTTAGCTTGATCATCATTTGACCTATTATGATAATTTAATCCAAAATTATTGTATCACTGTGATTTAAACTTATCAAGAATGATAATTCTCAATGCTGTATCTATGCCTGGAAATCATGCATGACTTTTAATATTTTTCCGGTTGAAGATTAAAATGATCCCACGTTTATAAGTTTGTGAAAATTAAAATTTTGTTTTACTCATGCCTCTCTCTTGCATTCATATTGTGGTCTAATCCTTTTTATATCACGTGGCTTCATTTTGTGATGCCATTTTAGATTAGTTTTGAAAAATCTAGTGAATTGGCTTCCAAACCTGGGAAAAGATAGGAAATTATTCTAAAGGCGAACAAACCGATGTTTTGATTAGGTACGCCAACTCCTGATTGATTCGTTTGAAATGTTTTACTACGTTGTTTTGAATGAAAGTCCAATTTAAACCTCAAGCTATAGGGTGATAAACAAATTGAGCCTTACGCTATGTTTTAGCACAACTAGAATCCAAAACTATCGTTACAAAACTAGTTAAACCTCCAGTGTGTCGGACCACGAGTCTGCAAAGATAGGGAAAAACGATGGTGGACAAAAAAATACCGAGGATGGGGTAAAATCGCAAAGAAGCTCAAGTGGGAGTTGACAAAATCACTCAAAATCACTCAAAAAAATGATAGAAGGCTTCGTATTGGAAGTTGAAATCGCCCATAATAGAACGAAAATTTGTTTGAGAACCTAGGTCGCATGCAGCCTTAGGCAAGTGCAATCTTGAATGTTGAGTTTCATGAACAACCACGTGTAAAAATACCGTTTACACAAGGTCGTCCTCGTCCTATTTGGGGCCGGCCGACCGCACTTTGACCACCAAAGGGTCAAGGCGATGGTTAACATGTTAAGTGGGAATAATTAATAATTTTAGTTGTTTCAACCGAGTGTAAAGTTCGAATTGTCCCTCACCTCCTAGTTGGAGGCTAGAATTCGACTTTGTCTCGTCTTTTATCATTTATGTGTAAATGGATTTTGAATTATTTGATGTTTTTTCCTGTGTTCATGATTTCAGTGATTCTCTGCATCTGTCGTCATTAAGTTCATCATCGATTACCCGAGCGATCGAGAAATCAAGGTTTCAGTGGTTCCTGACTGATTTTTCTTGTCTTATATCATTTTTTCTTTTGATTATACACACTAATCAATTCAACCAAACATGTGATGATCCATTTCATGATTGGTTGAATTGTGTACACTAGATAATGGAATCATTGAAAGACTGGAGCATCTTATTATTTTATGATATGTTCTGTCAATGGAGAACTTTATGTCTTAGACTCTCTGTCATCATTCTTAAATAAACCTAATATATCGATAGAACGAAGATACAAAAAATAAAAGCGAAGAACATTTCTCAAGAAGAAAACGCTCGAACTAAAGAAGAAAAGGCTAAAATTCTAAAAAAATTCCAAACAATAATTCTCTTAGAACTAATGACATTAATATTATCCTAAATGTTTGTAATTTCTCGCATTATTCTTGATCACTATTTATTGTGCCTTTTATTAACACGTATGTCACAAAAGAAGCTCAAATTATTTTTGTCAATAATGTTATATTTTTTATGCCAACATAATAATTAGACTCCACATATTCAACGATATAAGCTATGCTTTTGGTAATTAATCTAGATTCTGGACAAATTTAGAATAGCTGTATATCCTTTTGCAACTGTCTTGCTTGAATAAAAACTAACAACTTCCATTGAATATCATTTGACTTCCTGATCTTCATTGTTTATTCAGCTCATGTTTTAGCACAATGGGTACCTCTGGTTAGAGTTATGAGTATGGAAAAACTCAGATTGGGCCACAATGTGACAAAATCAGTCGATAGTTGGCCTAATTCGGAAACTCGTGATTGACCAACCTCTTTGGATAATCAGTCAATAGTTGGCCAAATTCGGAAACTTGTGATTGACCAACCTCTTTGGATTACGTTATATGCTCGTCTTAGTTGAATCGAATCAATATGTATACTGTTTGAATCATTTGGTTATGCTGATGTAATGTTCAAATTCCATTTTGTTCATAAATTTCTATCTTAGAGTAGTCAACTAATTAATGTCTTTGATTCAATGCCCCTTTGACTTAATTTCTCTTTGTAATGTTGACTCTATGTTTTAATAATGTTTGGTAATTTTGTTGAATTTCTTCGATTTATTTAATGATGTTTTGTAGATTTCTGAATAAAACAGATACAAAACCCGGTCATCTTCTCAGATTTTAGCACTAAACCCAACAAGCTGCATGGCCGTTAAAATATAATTACAGAATTTAAAGTATAAATAAAATACATTATTGATCATTTTTTTCCTTCTTTCTTCTGGATTTTCTGCTATTTCATTCATTTGAAGGTTAGTAGTATTCTCCCCAGTGATGGCTAAGGCTAGTTCTCCAAAAGTTCAACATCTTATGAACAAATACACATTTTGAGGGAAAAAAACATATATTAACACATCATTCTCCATCTTTACAACATTACACACAAAAAGGAACGACCCTGATAAAATCTAAAACCGATATGGCCTTAAATTGCGTGAATTATGTACACAATAACATTCATAGACTATTAATGATGTTTACGAAACTCACTTTTTCATCTTCCGGGTATCTGAGAAGTCGGCTCAATGGATGCATCCGAGGGCTTGAACTCGAATTGTAGATCTTTTTTCTTCAACTCAAGTATGCTTTGTTCGTTTTCAAGCCTCATTCTCTCATTTTCCAGCCTCAGCCTTTCAAACTCCCTATCTTTCTTGTTGCAATACCTTAACCATTTGAACCGCTGTTTCTCAAGCTCGAAAGCTTGAGCTTGGATACTTAATCTCTGCTCTTGGAGCTGAAACATCTGTTTCTTGATCCATTCTTTTCTTTCCCATACGGATGTAGTGGGATTTTCGAAAATACCCGACATTTCTAATGCAAAACATTCTTGTCCAACACGATGATTCTGTGCCTTTCCATATTCAACCATTCTCCCTCTATCCGGGTCGTATAGACAATCATTTTCACCATCTGAATCACCGTCATCATCATCATCGCTGTCATTTTCAACGACCTCTTTCTCTGAGGTATTATTACTCTCTCTAAATCGACCTCCGTCTGGGAAAGTAAAACTTTGTAGATCAAGATCATGGAAATCGGGTATCTTCTGGCCATTATGATAAGCACACATTTCCTTGTAAAACAAGTGTTTTGAGCTCAAAATCTTCTTCACAACATCTTTCGCCTTCGCCGAAATATGTGGCATAGAATCCATAAGAGAAGGGTTCTCCACAACTCTGCAACTTGTTCCCCGTCCTAGAATATCGTTTAATCGTTTATACCTCTTGTTCAAGTCGTTAAATTTATCCTCACATTGCTGGGGAGAAACATAACATCCTTTACTAATCATTACTTTCGAAACCATGTTCCATTTACCCTTCTTTTGTAAGATCCCCGATTTTCTCTTGAGGCCCTCCCGGGCTTCACCATCGTCACCTACATGAGCAACTACTGCAATAAGAAGTCGAATTACATCGTCAGTCCATTTCATTCTCTGCCATTGAGAGCCCCTTCTACACTTGACCCCTTCAATGTTCTCACCATTTCCATCCTCTGTATAACTCGGTTCATCTTCTTCGCTTGTGTTGTTGTTCATGGTATTTCCAGAGGCAACTGCCTTTCCCTTGTGGAAATTGGGAGATAAACTCTTCAAGTTTAGACCATTTATTTCCATTAATCTAATGGAGTTTTGACCATTTTCGGGATTGTTCATGATGTTGAAAGGATGTTGATTAGAATGAGCCGAATGAGTCGTTTGGAGCCCGTGGATTGGAGACTCGAGATCGATCAACCCTCCATTCGAACCTGACAAAAATCCACCTCCCAAACCCGAACCTTCCATTTTCTCTCTCCTTCAAGCCCTAGAATCTCAGTTCCCAAATTTTACTGAACGAATCCTGAGAATGGCACATACGCATAGAAACATAGCCCCAGTCGCCAATCATTCTAGGTTAACAATCAGAAACAGAAATTGAAAAACATGATTCAGACTCAATTTCCACTTCCCTAATTCATCAGAGATCACTAAGAGGCGAGTAATCGAATCGTTCTAATAAAAGGATCCAATCAAAACAAGCAATACTTACAGAGCGATTTCGAAAACCCTAAGTGCCCGAACGTCTGAAAATTCGAGAAGAAACACGAATTCATCAAAACTCAGTTCCAGGAGTTCACTAAAAAACGAATTGAAAAAAAAATTAAAAGTCGCAAATCAAGATCATACTCCAACCTCTTGATGCTCAAAACTCCCTGATCAAAATCCACCATGGCGAGATGGGATTGAAAGAGAACCTCTGATTCGAACAACCAAGCGAAGTCAGTGGATCAAGATAGAGAAACAGGATTTTGCTCTTTGGAGCGGAATCCCCTGTCACCGCCTTCCTCGAGTCCAAAGCCACCACTACTAGAAGTTCCACTTACATTAAATATAAAAATAAATAAAATGCAATCTTACATTTATTTAATATATTCTTTTTACGTATTTTTTAACATATTAATATTTAATTAATATAATAAATATTATAAATAATTATTTTAATTATAATATATTAAAATTATTTTAATTAAATTAATAAAAAAATGACGCGAATGAAGATAAAGCAAAAAATATATATTAAAAAAATAAACAGTATTACTAATAAATAAATGATAAATAGTCTAACATTGAATTATTTTAAACCCTGAAATATCTCTAGTCAAATCCAACATTGAACTAAACATCGTCTTTAGTAGTGGCTGAACGAAATCAAAACAAAATTGACCGTGAACAAAAACAACGATTACAATTAAGCTACGAGTGACCTTGTGTATTGTACGGGCGTGCTCAGGCAATTTAGTCTCGTTCAATCCAAATTTAAAACTAGCTCGTGTGATTCTTATGCTGAGTGTAATAGTAGGTTTGCACGACCAGTTACGATCGATTGTCCAATTTTGTACTAGTTTTTGAACTAAGTTTGTATAGATTTTTCTAGCTAAGATTCATTTTGATTTTCTTGATTTTTGACCTCTATTTAAGTAGAAGGTCGATTCATCAAGCTGTATGTTCGTAGAGTAATATTATACTTAATTTTTTAGCATATCTTAATGTGTCGGGTTCTAATTGATGCAATAAATAATATAAAAAAATATTTTAGTTATAATATATTAAAAATATTTTAATTATATTAATTAATAATAAAATAAATAAAAAAAACGTATTTATTTATAGCCAATAAACGAACTGCACGTTATTGATATGAAGCGTCCGTTGGCAGAGAAACATTTTCCTTTTTAAACAAACGAAAAAAACTCGACTCTCTCTCTCTCTCTCTTGTTATGCTTTCTCTCTCCTCGACGATCCGTAATCGAAGAGGTTAGGGTTTCAAATCCGTTTTACGTTCAGTATCTTTTTAGTGTTTTTGTTTGGATTTTGAAATCTCTGTGTGTGGCTATTCACTGGTACTAGAACGGATGGATCTCGTTGTTCATTTCTGTCAATATTATGGACATATGCTTTGATTTTCGTTTCTATAGTTACATCATAGATCAGCCTGAAGGTTTTATATCTCTAAGGTTTTTCATCTCGACTGATACACTGTTATTGGGTTCTCCGAGCGTGTGCGAGGACATGTACTTTTGGGGTTTTAACACTGGAGATTTTTAGACAAGCTAAGCTATAGATTCCATTTTTTTATTTTCTTGGAAATGATGTATGCGTTGGTTAATTCCTGATCCTAAATTATAATACTGACAGCTCTTTAGGTCTAGGATTTTACGCCGATGCTTGAGAAAAGTGAGAGGGATTTGTTCATAGATTTTAATTTGACGAGATAGATTCTAATAGTTTGTGCTGAGCTCCATTTAGCTAGCTCTATATTTCTGTAGATAGCTCGAAAATATTGGGAAAATATAATAAGAATACTGAATAATCCTGGAGACTACTTAATACTTATCACAATAATTCCCAAGAAAGGCCACTCGTAGTAGTTTCATAGACAAAATTATCTTTCTAAGTAGGTTCCTAGGAAATACTGAGAGAGTCACAAACGACATATTTAAAACTCAGTATCTTAAGTTGAACTTACTTACACATTACAATTACACTATTGACTAGCCGGTATGAAAAATAATTGCAGATGCGATCCGAAAAATGCCAAAAATATTTTTCTACATCGCTAAAATATAACAGTCAAGAAATAAGAGAGAAATCCAGCAAAATAGACACAACGGAGTTTACATGGAAACTCAAACTGAGTAAAAAATCACGAAGACCGATTCGATAAAGATATCACTATGAAATAGGAATTACAACATTTTCTAAAAATTAAAAATTTCTAAAAAATATTCATTATGAAAAATCACCACTCTTAGAATTCTCATTATACTTAATAGTACCACACCTATTTTTCTCACTCTTTCTTTTATCTCTCATAAACTCTTCTTTCTTGTCTACTTTTTAGAAGAATTCAATTCCTTCGTATTTTTGGGATGCTTTCTTCATTGGAGGAGCTCTCTTTTTATAGAGACAACTCCTCATTAGCAGATGAAAAACAGCAAAATCCGTAGATCTTGTTGTATGAAAGATGCAAAAGGAAAAATATTTCTGTCTGCACATCCCACTCCTCCATTTAATGGAGGGTTCCCTCCATTATGCTACAAAAACAAGAATTATGGATAGATTCTAAAAGTAAGGTAGAGATTGGTCATAGATTCTAATTTGATGAGGTAATTTTGCATTTTGTGCTAAGCTTTATTTATCTAGCTCTATATATATTTACATAGCGCGAAACAAGCATTGTGAATGCAACGACAATATTGATTAATCTCATTAAATAATCCAACTCCCAAGCTTGCACGCTAATTACTAGTACTTATTTTCACGACATCCTCATGTGAAAAGTGTAAGTTTATTTGAAGGATTCTGCTGAACTGAAGTATAATATGGCCATGGAAGTTAGGATTTTTCTTTTCCAGCTTACTAGAATTGCTGCCATGACTCATGAATATCACCCTTAACTCATACTTTTGACTTACCAATGAAGTATCTGATATGATAGATGACCCATGTAAGAGAGTATATTAGACCATTTTTGTGATGTAATTTTGTAACTTAGTGAGAATTTATGAATACTACCTTGTTCCCAGATTTTAACTACTTTTTTGTTTGATTATTAGTCAAATATGCTTGTTTTGCAATCCTCTGGTTATTAGTCTTTTCTTCACCTTCCCATGTCGAACTTTTGCTAAATTTGTCTTGTTATAGATCTAAAAAAGTGATTTGCAGGGGAGTTGAGAAAATGGAACATCACGAGGCAGGATGCCAAGCTACCCCAGAAGGTCCTTTTTTATGCATTAACAACTGTGGCTTCTTCGGAAGTGCAGCAACAATGAATATGTGCTCTAAATGCCACAAAGACATGATGTTGAAACAAGACCAGGCTAAGCTTGCCGCATCGTCGATCGGGAGCATCGTGAATGGATCTACAAGTAGTTCTAACGCAAGTGGAACTCCTATTGCGGCCAATTTGGACATACGTCCATCGATTCCAAAACTCATCACAAAACAGGAAGAATCGTCTGAACCGGATACCAAGATCATCGAACCGAAGCAAAAAGATGGCCCAAAACGCTGTACTTCTTGCAATAAACGTGTTGGCTTGACGGGTTTCGACTGCAGATGCGGAAATCTCTTTTGCGGAGTCCATCGATACTCGGACAAGCACGAATGCCTCTTCGATTATCGGACTTCAGCACAAGAAGCAATAGTCAAGGCCAATCCAGTCGTTAAGGCAGAGAAGCTTGACAAAATTTAGATGGGGGGAGGGCTGGCTCGCTTCGACGGGGATCGTTATCGGTTATATTTGGTTAAGGGTCGGAGAAAAGACATTACAAAGGTTTATGTTGTCGGGTTCCAACGGGTCTGTGCTGGTTTGCCATGTTTCTAATGTGTTTGGTCTGGTTTTTATCCTTGATTTTGTTTGTGGCGTCGCTTGTAAATTACCTCCATCAATTGAGCTCTATTTGCTAGTCATTCTTGAAATGAGTTTTTTTATTTTATTATACATGTTGAATTATTAAATATTTATTAATATTTTTAAAGTATAATTGTATTAAAACATGAAAATAATGAAAAACTAGATGCAAATAGAAATTAGATGTTGTCGACTATTGCTTAATAAGGACGCATCAAACTTGTCAATATTATCATTGCGACACTTGTATTTGCTTTCTTCGCGATTAGGTTACTTGTGATATTATTGTATTTACGTCACATAAAAATGAATAAATAATTAGATTTCTTTTAAAATATTTTAATTTTTTTATCACGATTAATCGATAATATTTTGACCCTTATTGGCTTTTTAAGTATGTGTTCTTAGTTGTTGTGTAATTAGTTTTTTACCCATCAAAGGCATTTGATTGTACATTTTTCTTATGATCACGTGTTATATTATTACACCATGAGGTGATTAATGATCCTTAAATATTTGAAAATAAAATTAAGAATTAATAAAATTGATAATTAATGATCCTTAATCAAATTAAATAATATTAGAGAAGGAAATAGAGAGAGGGGTTAGATTTCGAGGCGACACGATGACTTTCCCGGTGTTTCCTCCCACCTTTTATTGGAAACTCTCCATTTTCCTCTTGATCTTCGTGTTTTATTTTCCCCAAAACACCCCCAGTTCTTCTCTTTAATTACCTTCCTACCCTTTATTGTCTAATCTTAAATCTACCATCCACGAACGATGAAGCATAATTTTTTTACTAGGTGGTGTCTATTCTATTCATTATGGTTCGGTTTAATTTGAACCGACCGGTCGGTCTAGTTTCAAAATTTGTATACATAAAATTGAACAAATTGGCATTTTGAACCGAACTTTAACCTTATAGTACTTGGATTTTGGTTTTTTTTCTGGTTTAACTCAGTTTTACGTTGATTTTTCTTCTTGTTTGAACTCAGTTTGGACTAGTAAAATATGATAATTTTGTAATTTTCGACATAAATTATTATTTACGCATTCGGTTCGTTTTTTTAAAAGTAATAGAACTAAACATTAGAATCTAGCTTTAATTCCCGATCGATACATTTTTCCTTATTTTATTATTTAAAAAAAATATTTTAACGTATCAAATGATGATTAATACAATAAATATTATAAAATATAAATAATTAATTTATTAAACAAAGTGCACGATTATTTTTGACATGGCAAGAAACATGTTCCGAGAAATAAAATAACATCTTTCTTCGATTTTTACCTTACTATTTATGTCGATACAAATTAAAATTTAGTTTCGTCATGTTTCTTGATCATTTTAAATTTTGATTAAATTTGTTTGGTTTAGTCGACAATTAGTTGATTCGGTTTCATACGATAAATTCTTGAGTATTTATTTTTCTAACCGTATATTAATCGTACTTTTATACGTGTAACATAACATGTGTACTGTCGAATGAAATTTAAGACATTAGGATATAATATAAGAATTTATTTGGAATAATATAAGAAATTAATTATTGATAACTAGTTTAGTAGCAGCAGCAGTGGTCAAAGTTGTTGACCAAGAGAATAGTGCGACTTTTTTTGTGCCAAGGAAGCATGCAAACCGGATAATTGGCCACTCAGGATCTGCAATATACTGACACGTGTCAGTCACATTCCTTTGAATGTGGTCCCGGAACCTGAAACGGCGTTGAGAGACTTTGAGTCGTCTGATTCATTGCTCCACCGCCATTGGACGGCGCTGGTGCACTCCTCCTATTTACCACATTTTCCCAGAAGTTTAGTGAGAGAAAGTGCATGAGAGAGAGAGAGGTGTCGTTTTTGCCGGTCGTGAATGTTAAGACTTCCACAATCCCAGTGTATTTCAGTGGTAAGTTTTATCGACTAATCAACTTCGTTTTTTGATCGTGTTCTAAAGTCCAAGTTTCTGACTTTCTCTCTCTAACCATTCTTCTTCTTCTCTCTCTTCTTCGTCTTCTGATATTTTTTGTTTTTGGAGTCTGGTATTAGGGTTTCTGGAGGTGGGTTGAAAGGGTTGAAGACAGCGAGAAACGTGGGGTTTTGCCTCCTTATCAAGCTACATTTTAGTCAATCTACACTGATATATTAGTATAAAACACAAGAATTTTATGGGAATGGTGTCATAAGCAAATAGAAGGTACTTCTCTCTCTCTCTCTCCTTCTCTCTTATTTTTTACCATTTTCCTGTAATTTGAAAATATTTTAATAAGAATATAATAGCAAAGCTAGTCTGGCTTTACTAAGAATCGTGTAGATTATAGAAAACCATCCAAAACATAGGTCTATGGCTAGGTGTTCAACCTTTCTCTCTAGTTAGGGATCTGTGAAGCGTAAATTAAGATTAAGTAATAAAGCTGATCGATGAACTGCTAGTTTTAGGGTCAAATTTTGCAGGGATTTCTGCTAATCTAAACGAGATCTTTGGAAATCCTAATTTCGACAGCTGAATTTATTAAGAATCGTGTTTTACAGTCTGACATCTGAAGGAATAAGATAATGGGTAAAGATTAAAGTTATGATCTGAAGTAGTAATTGGTCTTCTTTTGACGCCCACCGACTTGAATGGACGAAGAACAATGGTGAAGTGAGATTAAAAAAAAAACAAGAATTCGACTAGTTTATGTTTAAATACTCAAACATGTTTAACCCTTTTTGACGGGTTCGAAATCCGAGTAATTGGTCAACGGAGTTTTCTACTTGGGGGAGCTAAACTGAATCATTCATTTTTCTTAACTCTGGTTTGAAATCCCATGATTTTTACTCTGGTTTTTTTCGATTTGAGTTATCGTTTAGAGTGTTTAATAAGAAGCTCTGACTCTCTGTCTCGTTGATTTTTATTTGTGTTTTTTTTTCGGATTTTTATGGTTTTTTTACCCAAAATATTGCATGTCCGTACGTATGAATTTTTAACAAATGCAGAAGCTCGGGGATCCGCGAACTCAGTCTCCTTTCTCTGAGTTTGCTCAGTCGACAGATCTTCTATGGTTTGTGGGTTTGATCGTGTACCCTCTAAAGCCTTCTCATATTTAATCTCTATTCTTTTAGAGAGAGATTACGTGGAGTCTCAATATTGAGGGTAGGAAATGAATTATCGAGTATGGGCATGCTGGGCTTTTAGGGTTCATGAAATACACAGATCGAGAACGAGAATTCCGATATACCAAGAAGAGAGAGACAGAGAGATGGAGAGAGAGAGAGAGAGTTAAAGTTCGGATTTTTCCAGTTGGATTTGAGGGTTTGTCGTGGTTAAGAGTCAGAAGAAGATCAACTCCTAGTTTGCTACGTCGCCCGTGCCCTTCTACTTTATGTTATGATAAACATGCTTATGTATTATAATTTTTAACCTGTTTTGCAGTGGGTGGGGGTCAGACAACCCTACTTAAGAAATATTTTAGAGCAGAAGAGAGACAAGAACTAGATAATAAGGAGAGAGAAAGAGAGAGATAGAGAGAGAGGAGAGAGAGAGAGAGATAGCAAACTTGTTTAAGTACCTCCCATCCTTCCTCAAAACTTCTTTCAGTCTCTCCTGCTGTTTTTTCGAAACCCTAGTGATCAGATGGGTAAAAAAACCCTTCTGCGTTCTTTTCAACCAATTTCAAGCTTTTGCTTATTTCCATGAATGCTTATTTTTCTCTGTCGATTCTTTTTTGCAGGGAATTTCTGACTCGATGTGTTAGAATAACAGCATCTCAGATCGATTGCATTCGAAAATGGGTTCCATGAATACAAATAATTGGCTCTCCTTCCCACTTTCACCGACAAACTCTTCTTTACCAATCCACCTTCAATCTACTCAGCCTCATCAGTTCTCTCTAGGGTTAGTGAATGATTCAATGGAAAATCCTTTCAACGCCCAAGGTACTTTCTCTCACTAGATCTCTATCTCCCTCTCTCTCTCTCTTCCCCTCCTACCTTTTTTAGTTTTGGTGTTCTTATTTCAGATTGGAACTTGATTACTAACCAAGGAGGAAATGAAGTTCCAAAGGTGGCTGATTTTCTTGGGGTTACCAAATCAGAAAATCAATCAGATCTAGCGGTTTTCAATGAGATTCAGTCAAATGATTCAGACTATCTGTATTCAAACAACAGCATAGTTCCTCTTCAGAACACCATGGCTGATTTCCAAGAAAGCTCCAGCCAGTTGCAGTCCTTGACTTTGTCAATGGGGAGTGGAAATAAGGGTTCTGCACCCTGTGAAAATAGCGAAAACAGCTCAAACAGTATTGTCGAGGCCACTCCGAGAAGAACTTTGGAGACTTTCGGGCAAAGAACTTCAATTTATCGTGGGGTTACAAGGTTGGATAATGTTTTCAATAATTTAAGAAAGAAATTCTTTCATAGTTTTTGATTTTGATGCGTTAATGGCTGTGAAATTTCAGGCATAGGTGGACTGGAAGATACGAAGCTCATCTTTGGGATAATAGTTGTAGAAGAGAAGGACAATCAAGAAAGGGTCGTCAAGGTAAACCCTAAGAAACTAGGGTTTTTTTTATTTTTCTTTTTTAACTTAATTTTTTTTTTAAATATTGAAGCTTTTAACATTTCTTTCTTTGTCATGCACAACAATGGCGGCAGTCTATTTGGGTAAGTCTTCTTCTTCTTCTCTATGGATTATTTTTTAAGCCTTCTTGTTCAATAATGAGTATGAAATCTGTCTGAACAGGTGGGTATGACAAAGAAGATAAAGCAGCCAGAGCTTATGATCTTGCTGCTCTGAAATATTGGGGAACATCAACGACGACCAATTTTCCGGTAGGCTATTAGATATTCCGATCAGTTACCGATCAATTTTCCGGTGATTTGATGGTGGGTTTTTTTCTGCAGGTGAGCAATTATGAAAAAGAAGTGGAGGAGATGAAGCTCATGACGAGGCAAGAATTTGTAGCCTCCATTAGAAGGTAATTAAATTGCTAATATAGCTTGATTTTCATACTTTTTCTCTGCTATTTATTGAGTTTATTAATTGTTATTTATCTTTTTAAACGCTTTTTTTCTCTTTTTAATTCAATGCATGCATTGATCAGGTTCAAACATTTTCTAAATCTATACCAGAGAAAAGGGTTTAAAGTAACTCAGATTTTCTATATTCCTTGTTTCAGGAAGAGCAGTGGCTTTTCTAGGGGTGCATCCATGTATCGTGGAGTTACAAGGCATATATACATACCTCTCTCTCTCTCTCTCTCTCTACTTTCTCTCTCAAGGATGTTCATCTGTGTTAACAGGCATCATCAACATGGTAGATGGCAGGCAAGAATCGGGAGAGTAGCTGGAAACAAAGATCTTTACTTGGGAACATTCAGTAAATCTCTCGAAAACTCAAGTTCTTCGTTTTGTTTAAATTTAACTTTCAAAAAAATAATAATCATCCATCAAATAAAGGCACTGAAGAAGAAGCTGCAGAAGCTTATGATATCGCAGCCATTAAATTTCGAGGCCTAAACGCAGTGACGAATTTCGACATGAATCGATACGACGTGAAGAGCATTCTTGAAAGCAATACTCTCCCCATTGGAGGAGGAGCAGCCAAGAGATTGAAAGAAGCTCAAGCCTTTGAATCATCAAGAAAACGTGAAGAAATGATGGCATTAAATTCGAGCTTTAGCTATGGCGGCACAAGTGGATCTTCAACTAGGCTCCCTCTTCAATCTTACCCTCTTCTTCAGCAATCTTTCGAGCATTCTCAGCCGTTGATGTCATTGCAAAATCAAGAAATCTCTCATTTTAGTCAAGACCCATCGTCGATTCAACAGAGTTATCTTCATCAGCTTCACTTTCATCATCAGAGCTCTGGTTTTTACGCCAACCCATTTGGCCAAAGCTCTCAGTTCTTCAATGGGTATGTTCAGAATAATCACCCAGGTTTAGTTCACGGTTCTGCGTCATCTTCTTCGTCTGTAATAATGGAGAATAATAGCTATGGCGGAGGAATATATAATCTCGGAAATGGAGCTCCAATGTCGGCGGTTTCTTCCTCTAATGGCGGCGGAGTGAGATCTGCAGATGAACTGGCTCTTGTTAAGGTGGATTACGATATGGTTCATGGAAGCTATGGAGGTTGGTCGGCTGATCATCAAGCTAACAACAATGGTGTTTTTTCAATGTGGAATGATGGCTGACATTTTCTCTCGCTTTCTTGCTTCCATGAAATTTTCCCAGAAAATGTTGGACGTTTTCAGATAATAATATTTATATTTCTTTTATTTTGTTTTTTACTATGATTGTTTCTGTCATCTCCCAATGGAAACCTTAACTTCTTGAAACAAAACAAACCGGTAATTGTAGTCTCTAATTTCAATATTTTCAAGAGTGATAAACAATATCTCGATAAATAATTATCACAAAACTTGAACTTTGAAATTGATATAAAACTTTCACGACAGTCACCCATGACAATTAATATAAGAAATTACACTTTATTTATACTAATTATTATTACTGTGTGTTAAAATAAATTTTTAGATAGGTAACAAATCGTTCGCATAATTGTTGTGACAAATTGCCCGTGGTTAGGGGTGGACAAACTGTTAACGGGCCGGGTATTTTAAAAAAAAAATACCATGTCTGTTCGGGTATCGAGTATGAAGCAGTACGAAACCCGGACCTATCCAAAAAAATGAAAAAATACCCAGATCCGGGTATTCCGGGTAGGATCCAGGTATTTTTTGGTCTACCCGAAATTTAAATCTTTCCGAAATGTTGTTTACCTGGATCCGGGTATTCCGGGTAAGATCCGGGTATTTTTAGATTTTGATAAAAAAAAAAACAGAATCTGGGCTGGGCTGGGCAACTAGTATTAAACACGGGTATCAGGTATTTTTACAATACCCAGTACCCGGACTCTTTATCCATTTACCCGAACCCAAAATCATATTTTTACCCGTTACTCTACCCGTACCCGGCCCGGACCTTGCGGCTTCGGGCCAGACCTTAAGGTCCGGTTTGGGTTGCCCAGCCCTACCCGTGGTCACATAACACAGCCATTTAGGTAGGCTTCGGTTTGATTCTACTATGTTCCAAATCGACCTCTGCAATTTCGGGTCGAAAAATTGGACTTGGAATCAGCATTGTCAAATTTGATTCCTAGTTTTGTTTCAAATTTAATTAAACTTAACAATAAGGCATCTCTAGTTAATCGATTAAACTATAAAGTGTGAATTAAAAATAGACGCATATTCAAAGTCAAATTTTACAATTACTGTATAATAAGAAAATAGACCAAATTAATGAATAATTTTGAGTCGACCTAACTTTAGCATACGCCTTATTATGGTTTTTGTTAAGTCGATGATTGTGTTTATTTTATATTTATTGTTTCCGTTGATTTTGCTCGCGTGAACAATTATACATCTCAATTCTTAACATGAATGAAGTCTAATTAAACATTAGTATAGTGTTCTTTAAAATTATGACAAGTTATAAGTGTTCATCGTCAAAAAAAAAGAATTGGTGGTATGTGTCGTATATATAGATGACATTCTAGCCGGCTCAAACGAGCCGAAACAAGAATCGTCTGACTTATTGAGTTTTTTGAGCCGAGCTTATCGAGTCTATTACGCACAAGATCTGCTTGACTCATGATTCAGCGAACGGCGACGAGTTTGTCATCGTCATCATTCAACGAGGAACAGCGACGACATTCGGCCGATGAGAGGCAATTGAAAATAGTAGGAACCCTGGACGGCAATTCCAAACGGCGAATCTTCTATCGATCCAGGTAATTTTGAGAGCTCCAACCAGCGTCGTCTCCCTCCAGAGTTGTGACGAGCCTCGCACCTCCTCCTCGTCCCTCTCCGGTTGAAAACGCCATTCCACCCTCTCGAAGGTCGATCGATTTCCAAGAGGGTGTAGGCTCGCAAGGCTCCAATTGTTCGAGCTTGCATTTCGAGCTCAGCTCCGATTGATAGCTCTAGTCATAAATATCTTATAAGGAAAAAACAAAAAAAGAGCCTCAGTTTCATATAAATACGCCGATTTAGGCCTAAGTTTTGAATTTTTTTTTAATTTCTCGGACGCATACTCGGACACAAGTCTCATGCCAGCTTTTGGTTTTTACCCTATCTTATATTTTAGGTCCTAAATTGGTATTTACCTCATATATTATAAATTTATAACCAAAGTGATCACATTTTGTACAATAATTATTTTTTTGAACATAATTAAAATATTAAAAATAGAAATAAATAATTCAATTAATAGGAAAGTCGTTGGCAGCTGAAATATTATGAATACTTGGACTTTTTGCAACATTAATAAATCTGCAGTTAATACAACAACTATAAGGTTTTTATGTAATTTAATACGAAAAAATGGGCAAAACAGTCAGACTTAAATACAGATTCCCTGAAATCTAAGCTATAAAATGCGTCATTGTGACGTCACTTCCACAAGGAACCATCCGTGGTCCAGAACACTACTAACACTGTTACCCACCATTGCTAATGCTCGTGGAAGCACTAGTAGAGGTTTAAGAGAGGGACAGTTGGGTAGAAACCTATATTGATTTTCTGCGTCAGAGCTCGGAGAGATGAACACTAGCAAGAAAAGGTGATTTGTTGTCTTGTTCTTGTTCTTTTTTCACTGTTGCGATATTCTTCTTTGGATTTAATCATTGCTTTTGCTTCCTCATTTTATCCTATTGCATAAAGCGCGAAAGAGATTTTCGATTCTAGTCGGATTTGATTTTTGGTGCTTGAGGATGATGATAAGGGAAGAGTTTTGATTCCTTCTTTTTGTTTTGCTTTTTCTCGCCGCTAACTTCCTTCTTCGATCGATTTTGATTTTGTCATTTCGATTTCGAATGAACTACCTTAGCGGAATCAGATTTCCAGGGGAAATTAGGTATTGCTTGTTTTTTTTTTTTTTTGACAGTGGTTTCTGACATAATCGGTTGGCAGATTACCTTCTGCTAAAGAAACAAAACCTTTTAGCCGGTCAGAGCGACTGAAATTCATTCTCTCCATCGCAGATTTTAAGCTCGTTTTGATAGAAATGAAGAGGAACAGTGCAGAAATGGAGTCAGATCTTAACCCACACCATGATATCCACCATCAGAAACAAACGAACTCCAGTTTAACACGATATAAATCGGCTCCGAGCTCGTATTACTCAACTCTCATGGATAGAAAATTCTTCGAGCAGTTCTTCAACCGTCCCTCCAGCCCTGAAACAGAGCAAATTTTCGCCCGTTTCATGAGCACGAGCGATGACATTCAGGGTAATCTTCCTGAAGATGAGCAAAAGAGCAATAACGGCAACTATGGAAACTTGCTTCATAGAGTTGCTTATCAGAAACCACCGTTGGAGGAAAAGGCTCTAAACTCAGAAATCGAACGATCTTTTTCGATATTTACAAATAGATCTCCACAATTGCAGATGAAAACAAATTGCGGCGGAAATTCAAATCTTTTTCGGCAGAGTAGCTCACCTGCCGGGTTTTTCTCCAATGTTAACATTGACAATGGTATGTGTTTAAGCTTTTTCGCCTTCTTATTATCAATTTTCTTCGATTTCTTGGTTGTTGTAGGAAACACGGGATAAAATGATAGTGTTTGACCTCAGTTCAGGTCTCGAATAACACATATACAGGCATAAGATTTGGATTTGTTTTTTTACTGGCGCTTTGTGAAAAATCTGAACTATTTTTTTGTAAATTATTGTTGGATTCTATATTGTTTGGTTGGGAAGATTTCGGTGTAACCTTCTTGTACTTTCTACCAGTTGCATCTAGGAGTGTGTCCATAAATCTAGGTGTCTTGCTTTTGTGTGGATGATGAATTTTTAGGAATTAAGTTGGACTTGCCTGATTGAATTCTGAAAAAAAAAACCATTTTTTTCATAATGAAATTATCTTGAAATTCTTTATGAACACTAACCATGACATTCTTAATTTACCAAATTGGCAGGCTATGGTGGTTTGAGAGGTGGGGGAAACTGCGTAGCGGGAAATAACATTAACGAAGAACCATCTTTTCTTTCTTCTAGGCTTATGAGTCCTATACCTGAAATTGAGGATAAAAGCCACGCAGGATTACCTATATCTTGTTGGGATGATCCTGCAGTTTTCTCTGATGGTATCAATGGTGAGGAAGGGCTTGGAGATGATGATGAAAAGGTATTCTCTAATCTAAACCCTTTATTAGAATATCAAATACATATGAGGTAAAATAGAATTTCAAGACACGATGACATTGAGCGAGGCAGCCTCACTCAATGATCTCTCGTGTGTGGGTGGTGCTCGGCCTGTGAGTTCATGGGGAGTGATTTTATTTGTGGTAGATGAGATGATTCTATGTCAAGCTGTGATTAGTGCAATAAATATTATAAATAATTATTTTAATTGTAATACTTTAAATATATTTTTTAATTAGATCACATCTCGACACGTAAACATGCATAACAAAATAGTACGTTAGGAAGATAAACATAACATTATTCTTCTATATTATACACACGATTCCCTTGAGTTCGTTTTGCATGATAAATGAGATTTTTTGCTATTGTGGATAAGAACGAAGGGGGTGAGAATCGTCTTCCTAAGTTGGCTCATCACCTGAGTTTGCCCAATACCTTAGCGGAAATGCGTTCCATTGACAAGTTCTTGCAGTTTTCGGACTCTGTCCCTTGTAAACTTCGTGCAAAGAGAGGTTGCGCCACACACCCGAGAAGCATTGCCGAGCGGGTAAGTTCATCTTTTGCCGCTTAATTTTATAGATATCGAGTACGGTTAATGCTATCAAAAATTATGATTTTGCAATTTCCGACCCAACAAATTTTTTTTACTTATATGTCACAATTACCCACTTAAATGAGTCATCAACTGCTAGATTACGCTTATTTTCTCGTGGCAAAAAATAAATGGATAGGTTCAATCATGGTGGAGATGTTCCTGATTCATTTTGATCTTGTTTCAGGTTAGACGAACAAAAATAAGCGAAAGAATGAGAAAATTACAAGACCTCGTACCAAACATGGATAAAGTAAAAGCAGCATTGGTTCAATTACCTTCACTCTTCTTCATATGTAGCTTTCCAAATAGGTTTGAAATGTGTCTTTCTTTTGCTCTTTTTCTCAGCAAACAAACACCTCAGACATGCTTGATTTGGCTGTAGAATACATTAAAGATCTTCAAAAACAAGTGCAGGTACGAAGACTCTTTGATTCTAAACAACCCACCCGACAAGTTTCTTGACCATATATATATTCAAATTTATCATTAAACTGTACAATTTTTATTTGTAGACGCTTGCCGATGATCGGACAAGGTGTAGGTGTTCCACCAAGCAGCAGCAATAGCATTAAACCAGTAAGACTTTTTTTACTATTATTATTTTATTTTAGTTAAGAAGGCTGTTGGGATGTGAAAATATGTCATAGAGTAAACCTTTATTAACTAGAGATGCACACTTATTTTCTTATATAAATACCTGTATAAATTGGAGTGAAAATGAAATCTTATAACTAGTCCTAGATCATTCTTTGAAACAATTGTAAGTTCATATGTCTCTCGTTTAAAAAAATAAATATAAATAATTAAATTATTTTTTATTTATAAATTCAAGCTTTTAGAATAGTTTGTAATTTGTCATAGTATCAGAGCTTGAAATACTAAGTTCGATCCTCGCTAAAAATAAAAAAATCCATTAAAAAAAAATTTACATGTAAGGAAAAAAATAAAAAAAATAAAGATAATGAATATAAATTATTAAATTATGTTTTAGCTATAAGATTAGTAATTTATCACTTTTAAGTAGGGATGGGTGCAGTCTGAGCTAGGCCGGTTTCAGGTGAGCTAGAATTGGAACTGTGAAATACAGTTCAAATTTCATGTTTCACCATTTTAAAAATTGAGATTGATAATCAATTCAAAACCAACCGTTCATGTTGGCTTGTTAAGAAACAAGACCATATGACACGTGATCAAGACGACTTCTCTCTAGTCAAGTCTTGTTTGGTGCGACCAATGTCCGATGAATGGTTCAAAGATTACTGAATCTTACAGCAAACGCTGAGACCGTGTGGCCTGTGGTCTTAAATAGCTGCTCAATGATTACAACGTTGTCCATATAATATTCAACAAACTTAACTAATTTCTAGGTTGCGTTTCATCCCAACTATTAGGTTTGGGTATTTCACAACATGTACTTTAATTATTTCTAGGTTACATTTCACCCATTTTGATGCTCGTTGAAACGAGAGTTTTAAAATTTGCTCATAATTAGACATCCGGTGAAATTGAGATCTGATTTGAAGATAATTGTTTTGTGGGCAGTAGGAGACCAAATCTCAGTGGGCTTTATTTTTTATTTATTTATTATTATTGGAGTTTTTTTATTTAATATTTATATTCTTTATTGAATCCCAAAAGTTGACTTGTCAAATCAAGAATATTTTCTTACAATTATAACAATTTTTTAATTTTAATAATTCAATAAATAAGAAAATTCTAGGAAATGAGTTTAGCGTAAATTCCAAATTGGCCACATCGACAGATTCTTCGTCATTGACGCTCACGTCTCTCCATTTCGGCTCCATCTCCCGGGTCTGTTCTCACCGACACCCGCGTCGACCTTTACTGTCAGTACGCTCCAATAGTCTTCCGCCACGTCACTCAAAAATCTCCCTGTCCAAGCGTGCCGTCTATCATCCTTTCTTCATTAATAACCGACTCCTCTCGATTCCGATTGCAGTTTATTCAATTTTTACTCTCACCGATTTCTGTTTGAAGTCTGCGCTCCACTCTTCTCTCTCTACGTTCGCCGGATTTTTTTATATCTCCGATTGAGACTTTCGTTTCGATTTCTCCGGTTGAGTGTATCGTTTTTTGTGTGATCGTGAAGGGGAGGGGATTTGAGAGAGGTTGAGAATGCCTATGGACGGAATACAGTCCAGTCCGGAGGGCCAAAGCAGCAGACTCATAGTTCTGTCCATTGATTGTCTTAAAGGAAGCTCCAGAGCCGATGAATGGACCGGAGATATGCTCCAGACTGGAGATATTGTCGAGGAACTTCAAATCGGCTCTTCGCTGTATGTGAAATCGGCGTTCAAGTACGATCGGGCTGGAATCCAGAAGCTTCTTCATACTTCCTTCAAAAACAAGCAGACTTCGATCGTCGTTCGCGTTCGACGTGGCCGAGATGAGTTCTCGGAGTTGCAGGCCTGTATTGTGCCCAACGAATCTGCTGGAAAGAAGCAGTACGTTCTCCGCTCGATCACCGACCCTAACTATGTCGTCGGGTTCGTCCATCGGCCTGAATCCGACTGTCTCAATCTCCAAGGTTCGCACCTCCTCTCTATTCCTGCTCTTTTATTATTTATTTATGATTATCTATTCATCTTGGGATTATGATGAAACTGGCGGAGAAGCTCAAAACGTGATTGCTTAATACAACAGACGGTGGCTTAACTACTATAATTATTTTCATTGTCAACGTAGAATATGTGTCACATTTACATATCTTGCTGTAACTTTTCTAATTTGTGATTTGAAAAAATAATCTAAAATATTAGTTGTAATTTACTAGAAATTTCAATTTTCTATATTCCAATTAGAACATCATGTCTGTCGGGTTTTTAAACACTCTATACCAACAATTAAAACCTTAAATCAGAACTAATTTTGGTGGTCGTGAGGACTCTTCAATTCATAAATTAATTTAAAAAAACAAACGATACTGTTTTTACTTGAAAGTTTTCACCACATCACTAAGAGATGACCTGGAAGTTTTCGCGACTTGTGTACTCTTTTAAAGTTTGTTATATTCGTTGTCTGTTTTATAAAACAAGTCACTGAAACTACAAATAATTGCACCAGCGATTATTTTTTTATAAGCTTCCCATGATAGCCTACTGTAGCCCTAATTAAGAGAATTTGGGTCCTTGCTTCGAAACAAGGGGTCGATCCCTGTAATTATGAGCAGAATGACAGCCACGTTAGAATTGATTTGTTACATTTTGATTAGGATTTATACTAGAAAAAAATGTTTCAAAAGAACTTCATGGTATAGGGTTCAAATTGATGAATAAGCTATTTTAAAATAAACTAGAACAACAATGGCCTTGTCATTAGAACAATCACTATAGGTTTTCCATCGAGCTGGAGCCGAATTGATGGTACCTTGTTAACCTAATAAACTGAAGCAAAAAGAAAAAAAAACTATTATGAGCATTTTTTTTGGTTAATTATTTTTTACTTTTCTAAAAAAATTTGCATCTCAAGAAGAATTTCATTAGGATATTTTGAAGAATGATTATTTGTTTTTTTATATTATATTTTGCGAGCTCGTGATCAATTGGGCATTTCGGTGTCTTATTGAGAGGTCTATGTGGTCATTGGTGTCGTGATGGGTGACCTAATATATGTTTAATTCTCTGGCTTTAGTTTTGTCCTAATATAGATTATTTCATCGCTAGTTAGGCCAAAAATAAAGGAAATAGCTGGATCTACCTTCAATCTAACGACATAAAATTTCAATTACTTATAGTTTAATAGAATAATTATTTGTTATTAAAAAGGTCAATGTTGGTAGATATAAAAGCATTATATTTGTTATATGATTCTCACCCACACAAAAGCATAATGATTATGAGCACTATAAGAGTTCGTCATAATGATTATGACGAAAAAGTGGACCGTGAAACGCAGAGCATATTGCTAATGCTGCCGATGTTGACCGAAATGAATCCCAAATATTGCCTCAGTTTAATATCTTTAGCAAGTTGGTCTCCCGGTTCTAGTGGACCTTTAATTTCCATCCACTTTTGAATTTAAGACGTTTCGTTTGAAATCATGCTGTTCGACTTGAAGAAAAATGTTCAATATTGGGTGCTGATACAATTATATTCAAATCTTTTTATTTCTTTTTTGGTTTTTCAATTCTTTTGAACTGCTCTCGGATGATTAGTCTGCTAGTTTACAGCTTATGGCTCACCTATTAGAGTTCGTATTTCATATCCTTTTTTATCATATTGGGGCCATAGAAATCTGGGCAATCTTTGACTAAAAAATAAATGAATCCTGGAAAATAATTTCTTCAATTGCGTAATTGGAGAGTTCGAAATACAAAGTTGGACAGATTTGAAGTAGTTTTTTTGGGGCCATGAACATGGGGATGAAATTCTACTTTTTTTATTTTTTCAGATGAAAACTGCGTATCCTTTGTCATGGATACAGCAGATCTCATGCCTTGTAGAGAGAAAAATTTACGTTTTACATCAGGATTGAATGTCACGAGCAAAGTCTTTGATAGGGAAACTGTAGGAAGTTCTATAATGGATACAGCAGATCTCATGCCTTGTAGAGAGAAAAATTTACGTTTTACATCAGGATTGAATGTCACGAGCAAAGTCTTTGATAGGGAAACTGTAGGAAGTTCTATAGGATTGATAACTTTGCCCAAACGGCACATCTAACAAGGGTCTAAACCCTTGGAAGGGTGTGAGAGAGAAGTGGATTTATGAGCATGGATGGATACTTCACGGGATGGGTTAATCTTTTAGGATAAGATCTTGTATTTGACTTGACGTTCTCATTTCCAGTCAACCTTATTCATAATCCAATATTATACATAATAAGATGACATAATACATTGTGCAGCGTCAAGGAGCTCAAGGATGGTGAAGGCATTGGCCAGAACAAAGCTTCAAGACGGGTACGTGTCATACCCATGGGAAAGGAGGATGCAGGAAAGTTTGGCCGTTCCTAGTTCAAGCTCCTTTCTCTCTCTTCTTCTTCTTCCAAAAGCTTCAGATCAAGCTTCGGCTCGCTGCAATGACATGGAGGATTCCCTTGCCAGAGCAAACGCATGGCTCAATTCTTCTCAGATTTCTGGAGTTCCCATTCTCTTCATGAACATTCAGTCCGAGTCCCTTCTCACAAAGGCAAAAATCTTCTTTTCTTTCTTCCTGAATTTCTCCGTCTTTTGCTTCAACAGTTACTATTTTGTGTTTCATTGTTCACAAGTTCTATTTTATAATTTCTGAAAATAGATATCTGGAGAGACTGCCTCGTCCAATGTGAATATAAGTTCACCATCCGACTTAGCTGGGCTGGCCAGCGCCAGTGTTTATGGGTTTGAGGATTACCATGGCGTAGATATTGGCGTCGTAAGAGCCTTTCGCCTTTGGTACGCTCCCAGTGGGGGAGAGCTTGCCTACGAGATCAAATTAAAAGAAGGCGACAAGAAACTTGGATTCGCCATTAGCAGAACGGAAGAGGTTAGCAACTCCAAATCACTCTTTAAAGTATTTACTTATAAATATATTAATTTCATCTTAATGGTTTTAAATACACCCCTACTTTCTAGAATTTCTAAGCCTACCTTGATGATCCATGATCAGGGATTCATCTACATTTCGTCGATCATCGAAGGAGACGAGAGCACTCCATCGTCTCGAGCAGGTCTCAACAATCTGTACAAAGAAGCGACGAAGGCGTCAAAATTACTAGTAATCTCGAGAATATCAAACGAGAAGGTGCTACCATGGCTGGTCTCTTCAACAGGAGCCATCAGATGCTTCGACACCGTTTCACTCAGCCAAAAGCTCTCCCTACACAAACACGCAAAAGTACCCATTTTCATGCACGTTTTCATCTGGGACAAGGAATTATCCTCTGCCAATTTCGGCCAAATCAGAAGCAGGTCGTTAGTTCCCTCTCCGTCTCCTCCTTCGCTGCCTCTGCCACCCGAAGTTCAGCTGGCTCGGCAGCCAAACGACCGTCAGATTCAACCCTTACCATCCGAGGCCTTTGCAGATGATGAAAGTGAGAGCTTCGAGGAGTCCGACGTCAGGCTCCAAAGAGACACTGCTGGAGAACTCTCTTTCAGATTCCACAACTTCTCATTTTCAAGTAACTGGGTATGAGTTTGGTACAAATGGGCCATGATTCTCTCTTTGGCCGTTTGGTTGGCTGCTCGAGATATTCAGAACCAGCTGGCAACGACTAGAGCAACCTTTTTGTTTGGCATGTACGGTATGTACATAGTAACATTTTGCATTATCAACCTTTTACTTCCAAAATCATGGATCTTCATCTCTACCCCTCTCTAGTTGATCTTCTCTTCGTATTGTTATTTTTTCAAGAAGTACAGAAGGTTTTGGACTAGAAGTATGAATCCTAGATGGGAAAGCTTTACCCACTCAACCATCCATCTCTTTTGTACAAAACGTCTACTCTGAGTACAAAACGTTCTCCGTGGTGTTAATTTTGAAAAATACATAAAAAATTAATATTCATACTTCCAAGGTCGTTGAAAAAAGTGAGAAAATTGAAATAAAAATATATATTTACAATTTTTTAACTTTCAAATTAAAATCTTTTTAACGCTAGATGCGGACAACTCAAGTCAACCATCTGAGATTGTACTCAAAAGTTTAAACCGACATTTTTGAAATTTAAGATTTTGGCTATCTATTTTCAGAAAACTCCAAGTTTTCGTGATTTTACAGCTTTCTTTAATACTGTTCAAAGTTTCTTTATTTCAAAAAAATAATTCGAATATAACAATGTACTAATCAGATCAATAAACAGTACAATCAAAGTGTTCTTGCATTAAGAGTCTTGAATTTCAAAACTTTATTTTTTTATTGAAATAAAAAATAGAATTTATACTATTTTAACATTTAAATTATCTTTTTTTTTTAATTCCAATAATAGTTTCTCAAGAAATGTTTTTTACAGTGTTTCATGTAAAACAACGATCCTCGTGGAAAATTAAAATTTGTTAAAATACTTTTTATGTTAAACACATGAGACTATGAGAGCACCTTTTATGAAACTTGATTATTAATGTCACAAAAACTAATGTTAAAATAGACTGAAAAATCACTTTTTAGACGCAATCAAATAAGAAAGCACTTCTTACGAAAATTGGATAGAAGGAAAAAAGTAACCAACTGTAAAAGGTTGTAAATGCATTAACTACAACAATTAATGTTCGCATACCTTAAAGGACTGCGCTCTCTAGACGATGATTGGATCATTCCATGCTATGAAATGAATGATCAAAGTGCTTCAACACGAGTGCGGCTTCTCAGAAAAGACGAGCAGGGCTCCTTTCTGAAGGAAATTTGTAACAAAGTTACATGCACATGCACACATGTCCGACAATTCATGATTAGATAGATGTATTGGTCAAACAATAGACATATTTTGTGTCTTTTTTTGTAGGACAAAACTATGTGTCATCGATGGGCAAAGATTTCCTAGCCTTTTGACTCGCACGTATCCAAATAAGTGAAGTAACGCATTCATAGAATGTGAATCCATGCATACCTTGGTTCCAGCAATGATGGTGTCATTGAGGGGGTGAGTAGCACATACGGTAACGCCTTCAGACGATGAAATCAACCTGTTTTTTCGATTTCTACTCTTTCTCTGAGACGAGCCGTGTAACTCCTCGCTATAAAACAACAAAAAAGATTAAATCGTTGTTTCTAAAAGTTTCACAGAACACAGACAATTCAAATACAAGGATACAAGATCTCCAGGATAGTTTTAGAAAATAGACCATAATAACAAGGATATAAACACAACTAATACGAGTCTTGAACCCTAATTCCCAAGATACTCGAGGATATATAGATTGAAATATAAGCTCCTTACCGATAGTCTACATGGCTGGGAGAGCTGGGGTTTGGGTGAAAATCCAGAAGATGAACGCCATCATTCGCGGAAGATCCAACCGCATATATCTACAGAGAGGAAAATATAGTGATAGACTCTTAATGCGGTATACTAAAACATAATTATGATTGTTCATGGTTTTGGCCAATTCCTTATAATCATTACTTAGAAAGTTTCTTCCAGTGAAGAAAAAAATTGCCCGAAGTTCAAGACAATGTGATATCATCACCTTGCACAGTGTTATACCACTTGACTAATGGAGTTTTTGCCTTTTCCTAACAATCATAAAATGTCTATGATGCATTATTCAGTAATGCACAATATATTCCAATCAATGCTTGTCAGTACATAACACTAAGTTTCATAACCATTTGCACGAATATTTCAGCATATAGAAAAACCTCAGAGATTTTTCTATTTAAATTGAAACCGAGGATCACTGAGATGTGCAGTTGAAGACAATGGACAGAGAACATACTGAATTTGTGGATAGCCATGAAGGCTTTCTCAGGTAGAACGGATCAGCAAACAAGCTTGAATCATCCCTAAAGCATCAAAATGAAACAGCACAATTTTGAGAGACTCCAATTCATCTTGACAACTTCAAATTTAGTAAGCAAGTAGCTTTACTTACAACCAAGCTGGAGGAGGGCAATGAACATGCGTAACTTTTAAACTATTAATATCCAAAACACCAGACCTACATTTGATTATCATATGAAATCATGAAACAAGCAAAGGAAGTGCAAATTGTTTATTAAATGGAACTTTCACAACAAGGAAAAAAACTATGAGAACTGTCGGTAGAAAAGATTAATAATATCATGCATTCCAAAATCAAAACTCTTATATAACTCAAGCATATCTATGTCGTGTATTGCATCGATTCCAGATAGAAGCAATAATTAATAAAAGGCTGCAAGAACTCATGAACTTAGCTAAACACCCGACTAAATCCCACGTAGTAATATCAAGATAACAGTGTTAATCATTTGTAGCATAGGTGAGGACCTGACAACAATTAGCTGTTAAAGAATTAAATACAAGTAAAAACTAGGGTGAACACGTGATAAATTCCCGGGAAAAGAGTTAATTGTCCTTTCCTGACCTACCAACCATCATCAAGATGGAAAGCCAACTGATATTGACACGCTGGATTGATATCAATTGAGTGAATTTCCTTAGTAATGATATTTGATTGTTCCTGCATAAAATGACCAACATATGAATAACTCAATCACGAGGTATAATCGTGAGTTAAAGAAACATCATTTTTGCTTAGAACAGAATATTTCAAGATCAACCATGAATTATGATAAAATAACTCTTTCCAGTAAAAATATCTCCTCAATTAACTTCACATGTATATATCACGCATTTCTTTGACACTTCTAAGATTCACTGATTTGGAAAACCATCAGTACTGCCAAAACCAGCACTTATGGTTGCAACTATATATGAAAACAAAACTTTTATTTAGCAAGCATCAATCTACTGTTTTAGATTGCACCTCATTGGATATTTTGTACAGGAAATATTTTTAAAGTGGGATAAAAAATAGTTTCTTTAAGTTGAACCCAAGTTGCTTACCTCTCAGGAATGTTAAAAAAAACTTATACTTAAAATGGATGTAGACTCAAGTCAACTTTAAAATAGATAGCATAAACCAAGGACAGCTTAGACAATCAAATTCATCAGAAATTAAATTCTCAGTTAAAATAGATAAAAATTTAAATTTACAAGGACAACTTAGACAAAATCAAACTCGAAGAATGTTTCCTTTTGAACAAGTAGCAAACTTTTACCTTTCAAAAATGACCTTTCTAATCAAATGGGCGACTCTTACATGTAATCAATGAAGAGTTGTATTTTACAACTAACCATACATTCCAATTACAGTTAACAAATGAAAGCTAATGAAAACTGGAAGGAAGATAGCATAAACCGAATATGTTACCTTTAAAGAAATAATTTTCTCAAGCTTTGAGGACAACTTAAAAGATGCAAGAGGTGGTTGACAAGCCTAAGAAATTAAATCCAAAAAAGTGAGCAACAAATATTTTAGACTTAAATAAAAAATTTATTGGCATTAGCTGTATTGCTTATGATAAGAAACTGTCAGAAGTATTTTGCTTAGTCTATTAGGTAGTTCTTACAAAGTACTACTACCGTGCGTTAGCATCTCCTTTTCCAAGAAAAAGATTTGGTGTCATTGAAATTAGGAGTCATGTTTCTAGAATTATTCCCTAAAAAAAGATTATGTAACCATCCCTGATTGCTGCAGGCTGGATGCTATTTCCGATTGAAAGTATGAAAGTGGGGTCTTGCTTTCGAAGTGTTGCAGTACGGATCATGTGAAAAATAACAGACCCCAGTCTGGATTCTGATCTTGGGGTTTAAGATAAGTGAAAGACTTTTTTATCCTCAACCACATGAGTTTCTGTTCAACTATCTTACGAAATTTCTCACTTGAAGTAGATAATTCAATTCTTTTAACTGGTCAAACGAGAACTTCTCTAGTAGAACGTGTTCTGAAACTCATTCACTAAAATGTTTTTTCATCAAATGACAGGATCATGCAAGAACAGGATACCAAGAAGCCAATACTACCTCCTTATGACTTTGAAAAGCAGTAGATTTTTTCCCTCCACGAAGATCCCATATGTAGATAATCCCAAGTTTACCAGCACCAAAAAGTATCTGCAAAAATTGTCACTATAAGACATCAACTTAAAGCAATTGCAAGACAATTCAAAGGGGCTTATAAGCATTCCCATACAACGGTGCTCAAAAAACAAAATCTTCTGCTATGCAAAGAAACAGGTACAAATTTTGATAACTAGAGGACCAACTAAAGAAATTAGCTAAAGATAAAATTAAGAAATGGACAATTGTACTCAAGAACATACTTTTTTTGCAAATACTGATACTTTGTTAAAGTGTGGTACAAAATCAGTGTACAGTTAAATGATAAAAACTATTGTCAAAACTTAAACATACCTTCATAAGCTGTAAACAAATACACATGTCAAATGAATATAGGATTATGGTTTTTCTAATGTTCCCAAGTTTGGTTTGCTTGTGTCATTACGTGTGTTCCTAAATTCTAGTTAAGATTTGGCAGTAAGAGCCTGTGCAACTTATCTGGCGCTAGATTTGTTGCTTGTATACTGTCAAATTACCCAGCATTCTAGGCACGGAGTAGATTGGACTTTTTCCCATGCCATGTGCAAGACATCCCCTTGGCTCATATGGCTTATCAAGTCTTTTGTCTTAGACATCCAAAAGCTAAGTTTTGATAGTTGGTTGCTTAATTGAGCCACATTAGTATTGTTGCATCAATACAAGCATTTTAAATTACAGATTTATAGGAATCTTTGATAACATGCCAGTACATCATAAAAGCACTATTAGGGAACTCTCCTTGAGAAACTCTGATTAGAAAACTCTCTCTAAGGTTTCTTGTTTTTTTTTACCCTCTTATTTATACTATTAAGTCAAGCTTATAAAATATACTTGACCCAACAAGATAAGGCCGATTTATCCTTAACTCTGTAACTAAGGATGTTGAACAATTTATTTGTTGTGTTTCTATTTTAAGTATGAGCTGAACATCTTTTGATTTGATTGGAGAATATTTTGTTGGGTGACTCTCAATTGTTATTTTTATGTTGAATATTTAACTAGATTTACATTCATATCCTTATAAACTGCACTCCACAAATACAACAAACTTGATGATATCTCAAATGACATAAGATAATTATTTAAAAATTAATTAAATTGATTGAGTTGTTAGATTAAGATTGATTTAATAAAATATTTTATCTAATAAAGATGTTAGCTCAAGAGGAAATTAAAATAATTATTTCCTAAAGTTTCCTGATTTCATATTTCTTACCGTGAATGAAGAAGAAAGTGATGGAAGAAACTAATCGAAAGGCAACGCCAACCTCGATTTAAAAGGAATTCTTTCTTGTCAACGTTCGTGGTGTAGCATTAACTATAGCACAAGTTGTAGCCGAAAATGAACCGACAAAAGAAAACCTCAATCTGACCATCTTTAACGTTAAGATCTTTTATATCTTTTATTCAACTCTATCTTTTTTTTTTACACTTGTTTTTTTATCATAGCATTTACTTTAATTCACATAAAATCATCTATTCCATTTAACTCTTTCTCACTAGCTATTTTCACATTTATTTTTAAAAAATATTATACGGTATCAAACGACACATTTCACACACGACATTCACATTCAACTATGGACAATGCACAACACCATAGGCCAATTTATTAAAGATGTGTTTTTTGTTCAATAAATCTTGTTAAGTTGATTACTTACCCGATTCTCTGCATCCAGTTGAATTCTGTTAAGAGTGCCATTGGAGTTGCTTGTAAGTTCTAGGCATGGAAGGGTACCAGTTCTTCTGTCCCACATACTTATTGAGCCCCAAGTGTCAGAAGCAAGTAACCTGCAAAAAATTGCCTCAAGAAGCAAACTTTAAAGCCAAACAATTACAGATACATTACTCTGAAGAAACAGAGGATAACTACAATTTAAAATCACAATAAGCCACGTCTAAAAAGAGTAATAATTTGTAATGAATCACAGCTTAAACCATCATCCGATCACACTTCTCTTTTAAGCATTAGTAATAAGTTGCGTTGGCAAATTCTACTAAGAAACCACTCTTTTATTACATGGTGATCACAGAATAATTAACATTTTATTCACAATTTTGTAGATATGTTTTGGAACGCAGACGTAACATAAACATCAATATACACTCATGATATAGACAGTTCAGACACATACACAGAAATGAATTGAGATTGATTTGGATACTTTTGCTCGGGGAATCTTTTAAAGACAAGACACAAACACTGAACATAAGTTTTCTATGAGACACATAAAAGTAAAATTTACTCATTTTAATTTTTAAAAAAGCAATTTTATGGTCATTTTTTATGGGAATCACTAATGATTTTAAAATCAAAATAAAAATGAGGTAGAGCTATTAGGAATTTGTCACAGTAGCTACAACAATGAGATTCAAATTGGTCCATTATTTAAGATGAAAAAACTCTTCGTGAGAATGTGATTTCGGTTCATTCCATCAAATCTTTCCCATAGTCATTAAGCCCAGATAGTGTTATATGGTTCTTCTGAGTGAAGCTCTTTACCAAACCTTGAATTATCAAGAGACATGAAAGCTATGTCAGACATTCCTTTATGATTGGTAGATCCAAAAGAAGTGACAGTTTGTCTTGCATGTAAAACCTGCAATTTAAAACATATAAGCATCATGAAATCAACTGAAAAATTGATGCCCCTCCAAAGCATGGTAAAACATCTTAAAGTTTAGATAATTAAGAACGAGATAAATAAGGTGAATGTGGTGACAAGAGAGCACCAAGAAAATAATCTTAAAGTTTGGCACGCTTTTTTGTAACAATCATTACATCTAAAAATACTAATTGAAACTTATGATCCAACCAAGGAACATAACACAACATGAGTGACTGATTAGAGCCACTAAGAAGAGAAAACTTACACCAACTGGTTCAGAAGAAAAATAACCTACATCATAGATACGCACTTCGTCACTTTTCATAGACGTACAAACCACCTAAGGAAATAAAGAGATGAATTAAGTGCAGAGTAAAAACACCAGTCATTGAATTGTCTAAAAAACCATTTTAGAGAAAACTATTAATTTCTACAATGAAAGGGCACTTCTCCCCAATCATAAAATTTTTCATAGATGTATAAAACACACTTTCAACATTACTTTTTTCAACAAGAGTTGAGCATTTCTGAAGAGTTTGGAAAGAATGGGAAGAATATAATAGTAATCTACTCAAGTAAAAAATATTCCAGAAGGATGCTGTTAGCATTATGACTTCAGCAAATAGAACAATAACTCCCCAAAGCCGACAGCATGAAAATAAACATCGGTGAAGGTAATTCGAAATCCAATGCCAACCTAGAAAACATGAACTAAGATGTGGATTGAACCAAACCTCATCCTGGTTGGCTGCATTCCATCGCACAAAGTCAAGTTGTTTATGCAGAGAGAGGTGAAGCAACAGTTTTGCTTCGTCTTCACTTGAACCTTAAAGCAGAAGAAATATAAAAGATAAGTTACATGAGCAGTTTAAATGAGACTGCCATACACGCCCTTAGAAAATACCAAGAAAAAAACAAGATTGAATAAATTTTGTAGGGAGATAAGCAAGATTTAAATATCATAAATTAGTGATAAAAATTTATAAAATTGTCAGTTGTGATCAAATATGTTGATAGTTAAAAAGTATCTGACACTGGATTTTGGGATATTATAAAAAGCATATATTGATCGAATTTAATTAAAATATGTCTTCCTCTTTATGCAACCATAAAAAAGGGAAAACAAAGAAAGTGTTGAGCATTGAAAGTGCTAATTGACGATGGAAAATAAATGGAGAATAGAACTTCACGGTCCAGTAGTTTGTCAGTCTATCAACTGCGGGGGCTAACTCGGAAAAGGTACATTCTCCCATAGAGGAATCCATTTCATCAATAATATTCAAAAGATACTGAATTCAACTTTAATGACTCTATTTATAGAAAGACAACTATAATAATACATATAAATTACCCTGCTAATAATATTGATAAACCCTAAAATAATTTGCATTAGAATGATCATACTAATCACTTAAACTGTAGGAGTCCATACGTAGAAGGCCATATATTTTGGCATTGTAAGCTGAAGACTATGAGCGAAAATAATCAACAAGTAGAAAAATAAAATCGTATCCACTCACTTGAATAATATAGGAATATAGTTACTTATTTAATATTCAATTTGAATGGTATTTTAGTCATTTAATAAGGGAACATAAATATAAATAAGGATGGTAATTAGGGTTAGGGTTAGTCAATCATAGCAGTCAGTTGAGTATATCGTTTAGAGATGTGACACAACTGAGGGGACGGCAAAGAATTGGTTCTCCACCGTATTGTTTCTTTTCTTTCCCTTCCTTTCCTTTTCTTGTTTTATTTTTATTGATTGTAATCATTAGACGATTGTTTTGCTTGTTTGGTATTAAGTACAATCTTTTGTTCATGTTGAATAACAAAATATACCTGACAAAGATTGATTACACTGCAAATAGAGACTTTCAAAGTCATGCACAGTTAAACATCCAGGTTTTGAAACTGATACTAGGTATATTCCCTACAACCAATGAAAAGAAAATAACAGTAAGTTAATAAAAGATTTAGTTGAAAGTTAGTGATTTAGATGTCATCTACAAATACGTTCCGTGTAGGACAATAATAACTAATGCCATCAAGCACCACTGCATGCACACTCAACAAATAGTTTGCGCCACTCTATCTCATTTGGGATAATATTAACATCTAGCTCACCATTGAAAATTTTCACTAGCAGAAGACTGTAAAAGAACTGTAGTACATTCGTACACATCTTTGACTATATGACCTTAAACCAAAGAAAAAGAATCCAAATATGATAGTAGTTTCCGCGTATGAGCACAATTGGGTATTCAACTTGTCAAAGCCTACTCGATTAAGATTTAGCTACATTATTAAAGAGAATCAAAATGTTTGACAAAAGTTCATATCCATGAGCAGGGGACTGATTTCAGCAAAAAAAAAAATCAGGCAACAAACTCAACCGAATTCTTACCTTGTTATCAAAGTCCAAAGCAGAGATTCCTGGCCTAAGAAATGACTAAAATGAGGTAATGATGTTACAAAGGAAAAGAAATAACTGATTAAACGCAAAAAAAAAGTGGATCAGAGAGACTCCCAATCAGCCATGCTGGAAAGACTTTCATTCAATGAGTAGAGAAACAAGCAAAGAACAACACCAATATCAATAAGAATTATTAAGCAAAGAACAACATATATTGCTTACTTTATTGGCGACGGCAGCACCGGTGCGTCATATATTTCAGCGGTAGTATGAAGCATCTGTTAACTTAAAAAATAACAGTAAATACAACTTCCGTGCTATCAACCAGAAAAATGAAAAAAATAAAAAATAAAAAATAAAAAATGAACAAGAGAAGTAATAGCGATATTGCATACATGAGTTGAACATGGAGAACCATCAACGTGATACAAATGAGGAAAATCTCCAATCTATGGAAAAAATAAATAAATTATCTAATCAGTTTATTCGAGTAGCTTTAGAGTATAAATTAAGGCGAATTAAGATAACCTCGACGGAGATCAACAATAAAAACCTTGGAATAAGAATCCATAAGAAGACCAGAGATGTCATGCCGATACTCAGAATCGAACCTTCCATTCAGTTCTACAGCGCTTCGCTTCCATCTGTACCATCCCGTCCTAATACAAATCGAAATTACAAAATCAAACCTAAACATATAAAAGACTGAGCAACAAGCAATAAACAAATGCATATAAGAGATAAGTACCTCCGATTGGATATACGATTCAAAGGCTGAGATTTCAAAGGAACGAAAAACTTTTCCATGAACAAAATATTGAAAACGAATTAGTTTGCTTGTTAAATGACATGAACTGCAATTTTAACTCGAACTCGCGGTTTCGTTTCCTTTTCCCGCCATTTGAGAAAATGCTATCCTGCGCCTGGTGCTTACGAGTTACGACGCTCACTTTTTGTCTTTTGGTTATTCAAATTGGCAAAGCTAATATTAAAAATAAATAAATAAATACCATTTATGTCTTGAGCAGTGTTTTAAGTAATTCATCAAAGTTATAATCAATTTTTTATTTAAATTAGATTTTAATAGAGTTTGATCAGTTTTTACTCAATTTATAACTTTGTTGACCTACAATTTCAGTTCCGATTTCACAGTTTTTCAATCTTAAAGATCGGTACTGACTCATAAACTATAATTTTTTTAAAGATTAAAACTAATACCGGATTAAAACAGATGATTCTGATTTAATTTACAGTTCTGATGTGGTTTTACCCACCTCTAGTTGTAGCGAATATTTCAAATCATAATAATGATCAGACGATACTTTAAAGATGAATTTACCATACTAGGTTGGCTCAATGGTTCATTGTTTTTTTTTTCGTACATGAGTCCAAAATGGTTCAGTTTAGAAACAAAACCGAGGTTATCTTTGGTTCAACTAACCGACTCAACAATCGCAACCAAATCAACCTAATTCCAACCCTACTTTTTGGAAAAGACAAGGCCCCTTTTGCAACGAACGAGCTGTTATTTGATGTATCGTTTCATATACCACGAGAAATATACCGTATGATAGCTAAAAAAATAATATATTTTTATTCAATTATTCTTCTCTATTATATATTAATGTGTCAAATAATAAATAGTGTAATTAAAGTAATAAATTACTTATATACAATGTATTTATATTATGATAGGCAATATGATGATTGATCTCAAATTTCGAATCACAAGCCAAAAAAATTGAGTTAACCCATTTAATTTTGGGTCGGATTCAATCCAACCCAACCTAAAACTGGGCCGGGCCCATGCCCATATTTTCTGTTCTGCAACAGACGGTGCCGGCGCCACCGTGTGTCGTCGTAACGTAGAATGTCTAATGATCGAAAATAAAGTAATAATCTTCAACTAAATACTTCAAAAACAATGTTAAAATCAATGGCCGGCTAAAAAAATTTCAAGGAATACACAGAAAAATATCAAGGGGATTCAGGGTTGTCGTTATGGTGTAGAGGGTCAGGACCCGTCGGAACTTGCCTCGCCGAGTCTCCGCCGCCTGTGGCTGCCGTAAAAGCTTCTATCCCTTTTCTTTCTCCGGCGATCTCCTCATTCACCTGCTTTCAAAACCATAAAAACTTCACCACTATTGTCATTCATGGAGAAGATAAAGGCGAAAGCTCGTCATTTCGTTACCTGAATGACGTCTAAAGACGTAGTGCTGATCACTGTAGCTTTTCGGGTTTTCAGAACTGAAAGTATTGCAAAAATGGTTGAAACATAGAGTCCAAAAAAACAGGTATAAAAAATATATTCTAGAGAGAGAAAGAAAGAGAACTTACGGTTTGGAGAAGAATGAGAAAAGGTAAGCGAAAGGAGAGAGAAACACAGAAGGAAATAGAGTGAGAAGAAGAGAGAGGGGCGTTTGGCAGACGCCATTGTTGGACGAAAAGGAAGAGCTTAGCGCTACGGGAATGAACTGAAGAAGAAGAAAAGAAAGATACTTGAATTAGGTTAAAAATGCTTAAATGTTAAGCAAAAATAACACTCTTCCCCCCGGAATCTACAAATGACACTTATAACCCCACATAATCTAAACACAAACTTAAATGTCTTCGACAAGACAGCAAACGTAGAAGGATAAAGTTGGTCGTCCGAACGTCGAAAGTTGTCGCGAATCATCATCGTATGGGACACGTGGCAGAATCATAGTCGGCAAAAAAATGACGTAAGTGGGAAGGGGTGATTCTTTTCTCTGGCCAAAAACGAGAACCGGCGATTCATCCAACCATTCAAGTGGGGTCCAGACTCCAGAGGATCGCTATAGTCTATAGAGTCCCGCAGTCGTCCTTTAGAAATACAATGACATAAATGCCCTTTCCATTATAATTTCACTCCAGGCATTGCAGTGGCTCTGCTTCCAATTCGAACCATCTTCTCCAACTCCAATCTTTCCAAATTTGACTCTTCCTCCTTCGCGTTCGTAGACATGGCCAAACAACAGAGCTTCTCTTCATACGCACCCACCCCTCTCAATTTCCACCATTTCAGGGTTCAACAGAGCTTCCATGGTGTCTACGTAGGCTTCTGGGTCGACATCAATGGCCGAACCCATGGGCTTCATCCACAGAACGAATAGGAAAGACCCACTTGCCATTTCCATGAAATATTCTCCGATTAGGGTTTTGATTGCTTGCCATGTTGTGTCCATGAACACTTCTGAGCTCCGAAACATGGCTGATTCGCCTTCTTTCTTCTTTCTGACCAGAACCCATTTCGCCACCACGCATACAAGACAGGAAATCATACCAGAAATGACCCAAAACAGAGTTAGTAAAGCGCTGAGTGGGAGTTTCTCAGCTTCTTTTAGTTGAAGAATCCATTTTAGAGGGCCATAGATTATCAAACCGATGATAAAATAGGGTAGAGCTGTTTGGCGAAGTGGCTGAGCAACCCACATTGTATAATACCAAGCTCTGGCTACTGTTAATGTATCCACTTTTGTCTCGAATGCTGCAGCCACTGGACAACCGGAAAGGTCTAATTTGACATCGGATCTTTCTACAAAGATCCTCCATGTCTCCGGAAGAAGCTCTCCATTTCGTAAATGTTGACAAATCTCGTATATGAGCGAACGTCCGTGGTCGATCGCAGCGCTCTTGGAGACGGACGAAGCCCAGATAACATCTACTTCGTGACATTTGAGAAATGGATTGAATACTAGCCTTTCGGATTCTTCTTGAGATAGAATTTCGTCGATGTTGATTTCCCCTATATCGGTATGCGGGTATAGATCTTCATCCCATGGTCTTGGGCAGTCTGAACTCATGAGAAGAAGAGGGCAAAGATTGAAGTAGTTCCTCCCTTAAACAACATTATATTTATTAGATTTATAAAAAAGGATAAATTATGGCCGTTAGATTAGAACAACTAATGGTGTAGATTAAAAATAAAAGAAGACTAAAATGGGTCTTTGGCCAACTAAGGAAATTATATCCGGAGGATCGGAGAGGATTCTCTCGTTCTATATTTTGTTTTCATACTATTATTTGTCAATGTGGATTTACTTTATAACCACTGGATTAAGAAAGTAAAAGTAAATGAACGGTGCAGATGGAACTAAAAATTGATACATCGAAAATTTATAATTTACGTTGGCCTTTTAATTTTTTTTAATTTTGTTCTTAACGTTGTCCTCATACATTGACGTAATAATACAAGCAATTACCAAAAAAACTCACTAATTGCACTAATCGGCAAATGACACGTTAGCACGCATGAAATAATATTAATTTCTCCGAGTTCTCATAAATATCAAATTTTTGTTGACCCTTTAGTTAAATAAAAATATAAAATTTATGAATAATACTGCGTTGTCTTCCTCTAATACATTTTTATGCGTGTTAACATCTCGATCATTAATTGGTTGTAATCTGATTGTTTTGATTAATCATTTTTATCGCACAAATGACTGAGAATGCTTTAAAAGTAAAAATTGTAAAGGTCAAATCAGTGGATAAGCTTAATATTACCGAGTAATATATTGATGATGTTTGTTCACGTTTTAAGATCAATTATAAAGAGCTCAAATTAGACACTAAATAATGCACGACACATTCAAAAGTTCCGTGGAATTAGAAGTTGAACGTTATAACAGTGTGAAGTTCTACATCTGGCAAGTACAATATATCCATTTTGAATGAGAGTACACGAATTTGTTAGTGAGATAAGCCCAAAACACATTAAATTAATAAAAGAGAAAAAAATCTCGCCCGCACGGGCATAGTTCAAACGGCTCAGATATGGTAAATTTGGTACAAGAGCCTCGGTTCGACGTTTGCGCTGTCTTAGTGTGAGAGTTGTTACCCTAAATGTTGGAGTAACTCATTGGGACATCAGGTTAAGGCCTCTCATCTCTGGGCCACTGAGTCACTGTGATTAACTCTCTTACATGTTGTCGGGCCGGGATGTAGGGCCCTGAAGGCAAAAGATTTCGCCTTTTAGGTACAAGAGAAAAAAAATCTCAATTCTAGAACCATACTAAAGTTACGATCCAATCCAAAACCGTCAATTTTAGTATATTCTTAACCAGCTTTGCCCTGTCACGGTTTGAGTTGCAAAAAATCATGATTCATGATTGCATTTCTAATTTTGGGGGTGAAAGCACAATTAGACATTGACTCAAAAAACCAACCAACCTAAAATTAGACGAAAAATGTCATTAACACAAAAACTAGCTCACTCAAAAACATACTCCTGTACAGTTAACCAAATATTTTATATTTATATTTTATAAATTTTAAATATAAAATTAAATTGAAACTAAATCAGAATTGAATTATATTTCATGATCCCGACCAAATTGTAAAACTCACAGTTCAAGTTCCAAAATCCCGATTGAGCATCTTATTGCCGGCTCTCACAATCACTCTTGAATATCAATAGAATGTATGACAATACTCCTTAATCAAGTCAAGAAGAAAATAAAATAGCCTTTAACAAGAAAATTCAATTTATTTATTTTTAAAAAATATATATTTATTTAAAAATGAGAAATTATAAACAATATCCTCCTCTATTTTTATGATGGGAATGGGCAGGGAGGAGTAGAAACCTGAACAATTCCTTCAAGCATCAACATTACCATTTTCATGGTGGGTCTTAGACAAGGGTCTTCTTGAACACACCATATGGCCACCATTAAAAACCTCTCCAATCTCTTCTTGTCATCAATGGCTTCCACATCTCCTTCGACCAAATCCTCGGCTCTCCCGACCTCCAAGCACTCGTACGCCCAATCGCTTAAAATCCCGCTCTCCCCGCCCCCCATGTCCGTGTTTTTTCGACATGTCATGATCTCTAGAAGTAGAATTCCAAAGCTATACACATCTATCTTCGCAGTCACAGGCCCGGCCCTGAACCAGTCTGGGGCCACGTATCCTTTTGTTCCTCGGATCATCGTCTCGGTTTTGCTTTGCTCGACGTGGAGTAACTTGGCTAAACCGAAATCGGAAATTCTAGCGTTGTAATACTCGTCGAGTAGTATGTTTTGAGGCTTTATGTCACAATGTATGATATGGGGGTTGATTTCTTCATGCAAGTAAAAGAGTCCTCTAGCTATGCCTAAAACCATGTGGATTCTTTGGCTCCAACTCGGTTTATCGAATGAATTGTCGAAGAGGAAGCTGGCCAATGTCCCGTTGGGCATGAATTCGTAGACGAGCATTCGATGGCTCCCCTCGTTGCAGAATCCGACCAATCGGACGAGGTTTTTGTGGTATGTTCGACCGATCGCTTCCACTTCGGTTTTGAATTCCTTCTCACTTTGTTCGATCACTTTATCGAGCCTCTTAACCGCCACTCGACCCTTGTTTTTTGTAATCCCTTTGAAGACTATTCCACAAGAGCCTCTTCCTAGCTCTTCTTTGAACCCCATTGTTGCCTCTTTTAGCTCTTTGTAGCTGTACTCCTGCAAATGGCTTTCCAAGGTGGTCTTCTTCGAGGATAGAACTGAAATTTTCTTCTTGTACACGAGGAAGAAGCTGAAGAACAGGAAACTTATCACTACCAGGTTGACAAAAACAGATCCACCCAACAGAACAGACAGCACGATCAGCAGAGTTTCTTGGTTTTTCTGTTCTTTCTCGGCCGGAAATGGTGGGTTGAGTTCTTTCTCGGCGATATCATCATATCTTCTCAGTTTAAGAAACGATGTCGATGACTCTGTTCTATCTTGTCTGCCATTAGAGAGTGGAAGCTTTTTCTTCCAACAGTTATTGTCTCTGTACACTGCCACTACACAGAGACAGTCACTCAGGCAAGCTTGCTTGCATTCTTCAATGGAAAACGGGTTATAGAGCTCGTAATCTGCCATAGGCCAGTCAGTATTACGGAGAGTTTCTAAACTGTACAAGTCAGAAGAAGAATTTCCGGCGCCGTCTTCACATCTCGGAACAGCGTCTGGTTTGCAGCCTCCATATTCATTCTCTGGGTCAAGAAATGAATATCCCGGCGGACATTTACAGCTCGGTCTCCGATCAATTTTCAGGCTGCATATGCTGTTGTAGCCGCACGGTCCGGTGTTCATTTCGCCGCGAATATCGACGCAGATATTTTCCGGCAGCGCCCGGATATCCGTCCAAGTTCTGTTAGCCATTTCTGGACTCTTGGGATAGTAAGAAAAAGAAAAAACGCCATCGAAATTAAGCGTTGCTTTGAGGTAGTAGATCGAAGATGGAACCACATCTTCTGGTTTTGTAATGTAAAACTTTTCCCCATTTCTTCTCAGCACGTAGACGTAGCCATTGCCGTCAAAAACCACTTGGTAGCCGGAATTTGTTGAATTCGCTCCGTCGAACGTATTGCTAATATAGTATGCATCGTAATTATACCCCGTCGGCAAGTTTACGGTGTTGAGGACGGCGTTCCCGTCGGCTAGCAGTCTGAAAACGTACTTCCCCTGAGAGAAATTTGTTGGACTTTGCCGGGAAATTAGTTTTCCGTCTACCGCCAATATCTGAGTAGGAAGCAAAGTATCAGTTGGATTTTCGAAACTCTCCCATAAAATCTCAGACCTCCGACCAAAAATCATGAAATTTCCGGTGTCGTTAAGAAATGCGTAGGAAACTTCTCCGGTTGGAATCTGCGATTTCCATAGAACTCGATTGCCCTGAGGATCCCGGAGAAGTAGCCCTTGGTCCGCCGTTAGCTCCGTCGTTGATCCTTTGGGGGCAGATTCTCCGAAATTAGCATACCAAACTATCGTATCATCTGGAATTTTGAAATACCAAATAGCTAGCAAGTAAAATCCATTTTCCAGTTTCCGAAAACCTAGGGCAAAATCATCGCCCGGAGAACGCCATTGATCCAAATCATTACCGGCAACGAGAGAGATTCCGGTGCTTATATTCCTATTAGCCTGAGCAAGAGCAGCATCGACCAGCAGGATAAACAGAAAAGACGAGAAAATCACTGACGCCATTGTTGAATCGATTTAGCAGCTTGAAAAGTAAGAACTGAAAAATGATCCCTCAGAGTAGTTGAGAGTAACAGAAGAGTCAAACTGAATCAAAATCATATCAAATTATCGATGGAATCGTAGCCATGGAAAAAGAAAACCAGAGTAGTTGGAGAAGACGAAGACCATGTCGCCATTGAAAAGTCGTCTGAGAGACGTGTGGTCTACTCGGCCATGCAAGACCTAAGCTTATAGAACTAGGGCTAGTATACTTTTATTTACATTATTTAGAAATATAACTGAAATAAGGATATACTATTCTAGATTTTTAACAGTTTTATTTTATATTTAAAAAAAATAAAATATAATAATAAAATATAATAATAAAATATATTTTTATTATATTTGAATCGAATTTTAAGTAATTGGACGATTTTATAACAATGAATTTATATCGAATTTTATTAGAGTTTTGATCGAGTTTTACTCACTTTTTAAATTTTTTTACAACGGTCTAATTTTACTATTTTTTATTCTTAAAAATAAACACAAACTCATCGATCATAATTTTTTAAAATTTAAAATTAAGATAAGATTAAAAAAATGAATAAAATAAAAATAGTAAAAAAATACAGAGATTATTTAATAATTCTTATAACTGAATTATTTTCCTAATTATTTTACAATTTTAAAAAATAATATTAAAAGAAATCACCTGAAATTAATATAATTTTTTAATAATATATGTAATATATTTTTTTAATTCTTTGCAATCGCAAATAATTATAAATCATACAAAATGTTGAAACTTTACAAAAATGTCCCTAATATCCTTTAATATTACTTTTAAGTTTCAACATTTAAAGGTCGATACGACTAAATGTCATGTTATTTTAATAATATTTTCTTTAAAAAATAATAACTTTGAAAGAGTCGAAGATAGCCACCAAGGCACGGTTTTCCATTTTCAAACATCAATGTTCAATTTGACCGTTAACGGAAATTCTCATGGTTCAAATTGATCTAACCCTTATATTATCATTTATTTATAATAAATTCGTTTGGAAAGATTCCAACCAAGGGCCAATTACAAGTCAAGACAGGGAAAATCAAGTCATTTAAGTAATATAACTGGCTTTGAATGGACGTCCCTTCCATGGATGGAAAGCTTTTCTTTAACGAAGGCTTGGCTCTTCTCTACTTGTTTTTCTCATTTACTACTTAATATTATATTTAATAGTAAATAACAATTCATACCCTATATTTTGAGAATAGTTACAATTTAAACTTTATCATTATATTTTTTATTAATTTAACTTTTTCATAATTTTTCACGTAAAAATAAGAATTTTTCATAAATTTATAATATTTTTAGCTTTTTATTCTATTTATTAATAAAATATTTTAATTAAATAAATAAACATTGTTAAAATTAATAAAAATAATGTGATATATACTTCAAATACAAAATAAGAATTAACACATTTCTCAGACACAGCTAAACTTTGCTGGGCATGATCTATACGTTCCTGCTCATTCAGATTCAGAACAAAACTTGGAAGAAGACTCTCTCTCTCTCGAGTCTAGAGAGAGAACATGTGATCCATGTCAGCAAACTAGAACATCATCAATGGCTTCGAATGATTTGCCAAAACATTAGAAGCTGTCTACAAATGCTGATCTTGGATGAGATTAGCACTGTTTGTCGGATAGCCAATCTATAATTTGGCAACACTCTCAGTTTCTCTCTCTAACAAAACTTGTACAATCATTGAATTCCAATTACAAGTTCACATTCGCTGTTTCTCTTCGAACGATTACTCGCATTCTTGGCAGGTTCTGCCGAATTCAACTACACTCGTAGGATCGAATTTCATCGACCCTGTAATTCTACCATTATCAGAAACAAAACTACTATCAACTCTTCAATTATAAAACAAAAAATTACTAGCAATGTTATATTTATTTTTTAATTTCTATGCAAGATCATAGAAAGAGCTTTTCAAACAATCTTAATCTCGCACATTATATAATAAAATCTTAGTATTTTCGATAGGGTGGCTAATTTCCGAACTCTCCTGCAGAAAAACATCGGAGACTAATCAACCCGACTCTTTCCAAAATTAGAGAATGTACGACTTCTCATTTCGCTCTGTACTTCTCTGGAAAGCATCGTTTTGATAAAAAAAAATTGATAATCAAATCGCCTTTCCTTGTTTGAGGACGAGGAAAGAAAGAAACGACCGAATGTTTTTTAGACAAAAAATATAAAATAACGCGTCCACCAAGAAACGTCAAAAGCGAGTCTCCTACGTGGCAGCGGTAATTCTATCAATGAGAAATATCACAGATTAGAATGCAAAATGAAAAATAGCACAACACTAAGAAAGACCAAAATCCATTACAAATTTATGCAAAGTTCGAAAACTAAGCATTTTGATATTATAACGAAACAATAATTCCCAAATTTATAATTTTACGCGTATAGGATATTAACTGAACTATCATATACACGAGGAAAGTAAAAATAGAATTTACGAAGAACATGAAAGCATGCAAACACCTGGTCTGTAAGCCCAGGCGGGAGGCAGGCGTGCGTATTTTTCCATACCGGGTTGATCCTCGTAGGGTTGTTCCATAAGCTTAAGCAGCCGTCGGACTTCCCCGAAATCACCTTGTTCGGCTGCATCAATGGCGCTCTGGCATAGATAGTTCCTCAGAACATATTTTGGATTCACTGCATTCATTGAGGCCTTCCTCTCCTCATCTGAAATTCCACTAGCTGCCAGCTGTAGAAGAAAAGAGAGGTATTGCTCATAGTAGCAGACAAGACGAACCTTGATCGAAGAACGAAAAAAAAAAAAATTTCTCCATCCTCAAGTGCGTTCAAGTGTCGTGAAAATGTAAAATTGCGTGTGACTGTGAATATATCTGTCTAAATGTGTGCGCATATATGTGCCGACACTCGTGCAGAGATAAATACGATAAATTCTATCTAATGCACCAAAGAAAGGCCACAAAGCGAACAAAGAACAGATTATATAGTAGAAAAACGATCAACTCCAAGAACAAAAAACGAAATAAAACGGTGAGTACTTACTGGAGGCTCATCTTTCTTCTAAAGTTTACTATAAATTTCTTGGTAACATCTCAAAACAAAAACCTAACATATTTATATTAATCCTAGAACTAAGCCTATTGACTCAAAATAAAAAAAAAATAGCATAACAATAAAAGCCTCATTGGGCACGGTCGGTTGGGCCCTATTAGAAAATTTTGTGTCCACAAGTTCGGCGTCTAGACAATAAACATATTTGAATAATTAAATATACCGATGCATTTCTATGTGTGCGAATGTCTGAATAATGAATGAATAATTTACCTCCTGTATGTAAGATTTCACCCAACTAATCCAAGCTTCCTTGCGTTCCTTGCCAATGTCTAACAGAACAGCTTTAAGGGGGATCAACAGCTCTTCGTCAGGGATGCTAGGATCGGCCTTGAGATTGGACAGAGTTCTAAAGAAATTTGTGTAATCCACCTTGTCAACGGCCATATTATTGAGAAGCTTACCGATCATCTGCTTATTGTACTTTGTCAGACCAAGTTTCTTCGTCATTATTGCTTGATACTCGTCCATAAATTTCGTTCCATATCTGCAAGTAAGAAAATTTTCATCAACTCATTTTTTAAAGTAATGCTAGGTTTAAATTGTTGTCAAACAACTATCGGTAAGTAAAATTAATGTATTAAATATAAATAATTATTTAATATATTTAGTGCTTCAATCAAAATTTGACACGTCAACATGTACAATAAGAAAATCACAATAAGAGAATAATTTTAGACATATTTAGAAAAATTAAGTACCTTTCCATGGCATAGTTAGCCCCTTTATCACTAATCAACTAAATTAAGTACCTTTCCATGGCATAGTTAGCCTCTTTATCACTAATCAACTCAGCAGTTGATATGGCCGATGCAAACTGAGCAATATTCCACAATCCAATATCTGGCTGGTTTGCAAAACAGTACCTTCTTCCAGGAAGGTCTGTTGTGTTGGGGGTGTAACTTGGATCAAAAGCATCCAAAAATCCAAAAGGACCATAGTCAATGGTAAGGCCCAATATGCTCATGTTATCAGTGTTGAGAACTCCGTGAGTAAAGCCAACACCCTGCCATTTTGCTACTAATGATGCAGTTCGTTCAGCAACCTCCACTACCCAAGCTAAAAATTTCACCATACAACAAAGTCAAACATAAAAGTCGCAGTTTCACTAAGAACACTATGAGAAAAAAGATTACAATCCCTATGTGGCAACAGTTCCAGCTAATGATTCATGGAATGCACCATTTTCTTAAAATTCTATAAGGACATATATAAACACCAATCAAATTTTGATATCGTATATAAACTATGAACGTTCATTTTTTCGGTCACTTATATTAAGCAGGTTGTGAAGGTAATAAATCTTACCAGGAAATGCTTTAGATGTTGGAAAGAGTACAACTAGCATTCAAATGCCCCCAAAAGAACACTTCCCTTGACTAATATTTAGGAAGGAATATTAGAAAGGACTAAACGGTGCATCAACTAAGTCACAGAAATAAAAAAAAATATTTTCTGTTCAAACTTACCGATTATACTTAAGTCTAAACTGAATCTTATTTGGCCGAAATGGCCACTAGACAGATTTTCAATAAGCACTTTTGAGCTTTCCACTCAACAAGTGCATTTTTTTGGAGTAGATCTGATATGGAGGTTGTGATTAAGGTAATTCCTCTACAGACTTAGACCTTAACCCAACTTTACTCATCAAGAGGTTTGTTCAAGCAACCGAACTGTTCCTCAGAAAGAGCCAAATTGTCGAAAACAAAAAGGAGGTGAATATCACTGTTTACCATGTGAAAAAACGTTACTCCCTCCAACATAGCATGCGTGTTCCATATCAAGAAATATGGGGCAATAGAACCTTCCAGAAGAAAAATTTACTAAAAATGGGATAAACATATCAGTGGATCATTTTACTTTACCTGCATATTTGTTGGAGGTAAGATCCACAACGGAGTCTTCTTCATTGCCTGTGCTGAAAGACAAACTCTCACTTTTGCTCATGTTCTCTATGTGAGGAAAGTGATTCTGAATGGCATAGTCTGCCAAAGCCTGAACAATGCCATGGTGCTCTTTACCTCTATATGAATGTATTTGGTATGATCCAAATCGCAAAAAGGATTGAGCCACTCTGCAGACAATTGCACCGGCCTCTTCCTTTGCATTGCCACTGTAAGAAAACACAAAATTAAAGATTAAATTTCAATGAAAATCATTCACATCAAATTTCTACAACAAGATAATAGCCTCGTCATATCAAATTCCTACAAGAAGGCCAAAGTCATTGAATGGGTAAGTCGCCAATCCCTAGGTACCTAAGTTAACTTATCAGTTGCTATCTGGACAACGCTTGAACCCACAGGTATGATGTAAATGCAGTTGAAAAAGCACAGTCCAAGTGTCGATCAGAAATATGAAACATGCTTGATTGAAAAGAAGTATTACAATATAATAGAAAAGTAACGAAATAAGCACTATACATTAACCTTGAACTTTTTCATCTACTCCGAAGATGATTATTCTTATGCTCCAGAAAAACATAATGGAGATCACTGACAAAAAAGGTACTCATTCCAAGTACTTATTCCTTTAGCATAATACTATAAAATCCTAAAAGGGTGAAATGGAAAAAAATGACAATCACATTTTAGCTTTTGAACATACTCGTAAAACATATCTCTGGTAACAAACTTTCCGGTCGTCACAAGACAAAGAGCACGAGTTGTTGGTATCCCTAGACTATGCATGGCTTCACTACAAAGAAATTCCCGGATACTACTACGCAGCACAGCCAAACCATCTGCAAAACGGCTGTATGGAGTCTTCCCAGCCCCTTTAAGCTGCAATTCCCACCTTTCGGAGTTAGAATTCAGTAATTCTCCCAGAGTTATCGCCCGACCATCGCCCAACTGCCCAGCCCACATGCCGAATTGATGTCCTCCGTAGCATTGAGCATAAGGCAAGCTGTCTCAAGCAACAGAAATCACTCAACATATACCAAGAAAACTGACCGGGTGTAAGTTGCTTGAGAAAAGCTTTCAAAAAATAACTTACGCTCCAACCAAAGGGGATGCACCAGAAAATAAAAGAGGAAAATCTGGTCTTTCAAACCTGTAATGATAAAATAATAGTTTTTATCAACAGACCAAACTGTGAGAAGACAACCAATAGAACGTTTTAAAGCTACATATAAATTGTAAAACAAAAAACATAAGGCTGGCGAGCTTAAATTTGTGAGTCCAAAAGGAGCGTCTTGGTTTGGTTCCCGAATTCAGCCAGCAGTTGAATTTAAGTTCCCTTTTACAATCACTAGCTAAAAATCTAACTCGTGAATAAGGAAAATGAGGATTACACAAAAAAACATATATTTCTTGCTGCATGGTGTACGCAGAAAAAAAATGTCTAAATATCATTCAACACTCTCCACTCCATTGAAAGTCTATAAGTTTTTTCTTGACCAATATAATCAGACGATCATAGGGTAGAATCAAAATACTGAGGCATTTTTTTTTATTTGCGGGAACAGTAAGTTATAAGAAAAGGAGTCTGACATGCTTCAGGCAGTAGCAATAAAAAAGATCTATCAAAATATCATCTAAAATTCTCAACTCCGTTGAAAGCTTTACAATTTTCTCTTTGCAAAATAAAAAAAAAATCAAATGGTAAGCACTTAGTAGATAACAAAATAAAAAAAATGAATCTGATGTGCTCTGGCAGTGCTAGAATCTTCAGAGTAGTTTTCAGAAGTTACAATTTCATTTGAGTGGTCATTATCAATTCCCAAAATTGGTTGCCACAAAACTATTTAAATTATAAAGTAACTGTTTTTTTAGAAACAACTCATCATTATGTATATGACTCACTCTTTATAATCCAAATCAAGAATGTCAGCAACAGATTCGGAACAAGCCACAAGCTGAGGATTTTCTACTTCAGCTGACGGCAATACTTTTGTATAACAAGCACGCAATACCTAAAAACGAAACATATAATCAAACCAGGATGATGAGAAATCATTAGCTCAGATCTCTTTAGTTCAGTTCCCTTCAGAGAAGTAAAAAACATTATAGTCTTTGAATTAAGGGATGACACCTTCATCTTCATCACCAGAGAAAAAATGGACATGTATATTTTATAATGACAATATCATATCTCCACACCATTTCAGTATTTGGAGGGAAACCAAATAATGGAAAGTCCAAATATATTCACTGATAAGCAAACAAAAACTCAAGAATTCTCATGGTAAACCGTTATATGACCAAACAAAAAACTCCAGCATGCTCATGACAAATCAATGTTAAATAACCAACGACTTTGATACATATAAAGCAATGATGTTATCATTATTTACTATAGAGAAGCGAAAATCACCAACATGGCTTAGATTTAAAGGTGTTCACGATCATCTAACTTAATGGTTCAAAGACACTGAGCTAAAAAGTATAATGATCTCTTCTCGACATAAATTTTAATACGAAACGAAGAGGATAGAGTAATACATGATCTACTTCCCATTTCCTAAGTTCTTTCTCATCGACCAAAATGATGAGTAACCAAAAAAAAATCATTTGTGCTTGTGGAACAATAGATTAACTTAAATTGATCACATAAATACTTGATACCAGAGAAATATCACTCCAGCAACTCCTCGAATTTTTATTTAGTCGCTAACAAACAAAGCAAGCACAAAATATTAACCTAGAGCATATCTCAACCACAATAAACGATGCAACTATCATAAGTGATAAATTAATACGTACCTCTCGTGGACGAACATCGGTTCTCGGATCTCCGGGCAGCTCTCTGACGAAAGAGTGGTCCCAATTCAGATCTTCAAGCTTCAATTTCACCCTCTGCTGAGCACCAATACAATCATCAATACGATAGGAGTGATTTTCGTTATCCAGGGTTTGATTCTTCAAATCATTCGTCACCGCGTCGACGGACGCAGCAACTTCCGGAGAGACCGAGTCCATAGAAACTGCCCTACCACCGGAGGTCACGTTGCATGCGATGGAAGACCTAGAACGGCGCTGAAGAAGATTGACGCTGCAGAAATGGAAATTCCGCGGGAGTCGGCGGGAATGAAGACGGTTGGCGGAGAAGAGAAGGTGAGGAGAGAGAGAAGAGAGCTTAGGCGAGAGATTGCACAGCAATTGCATTTCGTGGCGCGTCGTTGGGTTTGGTTAAAGCTTTCGGCGAAGACTCGTGGAATACTCCCTTATTTTTATTTTTAACTAGGGGATCCAATTGAACTTATGGATATAACTGGACCGGTGTTGAAGTCCGGATCAGTACGGATTTTGGTTTGATTCCGATTTGAAATTAAAAAAAAAACATGATTTATAGTCTTATTTTGATTTTTGAAAATTAAAAAATAAAATAAAATAAGAATCGGATCGTGATATGAAAAAATAGTAATTATCAACGAACACATTATAGTTATGAGTGTTTTTCAAATAATACCCTGATAAATTGAACTTTTAAAGTAATTGACATTTTTTAAATGCTATCACAATTTTTTAATTTATTAATTAGTATTT
>QAOC01032813.1:6576-20897 GCA_003255005.1 Begonia fuchsioides
GTAGCCTCCTGCGAGGGAAGCCTGACGTGTGCGACCATACGAGCACTAATGCACCGGATCCCATCAGAAGTTAAAAGTGCTTCGGCGAGAGTAGTACTAAGTTGGGTGACCACTTTGGAAGTCCTCATGTTGCACCCCTTTTTTGACGAGCATTCTCTCTCTGCGAATCCGACCAACGGTGGGGGAAGCTTTCTTTCAGCGCGGACCTCCTTTTCATAATGTTTTTCTTTCGTGCAGACGGCTTCTTTTGCAAATTTCCACCAGGCAGATCGCAACGAGCTATCCGGGGTCGACGTAAAAGAAATCTGATCGCCGAGCGCAAAGTTACCCACCCGCCCTTCTTTTTTCGTCGCGCGCCCGTCGTAGAGCGGCATCCTGTGAAGGCGCTGCAGATCGCGACGAGCTGTGTAGGCTCATATTTAGTTGATTGTTTGTTGTATTTTAAAAACTTTTGAGAAGTCAAGTTCATGGTATATTTTTTAATGAAAGTTACGAGTACAACATTATAGGTGAAGTTGTGGAGATCGTGAGTGATTTCATCATGCTAAAACACAAGAATTTTGAAAATTTATATTTATTACTGGATTGTCCAATGATAGATAGTTTATTTGTAAATTTTGAGAATTCACCTTCTAATAGATTGACTCAAAAGAAGTCTAGTTATCGATTGAAGTTTAACTTGAGATCTAAGTTATAGCAGGTTATAACTATTTTATTAATAAAATGTATCCACATTGTTAAACGTAGTTAAAAATATAATAGGAATATGATGTTATAATTATGATAAAACTCAAATTATTTATTAGTTATATTTAAACTTCAATTTTTTTGTTACGACTAATTTCATAAATCATCATGTAAATTATTATTTATCTTAATAAATTCTGTAACACGGGTTTCATACAGTCTTGTATTATCAGAAATAAATAAAGCATACCTAAGTTATGAACTTTGAGTAATCTGCTTGAATTTTGGAGCCAGTAGCTCCGTAAGATGGCAAGGCTGATGGAAAGATCAGAGCCGTTGATTTAAACCTTAAAGAAACTTGAAGACACAGTCACTTGTTTAATGAATGATTTCAGACAAGCTGACAATTGACAATATCGGGATGGATAGAACAGGTGGAGCTCTGAGACTCCGACAAGCAAAGCAATCGCCATCTTTCTGCCGCGTACAAACCTGATAAACGGCCTGCATGTCTGACACGTGTCATATATTTCGTGGCGTTCTTGAGTTGCCCTTCCATCTTTTCATTCTCTCTCTCCACCGCAAGACTTCGGTTCAAAACATTTTTCAATTTTATCAATTCTGCATAAGAATTTATTTACTAAACAACAAATAAGGTTGTCAATGCAACTACTCTATTCGCCCACGTTTTCTACGTATCTTTTAATGGGTTAGCTCATTCTTCTATACGTAATAACGCAAACTATTGATATAGATCAAAGGTTGACATTGGAATTTTATTTTATTCTTTTGAAGGCCAAGAGATTAATAAGCAAATCCAATTTTCAATTTCCGATCAATTTAGTCTAATAACTGTCAACGAAAGCGGGCATACTAAATTATGTGTCTCACAACCATTAAAAATGAAGCTAAACCTAATATCCAAGGTGCTCAATAAATGCAATTTGTCGTAAAATATGTAAATATGTATTTAAGATTATCAGTATGCTAAAGAAAGCATATTTGGGACCAAAATCAACTTGAAACTTTCAAAAACAATCCAGCTTAGAACAATCCAACTTGAACCTAATAGTTATAGACGTAATTCCATTCAACCCGGAGATGAATTTTGAATTTATATATTCACATAAAACTGTTGAATAGCAAGAACTTTCATTCTTCCCTTTGCCCATAAATATTTTTTCTTGGTTGTCATGAATATTGATTCTTGAAATTAATGGATCTTATTTATTTATTTAACAAAATTATTGCCGATCATATTTTAGGGGTGGGCGTGTTCTGAATTGGTATGTTATTTTAAAAAATAGCACAAGATCAACATATTTCAGTTTTAAAATGTGAGGACCAAGGCTAGATAAAAAATTATGGTCTCATTCGTTTTGAATTTTGGAGAAAACATGACTAAAATAATTCTTGCTGATCTATTATATCTTTTTGGGTCAGTTTTGTCTACTTTTACATAATTTAATAGTGTGGTCTTGTTCAATGGCTTTGTTGTAAACATCGTGAAATTTGATGTTTAGTTGTTTACTACCGTGATGGATGACATACTATTAATAGACCCAATCTATGTCTTTGCATAGTCAAGTTTTATTGAACTTTTTTTAAAGTGGTATCATAGACATGTTAGATAATTAAGTTCAATCAAAGTTTGTGATTTTAATAGGGTGAATGAGGTCTGGACTCAGGTCTGAACTGATTTGATTTTTTTAAAAAATAAGACAAAAACAATATATTGTAATCTTAAAATTTTAGAACGAGGATCAAAAATCATACTGGGCTAAAAATTCGATCTTGATCTGATTCGATTTGAGTTTTCTTGATAACATAAAATATTTTCAAAGTAATAAAATATAATAATATGTAAAGTAATTTAAATTATAAAGTTACTCTATATTTTTTTCATTTCTTTGCTAGATTTGGCCATTGAAATTATTTATGAAATTGAAGAAAATAATATTTCATAGAAAATAGTTTTTTTAAGATAAAATACCAATTTCTTCTCTGGGCTAAGTGAATAAGATACTTCAAATTAAAAAAAAAGTTTATTTATTTATGGAACTTTACTAAAATTGTATTCGACCACCCAAAATTATTATTTTTCTTAATTACTTATAGTGGGATTAATAAAAATAATTTATTACTATTATTATTTTTGTGCGTAAGGAAGTTTTATGATTCCAAATCTTATGTTCTCCACATAATCATGACATCAACAAAATAAATCAAACATCGAAGCCGCTGGTTCTCTCTCTGTCTCTCTCTCTCTGTCCCTCCTTTTCTCTATCTCTCTCTATCTCTCTCTTATTTAAATCCACCTTCCTTGGAATACTGCACCAGAGTGAGAGAGAGAGAGAGAATGCAAGTTTACTGTGTGAGGGAGAGGAAACCCTGCGTGAGGTGGGTGGAAACATACTTCAAGGACTGTCTGTGCAACCTCAATGATCACTTCTCCTTCGCTTTTGGATTGATGAGTCTCGTCTGCTGGGGAGTTGCAGAGATCCCTCAGATCATCACCAACTTCAGAACCAAGTCCAGCCATGGCGTTTCCCTCGCTTTTCTCCTCACTTGGATTGCTGGGTATCTCTTTCTTCGTCTCGTTTCTCATTATTTTCTTGAAATGACTCGTCTCTCTCCTCTTCGACCAGTGACGTCTTCAATCTTGTCGGTTGTCTTCTCGAGCCTGCAACGGTGAGCTTGCTTCTGCTCTCACATGGCTTCTGCACCTTCGTTTTTTCAATCATCTAATCACTTTTTCTTCGTTTTGTTTCTCTCAGTTGCCGACCCAGTTCTACACAGCTATGGTATTCGCGTTTTCTCTTCTTGCCCTCGAGCAAAACATCAGGATTTCTATGGTTTTTAGCGTGTTTCTTAATTTCAGTTGAATCATAGTTGTTATCAGATTATAATAATAAAAGTTCAGAACAAAAGGAATCTTTTGCCCATTCCTTGGCTTGCATATTCAGTGTTTGCAGAGCTTTTACCCATTTCTTTCAACAGCTAAGAAAATTTGATTGAGATAATGAGAAATTGCTTGGAAATCTTTAGAAACATTTATGTTTTCGTAGTTGGACATCGTCTTCTTTCTGCCTGCCATGGTGGTCAGATTGATTTTCTCTTTTACAGCTTTACACCGCAAGTACTGTTATTTTAGTGTGGCAAAGCGTTTACTATGATCACTTCTGGAAATGGCGAAAACGACGATCCAAGTCCTCTCAGACGGTGAGTTCAAGCAGTTCTTTGCATCGTTCTTCCTTTTTTTTTATCTCCGACTTGTTCTTTTCAGGGGGATGAAGAAAAGCAGCCATTGAAGCAGAAATCAGAGGATTCAAGCATTCCGATTCCGAAATCAACCCAACGAAAGGAGTTCTATTACACGTCCGACAACTCATCCTCTCTCTATTGCTTCCATGGACATTTATTAACTTCTTGTTTTGTTTTTTTCAGGTCGGCGAGATCGCTGGCCGGGAGTGGAACTCCGCCTTTCCGAGGTCTTCTCCAGCGACCCAGAAGTGGGCCTTCGGCGCTCGTAGCAGCCTACTCCGACTCGTCCTCCGACGATGAAACAGTTCAAGTTTCATTGAACAGGACAGTGAGCCAACCCAGACCAATCCCTCGCTCGGTAAATCCTAAATCCTCGGATTTTCCGAAATGATCGGAGGATCTTTGCACGTCGACAATGTGTTTGTTTAAATTCCTCAATGAAGCCGTTTGTCTTGATTTTGGAACTATTTCAGGCGGGCTATGGAACATTTTTGGCCACCGCCATCAGTTTGCCCGTCCAAACTAAAGGCTTCACTGATGCAAATCTCAGAAGATTCACTTCCAGGAGACTTCAGGCATGTTACTCCATCTAAATCAACCCACCCCAAGTTGGGGTGTCAATCTTATCCAATCTACCCACAAAACTGATCTGAACAGATCATTTGGGTAGGATAAGATCGGTTTTTAATATTAAAAATTGATGTGAATCCGAATCAAAACTTACTCAATTTTTTTGCCAGATTTAATTCAGATTGAATATATGATCAGACTAACTTCAAATACAGTTTTACGAGAATCAACCCAGTAGATTGGATTGTTTAGTCGATCAATTCAAAATTTATGAAGAAATAATTAAAATTTTTTATGCTGAGACAACTCACGAGTTTGAATTTTGTAAAATCGAATGGAAACTCAAATCAAAACAAATTTAAATTTTGGGTCGGATCAATTATCCAGTTGATTTTAATTTATATTTAAATTTATAAAATTTGACTTATTACATCGGATTTATTTTCTATCAAAACTTCACAAAATTGAAGCCATTATGGTTAAATTCATCGTATGTGCACGGGGACTATATCAAAGTTTTGCTGAAAGCAAACATTGAATCTTAGTTATGAATCAACCATGTAGGCTTTTGATTGAAAAAAAAGGTTTGTTTGTTCAGGAAGAAGGGATAGATAGTGGGTATGGACAGTGGCTGGGCTGGCTAATGGCTGCTATTTATATGGGCGGTCGTCTGCCTCAGATTTGGTTGAACGTCAGTCTTCTTTCCTCTGCTTTTCTTCCTTAATTCTTGTTTTTGTTTGTCTCATAATCTTTCTTACGTTGTCAGATCCAAAGAGGCAGCGTAGAGGTAAATTCTGTGTCCATTTTTTCTTTGTTTTTATGCATCACTTTCTGTGACCTTAGACTTCTCTTCTTTTCTTCCAAGCAGGGATTAAACCCTCTCATGTTTGTCTTTGCATTGATTGCCAATGTCACCTATGTAGCAAGGTTCTCTTTCTCCCCCTAGTTCTCTCTCTCTCTCTCTCCTCTCTACTTCTCTCTCTTTCTCTCTCTTTCTCTCTCATTTGTTTTGTCAAATGATGCAGTATTCTCGTGAGAACGACCGAATGGGATAAGATCAAAGCCAATATGCCATGGTTGTTAGATGCTGCAGTTTGCGTGGTCCTCGACTTATTCGTATCCTTCAATTCTTGTGCAATTTCGTCTAGAGCTCATATAATTGACATCTTAAAAAACAATATTATTTTGAAACAACTGCAAACTATCGGGAGCAGCTCTGTTTCCGAGCCTGAACCAGTTACAAGGATGATATATTGAAGAACTTTTCTAATAGCATGCTAATCTCCGTTGATTTGATTATAGTTGGACTTAAAACAGATACTATTATAGATCATTCTGCAGTACATCTACTACCGATACTTCAAAGGCCAAGAAGAGTGTCGGAAAGAAGGAAAATCAGGTTCGAGATGAAGAAAAAACGGAGGGCAAGCGATTGATTCTCTTGCTAATCACACTCCTTGTTTGTTTACTTGCATTCGGGATCGCTATGAGTAATCTGTTATTTGGAGTATGATGGCTTAACCGACGAATGTTTCATCGGCATCTTTGTATTTCTCCGGAAATGGACACGAGCGTAACATGGAGATAAGAATTATAACCATAGTTTTATGTCATCGTTTCGGTGTTTCTCGTCGTAGTTTTCATGGGTTTTGTTTATAAATTTGAGGTCTGTGTAATTTTATCTTTATTTGTATCTTTTTGAGTTGTATTGACTTCAATTTGCTTTTGTTTATTGAGTGTGGGATTCATTATGATTAGATAAATCTTATCGTCAGTTTAGATTCATGTTATGAAAATGTGTGAAGTGCCAAAAGCCGTGGTTTGATGGCAACTCGATTGGGAGAATAATGGCCTGATGTACAATCAGAGTACATCGCTGATCTAGCGCCGAGGAGCACGGTCAATTTTGCTAATTTGTGTGCCCGTTTTGCAGGTAGTTTACCCTCGGAAACAATGTCCGAGGAAAATCACGAGCGGCCAAGGACTTTGCTCGGTTGGCGTCAGAGCATCCCCGGACATGACACGTCCAGCGCCCAGCCTCCGGGCCAGGACACGCCCAGCGCTCAGCCTCCAGGCACGACACGCCCAGCGCCCAGCCTCCAGGCCACGACAAGCCCGACAGCCCAGCCCATGACACATCCGGGGCTCTCGACCAAGACACGCCCGGCGCCCAACAGGCGCCCTACGATCATGACCCGACGACCAATGGAGACACGGTCGTCGGCCTAGCCGAAGTCCACTAGGGCTTCTGCCCAAGAGAATAAGTGACCGACATGGGAAAACGCACGGTCCAAATCTTATGGATCGAGTGCTCGCCCATTGGCCTTAGTTTCAGTCACATTTAGTTTTTTTTATTTTATCAGCAATTAGTCATAGAGAAGGAAGAGAAAGCAGCCCAAAGAAGAGGAACGAAGACCCATAGGCGAAGGCCCACAAAGGACAGCCATGGCCGAGCCTTGACCGGCCCACGGTCAAGCCACGGCCCACCTTCGGCCCACTAGAAGACCTTGACCAAATTTCATCGGCCACTTGACTTAAATCTTTAAGTAATCTGGTTATTTGGTCAAGGAAAAGACAAAGATCGAATTTGACACAGACAAATCTTAAGATGTTTGAAGAGTATCCACCGGGCGCACACAAAAACCGTCCATCGAGCCACCGGTGAAACAATGGAGATTTTCATCCAAAGAATCCGTGCTAAAGCTGCCATATTCGTAGGAGGATCGTTGGACAACAACCTTTTCAAAATGGCACGGACAAATCTCGTGATGACATAGAGATAAGATCAAACCGCGCACACAAACCGATCACCGAGCCACCGGCGAACCACAAGGGATTTGAGTCCATAAAATCCGTGATCAAGCTGTTGAATCTTCAGAGGATCTCCTAGCAACAATCTTGAACAATATCCTCGCAAATCCCACCCTATCCGAGATCGGATCAACCACCGATTCGGTCTTTTCATAGACGCCCGAGCACATTGTGAGTCATATCCGAGTGCGGGCGAGGTCTACCGAGGAGAACACTTTGATTGCTCAAGTGTTCAAATTGTCCAGCCATCCAACACCAAAACTTGCAAGAGTTTATCCCATTCCATCCCCCGAGCTTTCAACCCCTCCATTGTCCGTTTTCACCCTATTTTCCATCATCCGATCCATTCCCATATTTTACAGAGCCATATCCATTTTCTCTCGACCATTCCACATCATTCCCATCACAAATCGCTTCCGCAACGCAACTCCACAATTTGCATGACCCGTTTTTCCTGTTTGCCGCAGGCACCACCAATCTGAGCTCCACGTGCGCACATTCTTCCGATAAAGGTGCGACGACCAGCAAGGAAGGCACATCATGGCCACGGTTTGAGATTAAATTTTGAGGCTTTGTTCGTGCGGATTCAATGGAAGGGAAGGATAACGGTTTTAGGGTTGTGATTTTTAGAGGATGTTTATTAGTTAGTTACGTTGAACGTGTAAAATTTCAAATTTTCAATTTTAAGATTTTACAGAAATTTGTTCCCTAAGTTTGACTACTCATTTGACATATTTAAAATACTATTTTAAACAAGCGTCATCGCTTGTGCGTCGCCCGACCAGTGGGTTGACCCAGGCCCACTGAATTTGGCCTAACCCATACCAACCCGGTTTGGACCGAACCAGGCATGTGTGCAACGGGAGCACATCATGGACCAAGCTCCGATGAGCACGTCCAATTTCAATAATTTGTGTGCTCATTTTGTAGGAGGTTTAACCTCACAAACAATTTTCGAGGCAAATCGAGAAAGGTCAAGAATTTTGCAAGGAAAGCCTGCAGAGGCCCCTGTCGAGGTGTGGGTACGTAGCCTCCTGCGAGGGAAGCCTGACGGGTGCGACCATACGAGCACTAATGCACCGGATCCCATCAGAACTCCGAAGATAAAAGTGCTTCGGCGAGAGTAGTACTAAGTTGGGTGACCACTTGGGAAGTCCTCGTGTTGCAACCATTTTGCCTCGAGCGTTCTTGATGTGCCACAGATTAGCACATCTAGAAGCGGAAGGCTCTATCACCATGGACTTGGTCTCGGGTTTCTAAGCCAAGGCCGAGTCAATATTTTGTCTAACAAATGTGCTAATTTTGTAGGTGCCAACATGAAAAGGAGGATCAAAACATCCATGGTGATGAAAACAACATTTCTGGTTTCGGCCCAAGCTGACCTTCGAGGCTTGTGCAGCCATTTCGACCACCTTCCGGACCTGTTTTGGACAAACGTGCTTCTACAAAAATGTGGCCCACATCTTAAGGTTTCCAGCATGGGGTAGATTATAAAATTTGGACAACAACTGCCCAGCCAACAATCGCCATTATAGAGGCCTCCAGAAGATGGAGCGGCCCAAGAGCATCCAACCCATGGTGGCTGATCCATAGCCATGTTTGGCCCCAACGGAAAGGAAGGCTGAATTTCATCTTTGTCCTTCATGGGAGCAGCAACTAGCAGCCCATGGAAGTGCCCAACCATTAGCTCAAAAGATACAAGTGTTCAAGTCCATTTGATTATGGACATTTCATCATTGGTTTGACCCATCTATTAGGTTTTTGGTTTTTCACGTGAAAACCATGCAAGAATGTGTTGTTTATTTCTTTGATGTTTGTTGTTTAGTGTAGTGGCTGCAAGTGGGAGGTTAAGTTGTATTAGGATGGGTTGCAACCACGTTTTTGCTGCCTATGCCTCTCTTTTGGTGGAAATGTCTTTGTGGCCCCCACTTGCCATCCCTCTTTTGATGATTTGCTTAGGTTTGTAGGAGGCCATTATGCCACCCTTTGTAGCTCGTGGAAAGGGGGGGTTTTAACCTCCCTTTCTCAGCATTTTGGAAGATAGAAAAGTATTGGAAAATTTGCAGAAGCTTGAAGCTCTCAAACCCTCTTTTCTCACGGCTTCAAGGGATTTTGGTGAGTAATATCCAATCTTCTTTGTTTGTCTTGGTGTTGGTGATTAGCTAGGATCACTAAACCTTATTCCAACCTCCTTCCTCACTTGTTTAGGAACAAAAGCGAGCTTGGAAATCCCATAGCCTTCCTCCATTTGTTGTTTGCATTTGTGTTTTGTCTTTGTTGTTGGTTGCTGTTTTTGGTGCTTACCCGAGTGAATTTGTGCAACAAAAGTCCAATTCGTGCCATTTCTGTTTTCCGTGAACAAAAGTCCCCAATTTTATGGCTGTGAGTTCCTCTTTCATGGCTTGAAATAACTGTTCTTTACGTTTAGCCACAGCCCCTCCCCATCAAGAGTTATGCATGCTTTTTCCACTGCCTTCTACCCGAACTTCTGAAATCGGGCAGTTCTGTCCATAAATTTTCTATCCTGCATATCTTCCAATCTACCCGTCATTTTCCCCTCAAACCACTTGTAATTTCTTCCCACTTAGTTGAAGTTAAGTTCTGCCAATTTCCACCCTCCCAGACTCCCTGAATTGGAAGTTGTGTAGAAGTCTCCCCAACACCCCTGCACTATTTCTTTCAGCTTTGTCTGTTTGTGCACCTAACTTTGTCTCCGTGTATTTTATTGATCCGCACGTGTTTTAAGCTGTAAATTTGGTAAAACTTAGCCCACTCTCAAAGGTTTAAGTCCTCCAATTTCTAGCTAAAGCCCCTGTATGTGTTTGGAGTTCTCCTTGCTCCAATCCCTTGTTGCTGCCTACCTTTTCTTTCTCTCGGCAGTTTGTTGCCATCTCCTATCTTCCCGACACTTCCTCCTACTCCGCATCTTGAAGCGTGTCAGTTCTCTCTCTGCATATCCGACCAACGGTGGCATAAGCTTTCTTCGGCGTGGACCTCCTTTTTCGAATGTTTTTCTTCGGCGCGGACGGCTTCCTTTGCGATTTTCCACGAGGCAGATTCAGACGAGCTGTGCGGGGTCGACGTAAAAGAAATTCGATCGCCGAGCACAAAGTTACGAACCCGCCCTTCATTTTTCGGCGAGCGCCCGGCGTAGAACGGCATCCTGTGAAGGCGCGGCAGAACGCGCGGGCGTCGAAGGACGGGGAGGCAGAGGTGGGAGCGCGCCCGAAGGAAGGTGGAGGAGATCCAACCCAAAGTCGCGGATCGCAACATTGGAGAGGCCCTGCCGAGGCGCGGGTACGTAGCCTCCTGCGAGGGAAGCCTGACGGGTGCGACCATACGAGCACTAATGCACCGGATCCCATCAGAACTCCGAAGTTAAAAGTGCTTCAGCGAGACTAGTACTAAGTTGGGTGACCACTTGGGAAGTCCTCGTGTTGCACCCCTTTTGCCTCGAGCGTTCTCTCTCTGCGAATCCGACAAACGGTGGCGGAAGCTTTCTTCGGCACAGACCTCCTTTTTCGAATGTATTTCTTCGGCGTGGACCGCTTCTTTTGCAATTTTCTACCATGCAGACCGCGACGAGCTGTGCAGGGTCGACGTAAAAGAAGTCCGATCGCTGAACGCAAAGTTACGCACCCGCCCTTCATTTTTCGCCGTGCGCCCGGCGTAGAACGGCATCCTGTGAAGGCGCTGCAGAACGCGCGAGCGTCGAATGGCGGCAGTGGGAGCGCGCCCTACCTGGAAGGAAGGTGGAGGAGATCCAACCTAAAGTCGCGGATCGCAACAGTAGAGAGGCCCTGCCGAGGCGCGGGTACCTAGCCTCCTGAGAGGGAAGCCTGACGGGTGCGACCATACGAGCACTGATGCACGGATCCCATTAGAACTCCGAAGTTAAAAGTGCTTCGGCGAGAGTAGTACTGAGTTGGTGACCACTTGGGAAGTCCTCGTGTTGCACCCCTTTTGCCTCGAGCGTTCTCTCTCTGCGAATCCAACCAACGGTGGCGAAAGCTTTCTTCCGCGCGAACCTCCTTTATCGAATGTTTTTCTTTGGCGCAGACCGCTTCTTTTGCGATTTTCCACCAGGAAGACCGCGACAAGTTGTGCGGGGTCGACGTAAAAGAAATCTGATCGCCGAGCGCAAAGTTACGCACCCGCCCTCCATTTTTCGGGGTGCGCCCGGCGTAAAACGGCATCCTTTGAAGGCGTTGCAGAACGCGCGGGCGTCGAAGGGCGGCGAGGCGGAGGTGGGAGCGCGCCCGGCTTGGAAGGAAGGTGGAGGAGATCCAACCCAAAGTCGCGTATCCCAACAGTGGAGAGGCCCTGCCGAGGTGCGGGTACGTAGCCTCCTGCAAGGGAAGCCTGACGTGTGCGACCATACGAGCACTAATGCACCGGATCCCATCAGAATTCTGAAGTTAAAAGTGCTTCGGCGAGAGTAGTACTAAGTTGAGTGACCACTTGGGAAGTCTTCGTGTTGCACCCCTTTTGCCTCGAGCGTTCTCTCTCTGCGAATCCGACATACGGTGGCGGAAGCTGTAACAACCATCATTATTATTTTAAGAATTATGATTTTAAAATGAAAGTGTTTAAGATTTCCCTTTATGAATGTTTGAAAATTAGAAACATGTGAATGAGTTACGAATATGAATAATTAGAATAAGAATATCCTGTTGGGGTGTATCACACCGTGCACCGGCCCAAGTGTTTGGGTATGATTGGTGTTTGTTTGAAGTCCATTGTTTGAGGGTTGCTAGGTTTAAGTAAAAGTAATGAAGTAAGTTGAGTTAAATATACTAAAAGACTACTTTCAAGTAAGTTTCAGTCGACACAATAAACGAGCGGTCGATATAGCATAACCCTCGGGAATACTTTCGGTCGACACAATAGACGAGCGGCCGACATAGAATAACTTTCGGGAATACTTTCGGTCGACACAATAGACGAGCGGTCGACACAATAGACGAGCGGTCGACATAGGATAACTTTCGGGAATTCATTATGTCGACATAAGTTGATCTTATGTCGACATAAGTTGAAAAGTCAGCAAAATCAGCAGAATTCTGATTGGTGGACATAAAAGGAATATTGATTTTAATTGATAAAGGGCTTTAAGTAGGTCTTGGCTGGCATTTCTCCCTCCCAGCCACGATTTTCCTCCCCCTCTTTCTCCCTAGGTTTTGTGCACCAAATCAAAGGAGGGTGAGATTGAGATAGAGAAAGAGTTTTGTGAGGAAAAAAGAGTGAGAAAGTGAATGCTTCAAGAGAAGTGAAGTGAAGCTCAAGGTATTTTCATATCCTTTAAAGTTCTTGTAGGTTCAATAATGATAAAAGGATGATGTTGGTTGGATTGATGGATAAAAATGAAGGATTTCAAGTAGAATGTTAGAAAATCAGTTGATTGTATGCAAGGTTAGGGTTTTTGAGATTCGGTCATATTGTAGCACGACTTTGAGTTTATAACCTTCATTAGAGTTAAAGTAGGCTCTTAGAGCAACTCATAGCCGTTTGAATCACTCAAATTGGAGCTTTGTAGACAAAGTTATGAATGTTACAAGTTAGTATATGGAAACTGGGATAGCACCGGTCGACATATTATCAACCGGTCGACACAAAATAACTCTCTGTAAATGATTCGGTCAACCGCATGAATAAGCAGTCGACACACTATGCTAAGTTATGTCGACACATGTAGGTTTATGTCGACCTAATCACTGTTCAAACAGTGAATGCCCTCTGTTTTGTCTACGTAAGTCGACATGCGTTAGTTTTCTGAATTTGGTGTCTTCTAAGAAGTTATAGTAGACTCCTTAAGGAACAATTTGACTTCTTAAGTATCACAAATGGATCAATATAGAGGAAGTTATGAATTTTGGAAGTTATAGTGAAAATAGTTACTCATGCTGTAAAACTTATTCGAATGGTTTGACAATATAGGTTCTCAAGCTTCTAGTGTGCATTGCCAAGTTGAAACCAAAGACATCAGAACTCAAGGTAAGTATGTGTTGTATGCGTTTGGCCTATTAGAGGTCTACATTGCAAAAATTATGTATTTTTATGATTTTTTATTGATGATAAACTGGTTGGGGTGTAATGCACAATACACCGACCTCAAGTCATTTGAGGATTGTTTGTGTGCCTTGTATTGATTGACTGAAAGATTTCTGTGGGATTTTTATGGATATGTTTATATGACTTTTATGAACATGTTTAGATTTTCATGCATTAAGGATAGGATTGTATGTGACATGCTATGGATATCATGCATCATGTTTTCTACGAATGACAACGAAAATGAATTTCCATGCATGAAAGCTACGAATTATAATAAGTGAATCATAGGGGAATGGCGGATTGAGTGTTAGGTTGCCCATGGGGGTCTTTGATGCCTACATTCATCCCCGCAATAACTCTATTGATTCGATGAAGACATCTACGATACAGGAGAGTAAAGACGCCCTCGGCAATGGCTATGGGTCCATGTTACCGTGAGCCCAATGGGGATTGACGGTAGGTTGTTATATCTTCTAATGATACACGTTATGTAAACCCTAAGATCATGTTTTGTGGATGGTCGTCATATGGGGGCCGGATCCACACCACGAAAATGAAATGAGCTACATGGTTTTAAATCATATCATTCATTACATCATGCATGTTTGTTTTATTTGCACTACTTACTGAGCTTTAAGCTCATTAGTTAGACTTTGCAATGTAGGTGATGACTTGAACGTTGAAGAAATGTCACCTAAGGATTTAATATGAAGGAGGAGGAGAGTGTCTTCTGTGGAGCCTTGCCGTTGTTAAGTGAGATTTGACCGGTGGGGTAAGCTCACTAAAAGACACGTGTTTTGAAGAGGACTTGCAAAAAGTTATTTTGAATTACAAATATGTAGTGTTTGTAAAGTTTTATATTTTGAGAATGTGACCTATGTTTTACTACCTATAAGTGTGATTTGAAATGTTAGCTTCCGCTATGTATGTACAAA
>QAOC01032813.1:21027-36167 GCA_003255005.1 Begonia fuchsioides
GTAAAGGGGACAAAAGTGATATGACTGAAGCTGTTCGACAGTTGACGGAGTTAGTTAATCGGCAGTCACAACAACTAGATCGATTTATGGCACGAGACATGCAAATTAACCCTCCAGCACATCAGCCACGCGAATTGAGTTGTGAGCGATTTCGCCGTTTGAATCCACCAATGTTTGATGGACAGTCTTCTAATGCAAGTAGTGCTGAAGAGTGGATTCGCACGCTCGAGGACATGTTTGAGTATGCGAGGATCGAGGACATAGACCGTGTGCTTTGTGCGGTTTACATGCTATCAAAAGATGCTCGTTTCTGGTGGGACACTATTAAGGCTTCTGAGGAGTCGTATCAAATGACGTGGACCCGATTTAAAGAAATATTTAACGATAAGTACTTCGACCAGGCCACAAGGACAAGTAAGCTAATGGAGTTCCTTCAGTTACGCCAAACTGGATCGGTGGCAGACTACGTAAGGAAATTTGAGTCATTATCAAGATTTTCTGCTCATATGGTTGCCAAGAATGAGTTGAAGGTAAATCAGTTTGTGCAAGGATTGAAACTGGAGGTGTATCGTGGAATTCAGATAGCCGAAACTGATGATATTCCGTATTCCAAGGTTGTGAAGAAGGCCTTGGCAATTGAGGAGGCCGAATTAAAAGTTTTGAAGCAACGGGAGCCACCCAAGAGATATTTCCGAGAAATCCAGCCACAACAACCCAAAGGATGGCAGCCAAACAAAGGAGTCAAAAGGTCCTTTGATGGCAAGGCTGAATCAAGCCAAGGGAAGCGACCACAAGTACCAAAGCAAGTTGAGTCATGCCCTAAGTGTGGATTGAAGCATAGTGGTGAGTGCCTTAAAGGATCAGGTCGTTGTTATGGGTGTGGACAGTTTGGACACCTGAAGAAGGAGTGCCCGAAAACAACAATGGTTCCAGCCAAAGTGACACCACGAGTCTTCGCACTTATTGATCCTGAGGAGGCCGGTCAGCCATCAGTCATCGCAGGTACCTTATTAATTGCTGGTGTTCATGCATATACCCTTATAGATACTGGAGCTACACATTCGTTTTTATCTACTACTATATTAGACAAGATAGTTGATTTTCCGGAGACAGTTGAAGCACCCTATGAGGTGATGTTACCTACAGGGAAGCATTTATTTTTACACCACGCCCTACGTGACTGTGAAGTTTATCTAAATGATAAAGTGGTACATGCTGATTTCATTGTTATGGACATGAAGGGTTACGATGCTATTTTGGGAATGGATTGGCTATGCCGATATTGTGCAACTATTGATTGCAGAGCTGGTGTTGTCGACTTCCGACTCTCTGAGTGCGAACGGTATTCTTTTTATGTTGCAAAAGATACCAAGAAAATTTCAGTTATATCTTCTATCAAAGCTCAACAGAAGTTCAGGAAGGGTGATGAAGGATTTCTATTAAACATTCGTAATCTAGAATTGGAACCTCAGAAGGAAGTAAAGGATATAGCTGTGGTTCAGAATTTTCCAAGAGTATTTTTAGATGACCTACCTGGACTTCCTCCTGACCGGGAAATAGAGTTCGTGATTGATGTTTATCCTGGTTCTGAACCAGTATATAAAAATCCTTATCGAATGGCACCAATTGAGTTGACGGAATTGAAGGCACAATTAGAAGAACTGATGAACAAGGGGTTTATTCGATCAAGTTACTCACCGTGGGGAGCGTTTGTAAAAAAGAAGGATGGTTCTCTGAGAATGTGCATTGACTACAGGGAACTAAATAAAATAACGGTGAAGAACAAATATCCACTACCCCGGATAGACGACTTATTTGATCAACTCCAAGGAGCTTGTGTTTTTTCAAAAATAGACTTACGCTCGGGGTATTATCAATTGAAGATCAAGGAGGAAGACATACCAAAAACTGCATTCAGAACAAGGTATGGACATTATGAGTTTTTGGTGATGTCATTTGGATTGACTAATGCCCCGGCGGCTTTTATGGATTTAATGCATCGGATATTTCATAAATATCTCGATAAATTTGTAATCGTGTTTATCGATGATATTCTTGTATATTCCAAAACGAAGGCCGAGCATGCAGACCATTTAAGAATGGTGTTATCAACATTGGAATTTCACAAATTATATGCAAAATTTAGCAAGTGCGAGTTTTGGTTGGATCGAGTGAATTTTCTAGGCCACGTGATATCAAGAGAAGGTATTTCAGTTGATCCAGGAAAAATACAATCAATAATGGATTGGTCTCGACCGAGAACAGTGACAGAGGTTCGAAGTTTTCGCGGATTGGCCAGATATTATAGGAGATTTATCGAGGGATTCTCTAGAATTGCTATTCCCCTAACTCGCCTAACGAGAAAGGATGTAAAGTTTTGGTGGTCAGAAAAGTGTGAACAACGTTTTCAAACATTAAAGGAAAAGTTAACCACATCTCCAGTTTTGACACTCCCAAATGAGCTTGGAGATTATTGTGTTTATAGTGATGCGTCAAAGACAGGGTTGAGTTGTGTTTTAATGCAGGAAGGAAAAGTTATTGCATATGCTTCTAGACAGCTCAAAGTCCATGAGCAAAACTATCCAACCCATGATTTAGAGCTGGCAGCAGTAGTTTTTGCTCTAAAAATCTGGAGACATTATTTGTATGGTCGTCGATGCGAAATATTTTCAGATCATAAAAGTTTGAAATATCTATTTACGCAGAAAGAGCTTAATATGAGGCAACGAAGATGGTTGGAATTTGTTAAAGATTATGACTTAGACATAAAGTATCATCCAGGGAAAGCTAATGTGGTAGCTGATGCACTAAGTTGAAAGTCAAATTCAGCCAGCTTATTGATGTCAGTGACACTTCAAAATGAGATTCAAAAGTTTGGAGTGGAGCTGGTGAATGATTTAACTGCGATGCTTGCTAGTTTATCTGTAAGGCCAACCCTTCTTGATAAAATAAAGGAGTTGCAACAAGAAGATAAAAGATATAAGCAGTATGTGCAAACTAATAAACAAATATCGCCTGATTGTCAATTTTCAAATGATGGGGTGTTGAAGTTCAAAAACAGGTGGTACGTCCCTGAAAATAAAGAGCTTAGAAAAGAAATCTTGAATGAGGCTCACTCGTCTAATTTTTCAATGCACCCAGGAAGCACAAAAATGTACCGAGACCTTAGGCAATATTTTTGGTGGCCGGGAATGAAGATAGACGTGGCAAAACATGTTGAACAGTGTGTCACATGTCAGCAAATTAAAGCTGAACACCAAAGGCCTGCAGGAATGCTTGAGCCCCTATCGATTCCAGGATGGAAGTGGGAGCACATTTCTATGGATTTCGTAGTGGGTCTACCGAAAACAACAAAAGGGCATGATAGTATATGGGTGATTGTAGATCGATTAACTAAGTCAGCACATTTTATACCTGTTAGAGTTACGTATACCATGGATCAATATGCCGAATTGTACGTACAAGAAATTGTCAGGCTACATGGAGTTCCAGTTTCAATTATACAACAGACTCTGGAACAATTTAGAGTTATCCAGCAGAGAATGAAAACTGCTCAGAGTCATCAAAAGAGTTATGCAGATCAGAGACGACGAGAATTGGAATTCAATTTAGGTGATGAAGTATTTTTGAAGACTTCCCCTTTCAAAGGAGTAATGCGATTGGGAAGAAAAGGAAAACTCACTCCAAGATACATTGGGCCTTTTCCAATTATGAAAAAGGTTGGACGAGTTGCTTATATGTTGGAATTACCAGAAAGTTTGAGTAACGTTCACAACGTGTTTCACGTATCCATGTTGAGAAAATGCATACGTGACCCTTCCCAGGTGGTTCAGATACAAGAAGTGGATTTGGAACCGACAATGACGTATCAGGAAAGGCCAGTAAGAATTCTCGATACAAAGATGAAAGTATTGTGGAATCAGCATATACCTTTGGTGAAGGTGTTGTGGCGAAACCACAATATCGAAGAAGCTACGTGGGAAAGAGAACAAGAAATGAAGGAAAAGTATCCAGAAATGTTTAAGGTCTAAATTTTGAGGACAAAATTTTTATTAAGGAGGGTAGAATGTAACAACCCTCATTATTATTTTAAGAATTATGATTTTAAAATGAAAGTGTTTAAGATTACCCTTTATGAATGTTGGAAAATTAGAAACATGTGAATGAGTTACGATATGATAATTAGAATAAGAATATTCTGTTGGGGTGTATCACACCGTGCACCGGCCCAAGTGTTTGGGTATGATTGGTGTTTGTTTGAAGTCCAATGTTTGAGGGTTGCTAGGTTTAAGTAAAAGTAATGAAGTAAGTTGGGTTAAATATACTAAAGGACTACTTTCAAGTAAGTTTCAGTCGACACAATAGACGAGCGGTCGACATAGCATAACCCTTGAGAATACTTTCGGTCGACACAATAGACGAGCGGTCGACATAGCATAACTTTCGGGAATTCATTATGTCGACATAAGTTCAACTTATGTCGACATAAGTTGAAAAGTCAGCAAAATCAGCAGAATTCTGATTGGTGGACATAAAAGGAATATTGATTTTAATTGATAAAGGGCTTTAAGTGGGTCTTGGCTGGCATTTCTCCCTCCCAGCCACGATTTTCCTCCCCCTCTTTCTCCCTAGGTTTCGTGCTCTAAATCAAAGGAGGTTGAGATTGAGATAGAGAAAGAGTTTTGTGAGGAAAAAAGAGTGAGAAAGTGAATGCTTCAAGAGAAGTGAAGTGAAGAGCTTTGATATTTCGTGGAGGCTGAAGCTCAAGGTATTTTCATGTCCTTTAAAATTCTTGTAGGTTCAATAATGATAAAAGGATGATGTTGGTTGGATTGATGGATAAAAATGAAGGATTTCAAGTAGAATGTTAGAAAATCAGTTGATTGTATGCAAGGTTAGGGTTTTTGAGATTCGGTCATATTGTAGCACGAATTTGAGTTTATAACCTTCATAAGAGTTAAAGTAGGCTCTTAGAGCAATTCATAGCCGTTTGAATCACTCAAATTGGAGCTTTGTAGACAAAGTTATGAATGTTACAAGTTAGTAGATGGAAACTGGGATAGCACCGGTCGACATATTATCAACCGGTCGACACAAAATAACTCTCTGTAAATGATTCGGTCGACCGCATGAATAAGCAGTCGACACACTATGCTAAGTTATGTCGACACATATAGGTTTATGTCGACCTAATCACTGTTCAAACAGTGAATGCCCTCTGTTTTGTCCACGTAAGTCGACATGCGTTAGTTTTCTGAATTTGGTGTCTTCTAAGAAGTTATAGTAGACTCCTTAAGGAACAATTTGACTTCTTAAGTATCACAAATGGATCAATATAGAGGAAGTTATGAATTTTGGAAGTTATAGTGAAAATAGTTACTCATGCTGTAAAACTTATTCGAATGGTTTGACAATATAGGTTCTCAAGCTTCTAGTGTGCATTGCCAAGTTGAAACAAAAGACATCAGAACTCAAGGTAAGTATGTGTTGTATGCGTTTGGCCTATTAGAGGTCTACATTGCAAAGATTATGTATTTTTATGATTTTTGATTGATGATAAACTGGTTGGGGTGTAATGCACAATACACCGACCTCAAGTCATTTGAGAATTGTTTGTGTGCCTTGTATTGATTGATTGAAAGATTTCTGTGGGATTTTTATGGATATGTTTATATGACTTTTATGGACATGTTTAGATTTTCATGCATTAAGGATATGATTGTATGTGACACGCGCGGGCGTCGAAGGGGAGGAGATCCAACCCAAAGTCGCGGATCCTAATAGTGGAGAGGCCATGCCGAGGCGCGGTACGTAGCCTCCTGCGAGGGAAGCCTGACGGGTGCGACCATACGAGCACTAACGCACCGGATCCCATCAGAACTCCGAAGTTAATAGTGCTTCGGCGAGAGTAGTACTAAGTTGGGTGACCACTTGGGAAGTCCTCGTGTTGCACCCGTTTTTTGACTCACGAGCGTTCTCTCTCTGCGAGTCCGACCAACGGTGGCAGAAGCTTCTCTTTCTTCGCCGCCGACCTCGTTTTTCAATGTTTTCCTTTCACGCAGACCGCTTCTTTTGCGATTTTCCACCAGGCAGATCGCGACGAGCTGTGCGGGGTCGACGTAAAAGAAATCCGATCGCCGAGCGCAAAGTTACGCACCCGCCCTTCATTTTTTGGGCCGCGCCCTGCGTAGAATGGCATCCTGTGAAGGCACTGTAGAACGCGCGGGCGTCGAAGGGCGGCGAGGCGGAGGTGGGAGCGTGCCCGGACTAGAAGGAAGGTGGAGGAGACACAATCCAAAGTCGCGGATCGCAACAGTGGCGGAGCCCTGCCGAGGCGCGGGTACGTAGGCTCCTGCGAGGGAAGCCTATCTTGTGTGACCATACGAGCACTAATGCACCGGATCCCATCAGAACTCCGAAGTTAAAAGTGCTTCGACGAGAGTAGTACTATGTTGGGTGACCACTTGGGAAGTCCTCGTGCACCCCTTTTTTGACTGACGAGCGTTCTCTCTCCGCGAATCCGACCAACGGTGGGGGAAGCTTCCCTTTCTTCGCCGCGGACCTCGTTCTAGTGGTCATACCACCACTTTTATGTGCCATAAAAGAGTAGGGAAAAGGATGGATTAAGGGTAAGGAATAAAGGAAAGAAGAGCTGTGCTCTGATACCATATGACACGCTCCAAAATGCGGAGATGCCGGAAATAAGGGTGAAGATTGTAATTTGCCCGGAAGGACAGGGAGTAAGGCAGAACAGGGGAGTGCAACGCTTAGTTCCCCAAACGCATACAGGTTTAGGTTATAAAATTCAGCCAACTTAAACTTAAGGGCGTGGACTAATTTTGACCCGAATTACAGCTTACAAGCACGTGCGGAACATTAAAATACACGAAGACACTTTCAGATGCACAAACAGACAAACATGAAGAAAACAGTGCAGGGGTGATGGGGAAACTTCTACACAACTTCCAATGCATTCTGGTATCGTAAAAATAAGCAGACAACAACTTCAATCAAAGGGGAAGAAAATTCAAGCGGTTTCACAGAAAAAGCATGGGTAGGCTAGGAGTTATGCTGGATAGAAAATTAATGGACAGAATTGCCCGATTTCCGGAACTCGGGTAGGAAGCAGTGGGAAAACACGAACATAACTTTTAAAGGGGGGTGGCTTTGGCTAAACGGAAGGAACCAATGTTTCAGGCCATGAAGGTGGGACTCACTGCTAGAAATTTGGGGCTTATGCTCACGGGAACAGAAAATGGCACGGAATTGACTGTTGGAGTTCAAAGTCCACTCGGGAAGGTTCAAAAATAGCAAACAACACAACCAACACAAACAAATGAAAACGCAAATGGAAGGTAGGCTATGGGGGTTCCAAACTCGCCTTTTGATCCTAACAAGTGAGGAAGAGAGGTTGAAATAAGGTTTAAGACCCTAGCAAGATCACCAACACCAAGACAAGAGAAAGTTGAGGATATTACTCACCAAAACCTTGAATTGCCGTGAGAAAGGAATGGAGATTGAGAGCACTTGGCTTCTGCAAATTTCTTCTATTCTTTTCTTCCCCACATCAGACGTGGGAGGAGGGATTCATACCCATACAAACTTTCACAAAAGACAAAAACAATTAAAGACCTAAAATTAGGACTAATGAGTGGCTAAGAATATGAGTTAGGTGAGTTCTTGATCATGATGTGAAGGAATATCTAGGAGCTCCAATGTAGGGAAAAATGTACCTGCAAAATCAACAAACATATTAGCTAAATGTCTTGCACGGCTTCGAGTTGTTGCTCCTTCCGGTTGTGGGTGGGTCGCGGGCACATCATCCCTTCCGGGTGATTGAGGATTTGTCCTCAAATCCACGGTTTGCTCCTCCTCTTCCTCCGGTACATTCCCCAAATATGGTGAAAGGTCTTGTACATTAAAGGATGCTGAAACTCCATAATCCCCGGGAAGCTTCAACTTGTAGGCATTCTTATTGATCTTCTCGGTGACTTCGAATGGACCATCGGCCCTAGGGAGAAGTTTGGACTTTCTTTGGCTAGGAAATCTTTCTTTCCTTAGGTGTAGCCACACAAGATCGCCCACCTTGAATTCCACATCTCTTCGGCCCCGGTTAGCATATTTTGCATAGGCTTCATTTTTCTTGACTATGGCCTTTCGCACCTTAGCATGCATGGCTTGGACTTGCTTAGCCTTTTGTGCTCCATCCGGATTGGTTAGTTCATGACTCGGCAATGGTATTAAGTCCAAAGGAGTGGACGGATTGAAGCCATAAACTACTTCAAATGGCGATGTTTGAGTTGCACTATGCACACTACGATTGTATGCAAACTCCACATATGGCAATTGTGCATCCCAATCCGAGAGCCTCTTTCCCACTATGCTTCTTAGCATTGCTCCCAATGTGCGATTTACCACTTCCGTTTGGCCATCTGTTTGAGGGTGGAAGGAAGTACTAAACAATAATTTAGTTCCAAGCTTTCTCCACAAAGTCTTCCAAAAAGAACTTAAGAATTTGGTGTCCCGGTCCGAGACAATTGTGGTGGGAACTCCATGAAGCCTAACAATTTCTTTGAAGAACAATTCGGCCACTTGATTAGCATCATCGGTTTTGTTGCAAGCAATGAAGTGAGCCATCTTGGAGAATCGGTCAACAACTACCATGATGGCCTCTTTTCCCCTAGGAGTCCGAGGCAACCCCAAAACAAAGTCGATGCTCACATCCGTCCACGGTTGAGAAGGCACCGGCAATGGCATATACAAACCTTGAGGGAGCAATCGGCTTTTAGCCTTCTTGCATATAATGCATTTCTCTATGTACTTGTGCACCTCCTTGATCATGTGTGGCCAAAAAAAATGTTCCTTCAATGCTTCTAGGGTCTTCTTTTCCCCAAAGTGTCCGGCTAATCCTCCACCGTGAGCTTCCTTTACTAGTGACTCTCTAAGGTTGCACTTGGGAATACAAAGCTGTCCCCCTTTAAATAGGTAGCCATCCGTCAAGTGATAGGCACCTCCTTCCTTGTTTAAACACCTTTCAAAACACTCCTTGAAGTCGGGGTCCTCTTTATATGAGGTTTTGATCCACTCAAATCCCAAGATTCGGGAAGTGAGCTCGGTAAGCAACATAGTTCTTCTTGAAAGTGCATCGGCCACCACATTCACTTCACCCTTCTTGTACTTAATAATATAAGGAAATCTCTCAAGAAACTCCACCCATTTTGCAAGTCTCTTGCTGAGCTTCCCTTGGCTTTTAATGTGCTTCAATGCTTGGTGGTCCGTGTGTATAATGAATTCCTTAGGAAGGAGATAATGCTGCCAAACCTCAATGGTTCTTATCAAAGCATACAACTCCTTATCATAAGTGGAGTAATTCAAGGCTGCCCCTTTTAACTTCTCACTAAAGTAGGCCACGGGCCTCCCTTCTTGCATGAGAACCGCTCCTATGCCGAGGGCCGAGGCATCACAATCCACTTCAAAAACCTTATGAAAATCCGGGAGCACTAAGAGAGGAGCATTGCAAAGAGCTTCTTTGATCCGATCAAAACTTGCTTGGCAAACCGGTGTCCATTCAAACTCCTTCCCCTTTTTTGTACAATCCGTGAGGGGAGCAACAATGCTACTAAAACCCTTGATGAACTTCCGGTAGAATGAAGCAAGGCCATGGAAGCTCCTAATGTCCGAAATGCACCTAGGGATCGGCCATTCCCGAATTGCTTCTATCTTGCTTTGATCAACTTCTATCCCATTCTTGGACAAAATGAAGCCGAGGAAATGCACTCTTTCTTGGACAAAGGAGCACTTCTTCAAATTGCCAAATAATTGAGCCTGTCTAAGTGCATCAAATAATATACGAAGGTGTCCCAAGTGATCCAGATACTGTGCACTATAGACTAATATATCATCAAAGTATACTATCACAAATTTTCCCAAGTAATCTTTCAGCACATGGTTCATTAAATGCATAAAAGTGCTAGGGGCATTAGATAGCCCAAATGGCATAACTAACCATTCATAAAGTCCATACTTGGTTTTGAAGGCGGTTTTCCACTCATCTCCTTCTAGCATCCTTATTTGATGATATCCGCTTTTTAGATCGATCTTTGAGAAGTAGGCAGCACCACTTAGCTCATCCAATAAGTCCTCCAGCCGTGGTATAGGAAACCGGTACTTGATGGTCATTTGGTTGATTGCACGGCTGTCAATGCACATCCGAGAGAAGCCATCCTTCTTTGGCACCAAGAGTGTATGATGTGCCCGGGACTCATCCACAACCGGAAGGAGCAACAACTCAAAGCCGTGCAAGACTTTTAGCTAATATGTTTGTTGATTTTGCAGGTACATTTTTCCCTACATTGGAGCTCCTAGATATTCCTTCACAACATGATCAAGAACTTCCCAAACATTGCTTACAATGGAAGTATAAAGAAGAGAAGGAGTTAGTAAAAAATTTAAGATCTTCCTTGACAAGTTCACCACCCGGGACATAACTACACTTGGTTTCAAGGACAATGGAGGCCGTATGCACCACTACTTGGGAAGATGAAGTCTTCCAAGGAATGACCAAGTGATGTTTGAATTTTGTGTTTGTAAAATACTAAAATATTTGGGATATTTTTTATGTAATCAAATTGGTTCGGTTTGAACCAATTTGCTGAAAATTGGTTCGGATTGGACCAATTTAGGCTCCTTCATGTTGGAGCTTTTGGGAAATATCATTTCCCATGAAGCTTGAATTTTGTAAAGTCTTTAGACGTGGTTTAGGTCTAAGGAGTGTTTGAGTTGGGAGGCAAGTTGAAGGTGGGCCCCTTTTCCCACCTACCTCCTACTTAGCCACTCATTAGTTTTAAATTTAGGTCTTTAATTGTTTTTGTCTTTTGTGTAAGTTTGAAAGGGTATGAATCCCTCCTCCCACGTTGGATGAGGCAGAAAAGAATTGAAGAAAACCTTGAAAGCTTGAAGCTCTCAAATCCTCCTTTTCCTTTCTCACGGCATTTCATTCAAGGTGAGTAATATCCTTGTTTTGGTTTGTCTTGGTGTTGGTGATCTTGCTAGGGTCATTAAACCATATTCCAACCTCCCTTCCTCACTTGTTAGGATCAAAGGCGAGTTTGGAACTCCCATAGCCTACTTTCCACTTGCGTTTACATTTATTTGTGCTAGTTGTATTGTTTGATGTTTTTGAAATTTCCCGAGTGGACTTTGAGCTCCAATCGTCCATTTTGTACCATTTTTGTTTCCGTGAACAAAAGTCCCCAAATTTCTAGCCGTGAGTCCCACTTTCATGGCCTGAATCAATGGTTCATTCCGTTTAGCCACAGCCACCTCCTTTTAAAAGTTATGCTTGTGTTTTTCCACAGTTTCCTACCCGAGTTCCTGAAATCGAGCAATTCTGTCCATTATTTTTATATCCAGCATAACTCCTAGCCTACATGTGTGTTTTCTATAAAACCACTTGCATTCTCTTCCCTTTTGATTGAAGTTGTTGTCTGTTTATTTTCACGATCTCAGACTCCCTGCATTGGAAGTTGTGTAGAAGTTTCCCCATCACTCCTGCACTGTTTCTTTCTGTTTGTCTGCTGTGCATCTGAAAGTGTCTCCTTATTTTTTAATGTTCCGCAAGTGCTTTTAAGCTGCAAATCTGATCAAACTTAGTCCACGCCCTTAAGTTTAAGTTGGCTGAGTTTTATAACCTAAACCTTTATGCATTTGGAGAAATAAACGTTGCACTCCCCTGTTCTGCCTTACTCCCTGTCCTACCGGGCAGATTACAATCTTCACTTTTATTTCCGGCACCTCCGCATCTTGTAGCGTGTCAGTGTAGGAACCGCACAAGGACTAAGAGACTCCCGGATGTACCCCTTCTCCAAGAGCTCTTGTACTTGATCAGCAAGCTCTTTAGCTTCCTCGGGGTTCATTCTATATGCTGGCCGGTTAGGAAGAACCACTCCCGGTTGGAGATCAATCTGGTGCTCAATACCTCGGATTGGAGGTAAACCGATTGGCAGAAACACGTCCCCATACTCTTCTATGAGTGCGAAAACTTCTTCTGAGGCACCTCCTATTTCTTCCACTCTTTCCCGGAATAAGATCAACACAATTGGTGCTACTTGAAGTAACTCCCGGGAGAGCTCCTTTTTGTTAATAATCAGCACCTTTTTGGAGGAGTTCTCCCTTTTCATTCTCTCATCTCTAGCTATGTCCCCGGGTGCTAGAGGTGTTAGTTTAATGTGCCGGTTCTCCCATTCAAATGAATACTCATTTGACAATCCATTGTGCCAAGCACACCTATCAAATTGCCACGGCCTCCCGAGTAGAATGTGGCTTGCATCCATTGGTAGGACATCACAAATTACAGCATCCTTGTAACTCCCAATTGAGAACTCATTTTTTGTGCGTTTGGTCACTTTAAGATCTCCTTCATCATTTAGCCATCGGAGTCTATAAGGATGTGGATGCTCCTCGGTTAGAAGTCCTAGCTTCTCAACAAGCTCGGTGGATGCTACATTGGTGCAACTCCCCCCATCTATGATTAGGGAGCACACTTTATCCTTGATCAAACATCGGCTATGGAAGATGTTCTCTCTTTGGCTAGGTTCGGGTCGGCCATTTGTTGTGAGGGTCCTTCGGATCACCATGAGCAAGGGGGCCTTCTTGAGCTCGGCACACCTCCTCCATTGGCTGGGCCAATTGCTCTTCTTCATCCTCCATCAGATCATCCTCACTAACAACTTCTCCACTAGCTTCAAGAAGTACCATCACCCTCTTGTTCGGACATTGTGCTGCAATGTGCCCCAATCCGAGACACTTGAAGCATTTGATGTCTCTTGATCGATGCTTGTTGGCTTCTTCAATGGGTTTTGGAGGGATGTCTTTCTTTGGGGTCCATGGTTTAGGTTGGTATGGCTTATTCTCTTGCCTCGGGGGTGGCTTGTATGGAGTGTTATAAACCGGACTCGGTTTCACCACAATTTTCTTGCTCCTCTTTTTGAGCTGCCTTTCAACCCGCAATGCCAATTGGATGGCGGCATCCAATGACTCAACAAGCTGCAATTCCATTACATCACCAAGGTCCTTGTGCAATCCTCTTAGGAACTGGGCTAGGATCTGCTCTTCCGGCTCCTCAAGGTCACACTGGATCCTCAAAGTCTCGAACTCCATTAAATACTCCTCAACCGAGAGGTGTTCTGGCTTTAAGTTTTGGAGTTGGTAGAATAACTCTTGTCTATAATGGCTCGGGACAAATCTCCTCTTCATATGCAGTTTCATTGCCCTCCAAGTGGTGATCTCCTCTTCACGGTCACGCCTCCTTTGGGCTCTCAAACTATCCCACCATAAGCTTGCATAGCCGTGGAACTCCAAAGCTACTAGTTGCAACTTAGATTTTTCTGAATAGTTATAGCAATCAAAAACTTTATCCACCTTATCCACCCAAGTCAAATATGTATCTCCATCACAAGAGCCATTAAAAGTAGGAATACTTAGGTTCACATGCCTCAAATCATCCTCACGGGGTTGTCTTTCCTGTGGCTGAAACTCATCCTCCGAATCTTCAAGTTCATACAATCGCCCTCGAGCACCTCCGACTCTATTACCGGGAGTAACCGGGGGAGGTGGCCGTGGAGGATTTGGGGTCTCCATCCTTTGCAATAACACGTCCAACCTTCTGTTGATGCCATCTATTTGGCTCTGAAAATCGGATTCACGCTCTTGGGATGATGTTGGTGGGGGAGTTGGTTCACTCATTGATGGAAGGTCTTGGCTAGGCTGCAAAATAGCCCCACTTCTAGTGGTCATACCACCACTTTTATGTGCCATAAAAGAGTAGGGAAAAGGATGGATTAAGGGTAAGGAACAAAGGAAAGAAGAGCTGTGCTCTGATACCATATGACACGCTCCAAAATGCGGAGATGCAGGAAATAAGGGTGAAGATTGCAATCTACCCGGAAGGACAGGGAGTAAGGCAGAACAGGGGAGTACAACGCTTAGTTCCCCAAACGCATACAGGTTTAGGTTATAAAATTCAGCCAACTTAAACTTAAGGGCATGGACTAATTTTGACCCGAATTGCAGCTTACAAGCACGTGCGGAACATTAAAATACACGGAGACACTTTCAGATGCACAAACAGACAAACATGAAGAAAACAGTGCAGGGGTGATGGGGAAACTTCTACACAACTTCCAATGCATTCTGGGATCGTAAAAATAAGCAGACAACAACTTCAATCAAAGGGGAATAAAATTCAAGCGGTTTCACAGAAAAAGCATGGGTAGGCTAGGAGTTATGCTGGATAGAAAATTAATGGACAGAATTGCCCGATTTCAGGAACTCGGGTAGGAAGCAGTGGGAAAACACAAGCATAACTTTTAAAGGGGGGTGGCTTTGGCTAAACGGAAGGAACCAATGTTTCAGGCCATGAAGGTGGGACTCACTGATATAAATTTGGGGCTTATGCTCACGGGAACAGAAAATGGCACGGAATGGACTGTTGGAGTTCAAAGTCCACTCGGGAAGGTTCAAAAACAGCAAACAACACAACCAACACAAACAAATGAAAACGCAAATGGAAGGTAGGCTATGGGGGTTCCAAACTCGCCTTTTGATCCTAACAAGTGAGGAAGGGAGGTTGAAATAAGGTTTAATGACCCTAGCAAGATCACCAACACCAAGACAAGAGAAGGTTGAGGATATTACTCACCAAAACCTTGAATTGCCGTGAGAAAGGAATGGAGATTGAGAGCACTTGGCTTCTACAAATTTCTTCTATTCTTTTCTTCCCCACATCAGACGTGGGAGGAGGGATTCATACCCATACAAACTTTTACAAAAGACAAAAACAATTAAAGACCTAAAATTAGGACTAATGAGTGGCTAAGAATATGAGTTAGGTGAGAATGGGCCCCACCAAACCTCCTAAACCAAGACAATGGAGTCTTCAGCAAAAACTCCACGTTCCTAACATAACAAAAGAAGAATGAAAAATAGAGACTTAGGATTGGACCTAAGCTCCATCAAATGGGGCTTAGTTTGAACCAAGCCGAACCCAAATCCCAACGAAATTTGTTCAAACCGAACCAATTTGTCTACATCAAAACATCCTAAATATTTTAGTATTTTACAAACACAAAATCAAACATTAC
>QAOC01032846.1:0-13891 GCA_003255005.1 Begonia fuchsioides
AGGTGTGACATCCATTTTTTTCTGCCCATTAATTTAGATTTTCTAATCTTCGAATATTTGATTTTCTGGTCATGATTATGTGTTAATGACGTTGTTATGAAGTTGATTAAACGTTGTCATGTGTGAATTTTCTGTTTGAATTTATACGTTATTTTGAAAAATAATTGATCGACACGTACACATAAGTTATAGGATCAAATTAAGTGTTCTTTTTCTATATTTAATGATGTTCGTTGATGGAATGTTTTGTGAACATTTTGGGTGGTAACCGAAATGTAATGTTTTCTAATTTCCCGTAATTCTGGTCAGTATAGATTAGAAGGGTAGTTGCCAAAAAGATTATATGCGTATTAATAAAAGTTATTTAAATAATTATAGATTGATGGTAATCTATTAATTAAAAAAATCATTGAAATTATTTTCTCTTGGGAATAAGTTTGAGAATTATTTATTTATTTATATTTTGTTCATTACAGCCACTACTTTCTCATGAAATAATAATAAACAATAGATGTGATTAATTTGTGATTAATTTATTCCATGGTAATTATCCCTCTCCTTTTCTTTTTTAATTAATTAACAACCTTAAATTAGTTGACTATTTATTTTTTTATGGTAAATCATCAAAAGTGAGTTTGATTTTATCTTTTATTTGATCAATGATGTTAATTAATCAGGTGGTAATATTAACTCTGTGCTGATTATAAACCACTAGGATTAAATATAATTAAACGTCAATGATGTAGAGAAAGATGAAGCCTAAGAAGTTTAATTATCCCGTAATTAGAAAATTGTAGGTTTTTTTAATCAAATCAAATCAGCTAAGCATTCCTTCCACACAATAATCTCTTTTATTTTCAGCCCAGGTGGCTTCAGATTAAAATCTGCAATCTCAGTTGAAAACTTAAACCATCGAGTACATTACATTAAGCTAATATATAGTGTGTGCATAGTTCAAAAGTCGTAAATCGATATATTAAATTTTACTGTAATTTTAACAGATAATATCATCATATTTTTTTGTGAATTTAATGAAAGTTGTCAATTTAATTAGTTGATTTAGTTAAATCAGTAATTTTAGCAAAAATAAAAATACATTCAAAGCTTCATTAAATTGTAATTTTTTTTATTTTTTGTCATTACTGCTCAATAAATTACATTCTCTGAACTGACAAAAATTATTAAATAAAAAAAAATTAATGAAATTTTCATTATGATTATAATAAAATATAATTATTATTTTAAAAATTGAGATATTTATTTGACCTAATCGAACGTTTAATGTTTATCCTTAGAAGCTAAGATAATACAAATTCAATTACGAAACACAAGAACAAGAAATAGAAAGAAACAGTAGTTCAGATGTTTTATATTTTATGTTCAGTTTTTGCAAGAACCCTAGCACGTCTTCGAACCAGAGACACGTACAAGACTCCATTTACATCGCTCTTCATCAATGCATAAATAAAACTGACGAAACGTGGGTGTAAACTGTAAACTGAAGAAGATGATAGGCAGCTCAACTTTTTCTCGATAAGGANTGGGTCCCGCCTAACTCTCTCGTCCTACGTTGATGTTTAAAACGACGTTACTCCACCCGCCCCGGCCCAACGTCACTGTCCGTCCCACCCTCAACTTGCTCACGAAGGGGAGTTTTTTGTTTAAAAATAAAATAATTATTTTCAAACATTTTTTTTTATAATTAGTATTTATCGTTGTAAATGTAATAATGTAGATTTTTCAAATAATATTAAAATGAAATAATATTTAAGATATAATTAAATTGGTGATTTTCATGGGCAAGTGAATAGAGAAAGTTATTTTTTATTAAAATAAAATTGAGAAATAAAGACAAAAATGCACATAATATTTCCCTACAAAACTAATTAAATACTCTAATTTTAATTTTTCAACATCATTTGGATTCTTCTCTATATTAAACTTATGCTAATCCGTCATTAGCAAACCCTAAGAAACACTCAACTGCCCTGATTGGTTGAGACAAAAACATATAATAAAAGTAGGCTGATGTAACCTAAAATGGATGTACAAGAAGAAACTGGTTTATATCCATTAATTTTCATCTATATATTATACTGTAAATTTGAACTTTCGCGATGTTGGTAGGGTCAGGAAGATATTATGAGTTCCAACAGGATTCAGATTCCAGACAAACTAAGAACAGTGACGGTTCATGTCGGCGGTCAATCGTAATTTGCAAGGGGACGGGTTATTAGCCGTCAGATCCTAGCCTTCGCATGGGACGATGGCGACTGGTAAGGAGAACAAATATTTTATTCCAACGCTGTCGTCGTAGAAAGAATGGTGGGTTTGGTTTTGCCAAGTGTGTTTGGCAGGCATTGACGGGGGCGGCGAGGTCGTTCGCCGGAGACATGAACGGAGAGACTGGAGCTCTGTCTTCAACGGACGTATTCACACGAACAAGTAAATTGATGGAATTATCAGCATTGCTTTGTGTCAATCTATAAACACACGCTGTAATTTGGGGGTCAATGTGAATTCTCTCTATTACTCGTTTTTGCGCATCTAATTCTAGTGTCGGATTTTTTGTTCTGCCAGTGCCGGGACTTGGGAGGAGTTGGAACTTCTCTTAAAATTACATGCCACCCATCATTCATAGCTCCTGCCGTCAAAGCCATGAAAACAGGACCAAACCAAAAGTATAAATCAACCTGCACCGGCTTAGAACTCGATCCAAGAAAGGTTAAAATTTGACAGAAAAATGCTTACAAATTCACCCAACCCAAAACTCAAAAGATCGACAAGTATAATAAAAATATTTTTTTTTTTTTAAATTCAGAACCAAATCGTAGAGCTTGTTTCGCATTGGGTTGTGTTGCAAAAGACGCGATCTCGCTTTCAAGACTAATTTTGAGAGGAATTGAAACTTGCATCTGTCTTAATTTCCTTTAAAATTACAGTTCGTCGTTCACTCACGGTTTTTACGGTAAAAATCTGTGAAAGCAAACTTAACCTAAAACCAATCAAATTCAACTCAAACTAGAAAGATATTTCGAACCCTTCCTCCTAATCTAATAAATATACCAATGTACAATGAAAAATATTGAATTTTTTTATTTCAAATTTATAAAATTTGATATGCATGATTCCGTTCAGCTCAGTTTCCAAGCCCAATTTTTGCATCTCTGATAACAAATAGTTGGACACAGGAGCAGGCAACTGGTGGGATACTTGACCGGTGCACTGGGATTACTGGAAGATCAAGCCACGGTGGTAATCCCAAATTTATTATATCGTGTTGGTACAAGCAAATGATTTTAGATTTAGGGGGAATTGGGTTGCCGATTTGTATTCGTAATGAAAAGGTTATCTTCCACTTTCTGAAATCCAGAAAGTTCAGTTCCTATGATCTCAACAGCAAGCAATGAAACTGTGAGGAAGAAGGAATATAGACTTAACCGTGCGAATGGAGTTGTCGAGGAAGAACGGAAACCTGCATCACCGCCAATGGAAGTCACAAAATCTGCTCAAGTTTTGAATCATTTGATCCGGAATCCACATTCTTAGCCCTTTCTCCATGACAATGTGTTTCAGAGTCCGGCAGCCGAGCGCCGTCTGCTCTATATCATCCCCGTTGATGTTGAAACAAGAAGCCATCACCAGCTCCTCTAAGCTCCCATGGCGGCTGAAAGCCCTGATTCCGGATCCTGTTACCAGTTCGCAGCCTGTCAAATCAACGCCCGTCAAGCTCCTGCAATTCTCCGCCAGCGCTATGATTGTTGAATCGGAAACGTTGATCAACCACGCCATGTTTAATCTTTTGAGAGCCGGAATGTGGGCAAGAGCTGCGCCTCCAATGTCTGTAATTTTCGGTCCGCAATCTGATATGTCTATCTCCTGCAAGCAACTCATTTGCTGGAAAAGCGACACTCCTTTATCTGTTACGCGATCACACTCTGAAATAACCAGCTTTTTCATGCACCTCGAGGAAGATCCAGAGGCCAGAAACCCCAATCCCTCATCTGTAATCAACGAACAACCTTCGAGATTCAACGTCGTTATCGAAATGAGAGAACTAATAGCTCTCAGCGACTTATCGGAGATCAAATTGCACCACCCCAAATCCAAGTAGGTCAAATTCCGAGCGATATCCGCCAGAGAGAAAACTCCGAAATCGCCAATTTTCTTTCTCCTTCTCAGCGAAGCTTTCTTCAAGTTAAGACAGCCATTCGCCAGCGCGACAATTCCCTTATCCCCAACCCCATCGAAATCCACCCGCTTAACAAATCCATCGTAATTTTGGCGCGGTTTCTTGAAATTCAGGATGACAACCTCGATTTTAGGGCAAGTCTTAGCCACGAACTGAAGTTGATCGTCGCGGATGAAAGTGGACGATTCAAAAGAAACCAAATTAGGGAATCTAGGTAACAGACGACGAAGATAATCGGATTCGAATACTCGAATTGATGATCGGGTTAGGCCTTCCACTCTCATCCACTGTTTACAAACAAGGGAGAAGGATCGTCTATCACCATAGCAACGGATCGACTTCAGGATTTGGCCTAGTTCGTCGTCCCCAAGAGCAGCCATAACCGGAGTTGGGGATTTTCTTCTTCTTCTTTGAAATATAATCAACTAATTAATATTTGTACATTTTCGAATTCCTTAACCGGCATATTTGACAAACAAGAGCTACTACAAATTCTTTGTTTCAATCATATTATACACTTGTAACACTTTAAATATACATATGATTAACTATTGATAGCTTGCAAAACTCACAAAAAATGTGGTTGTTAAATATTAAGTAATTCCTTCTTTAATTTCTTTAATAAAAGCTTACCTTTTTTCAAATAGAGCTAGCTTTTACAAGCATCTAGATGTGGCTGGGTTAAACATCGACTCTCCTCTTCATAGCCGAAATGAGGTGGTATAGCCATGACCTTGTTATTAGTATCGTTTGATGACGATTGAATATCCACATCAAACTCGTTATCGTACGCTCGATGATCGCCATCTCACAATCGGCTCCTCGTCATATCTCGACACACGTGACCTATCAATAGTCGCTTCAACATCTGACTCTATCTGTGCCACTAAACCGTGATATTATCTTCAATTGATTGAACTTCACTACATCTTACATAACAACTCTAACTATCAACTCGAATGGCTGAGTGATAAGAATTTCAATGTAGAAAATGAAGGTTTTTTATATGAAAATTACAAGCCGTTGACGACTGCATGGAGGTGCAACTTGCTGCTCCTATCACTCACCTGCCGTGCTTCTCCCCACTTGTGTCGGTCACCTACTGCACCACATCGGCAATTTGCGTGTCGGTGAAATTGAGTGGCGCAATTGGTCAGACCTACCGCGAATGGCTAGTTCATCAACTTCATAATCGGCTCCTCGTAATATCTCGACCACTGAGTTAAGACCAGTTCGGGACTTCCTATTTCTCGCTCTGGTGAATGGCGGTGGAGGTGCATTTGTCTAGGCTACTGGCGGCAGATCGGTTCTAGCCAGAGTGTTCTGCGGCGGCTTGGCACATGCATCAAACAGAGTCTGAGTGATTTGAAGTCGAAATGGAATGGTTGGATCTGATGGTGTCGGAGTCGTATTATCTCTCTCATTTCATGGCTTTTTTCTCTTACTTAGTCGTTNATTACACAGCGGATAAAATATCTTGTTCTCTACTACTTGTAATCAAATAGGCAAACCAATATCAATCAATAATTATAAACACCAGAGAAACGAGATTAGTGACACCAAGACTTTTAGCGTGGAAAACCCTAGAATCAAAGAGGGTAAAAAACTACGGGACCCGTAGGCCGCTTAATCAATCTTCCACTATATCAGAAATAATGGGTACAACCAAATATTCTCTCTAGATTATCAAACTAGAGGCATACCATACTTCATCGAGATAAAAATAATAATTTTGGAAGACAATAAAAGCAAGAGAAGATTAAACTAAAAACGAAATAATAGTTTCGTTTTTATCCTATCAGACAGCCTTAAAAAGCACAAAACAAGATCTCCACCGTTTAGAATGTACCTTTGTATGTCGCAAAGCTGATGTCCAAATTTCACGTTGATCCAACGGCTGAATCTTGAGATAATCGAATTCGACTCTGACTGCTGCAGAAAAGTCCGAACCCTTTCAATCTCTCTTCTCTCTTTGATCTCACTCTTAGGGTTTTCTTCTAAAAAAAAACCCTTGTATAGGACCCGGCCCAAATATGGGCTGAGCCCAACAAATCTCCCCCTCAGCTCATATGTCGGGCTCTAGCACGCCCGCTTTCTGCCTGCAAGAATTAAGTTTTTCCTTAGGCAAAGTTTTTGTCATCATATCAGATCCATTCTCACTAGTATGGATTTTCTCGAGCTGTAACATCTTGAATTCTAACACATCTCGAATCCAATGATAACGCACATCAATATGCTTTGTGCGATAGTGGAATGTAGAATTTTTGTTGAGATAAATTCCACTTTGACTGTCACAGTATAAAATTAATTTATTTTGATCATAACTCAATTCTTGCAAAAATCTTTTCATCCACAATACCTCTTTACAAGCTTCTGTTATTGCAATATACTTAGCCTCTGTAGTTGATAGTGCAACACAATCTTGGAGTTTAGATTTCAATGAAACTGCTCCCCCTGCAAAGGTAACCATATAGCCGGATGTAGACTTTCTTGAATCAATATCACCAGTCATGTCTGCATCTGTGAAAGCATCTAACACAAGTTTACCATTTCCAAAACACAAACAGACCTTGGAAGTACCTCTTAGATATCTGAGTATCCATTTCACTGCTTCCCAATGCTCTTACCCGTAATTAGAGAGAAAACGGCTAACAACGCTGACTGCATGAGCAATATCTGGTCTTGTACACACCATAGCATACATTAAACTTCCCACTGCGGATGCATAAGGGATTTTCTTCATCTCTTGAATCTCTTTTTCACTTGTAGGACTCTGTTTGGTGCTCAGCTTAAAGTGACCTGCAAGCGGAGATACTTGCATTGCTCATGTTGAATCTTTCAAGAACTTTCTCAATGTACCTCTCCTGAGATAACCACAACTTTTTCTTTTTCCTGTCACGATTAATCTTCATGCCAAGAATCTGCTTAGCTGGGCCTAAATCCTTCATGGAAAAGGATTAACTGAGTTCTATCTTCAATTTCTATATTTTATCGGCATCATGTCCAACAATCAGCATATCATCGACGTATAGCAAAAGAATCACAATATCGTTGTGAGAAAATTTCTTCACAAACACACAGTGATCGGAAGTAGTCTTACTTTAACCATTCACTTTCATAAAAGAGTTGAACTTTTTGTACCACTGTCTTGGCGCCTGTTTAAGCCCGTATAAACTTTTGTTCAGTTTACAGACAAGATCTTCTTTCTCTTTAGCTTTAAAGCCTTCAGGCTGCTCCATATAGATTTCTTCCTCTAAATCTCTATGAAGAAAAGCCGTCTTTACATCAAGTTGTTCGACTTCCAAATCCAAACTGGCTGCAAGTCCCAAAACAACTCGGATCGAACTCATCTTCACGACAGGCGAGAAAATCCTATCAAAGTCAACACCCTTTGTCTGACTGAATCATTTCACAACTAATCTTGCTTTATACCTTGGTTGTAAGCTATTTTCTTCTGACTTTATTTTGAAAACCCACTTTTTTTTCAAAGCTCTTTTGCCCTTTGGTAGTTTTACCAAATCATAAATGTCGTTGTGATGTAAGGATTTCATCTCATCTTTCATTGCCGACAACCACTCATCTTTCTTTTCATTTGACATAATCTCGTGATAGTTCTCGGGCTCTCCCTCTTCAGTGAGCAACATATAATCACTGGTAGTATATCTTCTCGAAGGTTCTCTGTCTCTCGAAGATCTTCTCAATTGAGGCTCAACCGGTGGCTCTTCTAGGTTCTCTTCAACTGGTTCATCATCAGTTTGAAGGAAATCATTTGTCTGTGCATCCTTGTTATCATTAGTAGGCACCATAGGTGGATGAACCATACCTGAATCAACGTGTTCTTCATTGTTAGATTCTGACTTCTTCATCTTATCAAAATCTTCAATGGTTTGATCTTCCAAAAAGATTGCATATCTACTTCTAATAACTTTCTTATTAATCGGATCCCAAAATCTGTACCCAGACTCATCATGACAATACCCAACGAAAATACCTTGTCTTGTTTTACTATCAAGTTTAGATCTCTCATCTCTAGGGACATGCACAAATGCCCTACAACCAAAAACTTTCAGATGCCCGTATGAAACATCTTTCCCTGACCAGACCCTTTGAGGTATATCATGATCCAAAGGAACTGACGGCGAAAGATTTATTAAGTCAACCGCTGATCTCATTGCCTCTCCCCAAAAGAACTTCGGCAACTTTGCATGAGAGAGCATACAACGTATTCTGTCATTAATCGTGTGGTTCATCCTCTCTGCAACTCCATTATGCTGGGGCGTTTTTGGTTATGTTTTCTTAAACTTGATTCCACGTGTCCTGCAATACTCCTCAAATGGACCTCTATATTCACCGCCATTATCTGAGCGAACACATTTCAATTTCTTGCCGGTTTCTCTCTCAACTGCTGCATGAAATATTTTGAAGAAACTTAAAGTTTGATCTTTAGTTTTCAAAGCATAAACTCATACCTTCCTGGAATAATCATCAATGAGGGTAACGTAATAACGGGCACCACCAAGACTCGTCTCATCCATAGAGCAAACATCCGTATGCACCAAATCCAACACATTAGGTCTTCTAGACGGAGGCAAAGTCTTAAAAGAGACTTTGTGTTGCTTACAAGTTAAACAGTGAGTGCATAAATCAAGCACTGTATTATTTAATCCTGATATAATTTGCTTCTGAGAAAGCTTCTGCATACCAGTCTTGCTCATGTGCCCAAGTCGCATGTGCCATAATTGAGCAGACGAATCATCTACCACATTCATTTCTTCTTTATAGGACATAGTTTGCATTATGTAGAGAGAATTCTGTTTCTTTCCTCTAACAACCACAATTGAACCCTTTGTAAGCTTACACTTGCCTTCACCAAAGTGGAAATGATATTATTCGTCATCAAGAACACCAGTGGAGATAAAATTTAGACGAATATCAGGAACATGTCTCACATTCTTCAAACGGATTCGATATCCGACATCAGTATTCACGTAGATGTCTACGATTCTGCATTCTGCACTGTTCCTCATCTTCACATAACCAAAATCACCATGGTTGTATGAAGAGAATACATCACGCTGAGATGTAACATGATACGAAGCACCATAATCAACTACTCAACGCGGATCCTGGCATGTGAGATTAACACTAATATTATCATCACAAATAATAGTCACATCTCCATCTACAGTCGCTATAGTGTTGGCATCGTCTGCCAAGTTTTCACCTTTATGATTTTGTTTTTGTTCTCTCAACCATTTTTTGCATTGAGCTTTCTTGTGTCCTGCCTTATCGCAATAAAAACATTTGAACTCACCTTTTACTTGAGACTTTCCTCGTGATCTGTCATTGTTGTCACGACTTTTCTGATTTCTACTCTTGCTCTTACCACGTTTCTCTGAAATTAATACTGGACTCTGTGCAGTTAGCCCTCGCTCCCTTCTTCTGTTTTTTTCATTCAACATACTTTCTTTCACCATCTTCATAGTGAGAACACCATCTGGAGCGGAATTACTAAGAGAAACAACAAGAGTCTCTCAACTGTCAGGCAAAGAACTAATTAGACACAAAGCATGAATCTCATCATTTAGCTTCATGTCGAGTGATGCCAACTGATTCAGAATTCCTTGAAAGACATTCAAGTGATCTGAAATTGGAGTTCCATCCGCGTATCAGAGATACATCAGTTTCCTGAAAAGAAAAGCTTTATTCTGTGCATTCTTCTTTTCGTATAACTCCCTTATAGTCTCCCATACTTTGTTGGCATTTATCTCATTGGCAACATGCTGATAAACACTATTATCAACCCACTGTCGAATTTTGCCAACGGCTTTCCTGTTCAACTTAGCCCAATCTTTTTCTGACATGTCACTTGGTTTACCTTCGTCTCCCAAAATTGTATCTTCATAATCCAGACAACATAATAAGTCCGCCATTCGCGATTTCCAAATTGAGTAATTGGTAGCCGTGAGTTTAATCATAGTATTGCTATTATTACCATATTCTACCATTTGAAAAACACAAGAATAACCACCCCAAAACAACAGAGCTCTGATACCACTTGTTGACAAATAGGGTGTAGAGAAACTGATAATACTCAATAAAATCTCAAACCGAGATTGAACAGCGGATAAAATATCTTGTTCTCTACTACTTGTAATCAAATAGGCAAACCAATATCAATCAATAATGATAAACACCAGAGAAACGAGATTAGTGACACCAAGACTTTTAGCGTGAAAAACCCTCGAATCAAATAGGATAAAAAACCACGGGACCCGTAGGCCGCTTAATCAATCTTCCACTATATCAGAAATAATGGGTACAACCAAATGTTCTCTCTAGATTATCAAACTAGAGGCATACCATACTTCATCAAGATAAAAACAATAATCTTGGAAGACAATAAAAGCAAGAGATGATTAAACTAAAAACGAAACAACAGTTCCGTTTTTATCTTATCGGATAGCCTTAGAAACCACAAAACACGATCTCCACCGTTCAGAATGTACCTCTGTATGTCGGAAAGCTGCTGTCTAAATTTTACGTTGATCCAACGACCGAACCTTGAGATAATCGAATTCTATTCTGACTGATGCAGAAAAGTCCGAACCCTTTCAATCTCTCATCTCTCTTTGATCTCACTTTTAGAGTTTTCTTCTAAAAAAAACTCTTATATAGGACACGGCCGGAATATGTACTGAGCCCAACAAATAGCTAGTTCATCAACTTCATAATCGGCTCCTCGTAATATCTCGACCACTGAGTTAAGACCAGTCCGGGACTCCTATTTCTCGCTCTGGTGAATGGCGGTGGAGGTGCATTTGTCTAGGCTACTGGCGGCAGATCGGTTCTAGCCGGAGTGTTCTGCGGCGGCTTGGCACATGCATCAAACAGAGTCTGAGTGATTTGAAGTCGAAATGGAATGGTTGAATCTGATGGTGTCGGAGTCGTATTATCTCTCTCATTTCATGGCTTTTTTCTCTTACTTAGTCGTTCGGAGCTCAGCGATCGTCGCCATTTCCCCGCACGTTGCTTCTCGTCTTTTTTCATAGGGTACTTGTTTGTATTTTCTCCCCTTCTTCGGTGTAATTGAAGGCTTTTGAATGCCATTACTAACATCGTGCTCTCGTATTTTCAGGAAATGCAAGCGAATTTTGCTTTTTCGGCGTTGACTCTTGTCAAGGTATTAAGTAATGGAGTACATTAGAATTCAAATATGTTTTTTTACAGAATAACAATGATGTGAGTAAGTTATGTAAATTGCATGGAGGAGTAACACTGACTGAACTTAGAGCAGCTAGTCTTGCTAGGTGAAGACAATGAATGTATTGTGGAATTTAATGCATCGGTAGCTGATAATTCATTGGACTGAAGCTTTGAGGTGCTAGTTAATTCTGCCGTGAAATTCATATAACGCAGATGGGAAGGAAAGAAACGTGGGAGGCTCTTATCGCTGATATGCTGCTTCACGCCAACCAAGGTGGTAATTTCTTTTGCATTCTTCAACACTTTATTTTACAAGGATGTTTCACTTAGCTACGATACCTTCATTTTGACGAGCTATAAAAACATCCGTGAAAACTTTACAATATTGCAACTATGCTTCTACTATAAGTGCATTGATTTTTTCATTATCAGCTACTTTTTGCAATTTTTTCTTCATAATTTAATGCAATGAGTGGTTTTATTAAGCTTTTATTTATCTTTATCTTTATTGCCCAGATTCTATTTGCTGCCCTTACTCTGATAATGGGCTATCACCTGGCTCTCTGGTGCTTGGCTTTATTTGCAGGCATGTGTTTTTGTTTTGGCCTTTTTAGTTTATATCAGACATCTTGAAATTTAGAGGACCTTAAAAAAAATGAGCTCTCATCTGTTTTTCTGCTCTTTGTGCGAAATGATTTCATCGATGTATGGATAAGTTAAGTTTTAGTGATTCAATGTCACTTGATTAGCGTTTTTTGTATGTGCAGCAATTCACATATTTACTCAACAGCCTCTTTTCGGAAAACTAGGTAAATGACACGGCTTGAGTTCGAAATTAGTTATCTTGTAACTCAGCTACCTTTTTGGATATAAAAATGAAAGGAAGTCAACCACTGAATTGAGAAATCATTTGTGGATACTTCTAGTAAATTAACCCCATTGCAGTTGGAAGCCTTGCTGACTGAAGGCGACACGTCAAGATATTGGATGGTTTATTCTACAGACGTTTCCTTCTTATTCTCATGCGGATGGGATTCTGCAGGTAGAATTTCGTGCTTCCTTCGCTGCAGATTGTATACGTGCAAGCAGCTACTTTCCGGGGCCATTTTTCGTGTGATATTCATCTCTCCCTAACTTTGAGCTCTATTGAGGGATGACGCGAGAAGAGGGGGAGAGAGAGAGAGAGAGAGAACCGTTTACCTAGTATGTCCCAATCTTTCAGTTCGTGTTTGCTTGTGCAGGTACTCCAACAAAAATTTGTTATTCGGAATAGTTGATCTAGGGGTCTTCCCTAATGCTGCTGAAAAATTTGGAATTGGTGGTATTTGTTTGCACTTTTCAAACTTGAAAATTTTTCTTACATTTCCATGTCCGCTTTCCATTAGTTTATAATGATAACTAAGAGATTTCATGTCAGCAGGCATCGGCAGCAGCCATCTTCCCACATGCATCCTATTCGAGAAAGCATCTGAAGTTGCACGCTATCCAGGTTATGATTTTGAAGCAAAGCCGTCTCCCTCTATAACTAGGGCACTTACCATTTTTATGTTCTTTACAGCAGTTCATCATGGTAACAAACAACATGCTCAAACTTCAGTTAATTTTATTGTAATTTAATCCCTGCTGTTATTTACTTCTGATAAATTGCCTGAATGTGGATCTACCCGTCCATTTTATTCCAGGAGATTTAGTTGGATTTATAAATAATGGCGTCATCTTCCTCTTGTTTTGGTGCAGAAACTTCTTTGTCAGCATTTTGAACTCGGCCGCCTTCTTCATGGGCATGTGAATGGGGAATAAGCGTAAGCCGCACGGTTGTTTTCACAGAATGTGTTTCTTTTCTGGATCAAGTTGAACTAAATTCTAGTGTTGTCGCCGTAGTATGAGATATATATGCATTGAAAGAGGAAAGCAAGATACCATGAGTTACCGATATAGAACCGCTGCCGCCGAATATTCTATTTCAAAAAATATATATTTGCTTGATACCAAAGAAAGGGGAGGCGGTGACGATTGTGTTGGCGAATGTCACTTGTATGGGTATCATTCTAGTAGTATGGACTGAGCTTTTACAATTAACAGTAGGGTAATTATCTGTCGACATTTTAAAATTAGAAGTGTATTTAAATAGGACCACTTTAATTATAACAATTGATATTTTAAAATGATTATTTTTTAAATAATATTTTTAATTTTTAATTTTATCCGTTAATACGTTGAAAGATTAGCTCTCTCTAAACTTGAGAGAGCGCTTACGGTTGAGTCGGGAGGTAGCGTTGAAGCTCTGGCAAAGCTCTTTATGAAAGCTTACTGCCTCTTCCATGGCGGTTTTCTGCCTTCACTGCTTCTGGTGTGTATCTCTATCTCTGCTGCTGTTAGGAGTATGTGTCCGACAAACAAATATATTTGAACAATTGAATAAATTAATATTGATTATTATTATGTTTTGTATATTTGATATATTTTATAAAGTTCATAGAAAATTCATTGATT
>QAOC01032852.1:0-367660 GCA_003255005.1 Begonia fuchsioides
GAAAAATGTTACAAAAACATAGTATCCGGTGGAAGATAATCGAGATTTGTCTTCAAATCTATTGCCTGGGTGAGCATCTCGTGGATGATTAGAATGTGTGTTTCTTATAGTACGTGAACGAGGTCCTTTTTTAGAGGCACTCGACTTAAGGGGCTTAAGTTTGATCACTTGTTCGCTTCTTTCAAGGTGTACGAGTCTGCAATCCCGTTCAACTCGTCTTGTGTCGGCCTACCCTTCAAAACTTGCAATATCTGAGATGTTTTAGTACTCGTTTATTTTTTATTGGATTGAGATAATAATTTAGATACAAATTTAATGGTATTTAGTAACGAGTTTGGAAAGTATTTAAGGCTGCCAAAGCGCATTAGAATTATGAAATTAAGTGAACCTTAATTCTAATCATCGCCTTCATAGTTCTTAGAGAATTTTCTTATATGGTCTCAATCTTGATCTTTCATAGAAAGTTTCAAACGAAACAAGAAGAAAAAACTGGCACATAGGAATACAAAGCATGAGCTGGCGGCAATAACATTAAAAAATAATTATTTAAAAAATATGGTTGTATCGAGCCACACTGCGAGAATGGACTTTAAATAAAATATTAAATAATCAATAAAAACAATGAGAAGTCAAAGTAAGGAAAAAGTAAGCAAAACATGTAGATAGTTTCAAGCTACACGCTTGTCGTTGGTAGAATCAAATCGATATTGCCTGTACGAGCTTAGCTCGGTTGGTTCTATGATAGTAGATTTAGAATCAAGAGTCACGGTTCAAAGCCTGCGTTGTCACAGTATGAGAGTCGTCACCTCCAATGTGGGGTTGCTCTTTGTGACAACAGGTACGACTTTCTCATCTCTGGACTGCTGAGTCACCGTGATTTAACTTTTTCACAAACTGACAGGCCGGGGTGTGGAGTCCCTGAGAGCGAGAGAATCGACTTTTGGAATCAAGAATCAAATCAACATTTCGACGAAATAGAACAACAGGTTGTCCAATTGTTCAATGTTTTTATATTTTTAAAGACATAATATAAATTTCACCTGAATTATAGCATTAATTCTTCTATTGCATATTTATTTATTTATTATTTTAATAAAATCCTAAAAATGCGAGTGGTTTTGATTGCATATACTTGTGTCTTTTAGGTTAAAATATGGAATGAAAAATTATTTGATGAGTTTACGACCGTAAATAATCAAGTTTAGACGCTAAATTTCTCAATGAAGAAAAGCATAATAACGGACGGTTCATAGTTCTGGTGAAAATACGCTCCGATGTTGCATCTTTTAACCGAGTGGTAGTTTAAGCCGTGAAGTTAAAAACAATCCAAGATCGGAGAGTGTGATGAAATCAATCGATGCGAATATGTCGCTCGAGAATTAAATGATTTAATTTGTGTTACCAACATTTTTTTATGCCTAATATGAATAAGAATATAAAGAATATTAATATTTATATTCTTCTGGAAATTATAAAGTATAGCTTACATAGTCTTCTTTTCATTCTTTTCTAGCAATCACTTGTCCACCTCTCTCTCTCTCTCTCTTCATCTCCCTCTCCACGTATTACTATATAAACGGAGGAGGGGAGGGTAAATGAGAACCCTCAGAAACTGGTAAAGCATAACGATCAAGCTCCTCTTTCTTCTTCTTCCACTGTTCAAAAATGGTGGTAACGTCTGCAACTCCCATCGGAAGCAAGAAGACCAAGGGAGGAGGCATCCCGACCGTTGATCTTTCAATGGATCGATCCAAGCTCGCAGAATTAGTGGTGACTGCCTGTGAAGAATATGGACTGTTCAAGGTGGTGAGCCACGGCGTGCCGACCGAGGTCATTCGCCGGCTCGAAGAAGAAGGAGCTTCTTTCTTCTCTCAGTCCGCCGTCGATAAAAACAGGCCAGGAGCTCCACCGCCGTTCGGTTACGGTTGCAGAAAGATTGGGCTCAACGGCGACGTGGGAGAGCTCGAGTATCTCCTTCTTCATCCTCTCACAATTTCTGAAATATTCACTGCTATTTCAAATAATCCATTGAAGCTCTGGTACGTGTATCATCGTTTCCCTTGCTTTTTCTTGGAAAACAAACAGAATTTAGGGTTTTTTTCAGCAATTTCGTGTATCGTATGAACTTTGGATAATGTGAATGTCGCTAAAATCATGCACGAATTATTATTATTATTATTATTTATCATTTATTATATATGCTTAAAGACCAAGTTAATATGAACACAGATATGAGAGAAATCTTTGCATGCAAGCAATGAATCCTCGTGTGGGGGCGTTGACTAAACTTTCCAAGAGTCAACAGAGAATTCATATTTCAACGTCAAATTTAATAAATAATTACTTTTTCTTTTATTTCGTTTCACAGTTCTGCTGTGACCGATTACGTAGAAGCAGTCAAAGAATTAGCATGCGAAATTCTTGATCTGGTGTGCGAGGGTCTATGGGCTGCTGATAAGTCGGCCTTCAGTAGGCTAATCAGAGACGTCAATAGCGACTCTCTTCTCAGAATCAATCATTACCCTCCATCTCTCGCTGATAACAAGGAGTATGGCCCACTTTCGGAGCCCCAACATCCCCTCTCCCCAAGTACACCTCGAGTCGGATTTGGGGAGCATACTGACCCTCAGATCGTGACCGTCCTCCGATCCAACGACGTGGAAGGCCTCCAAATGTGCATGCACGATGGATTGTGGGTCCCCGTTCCAGCTGACCACACCGCCTTCTACATCATGGTCGGCGATCTGCTCCAGGTTGGTCATAGTTGGAATTAATTAGTTATTATCATTAATTAATTATTATCATTAATTAATTAATGACTTTTTTATTATAAATGTGAAGGCTTTGACAAATGGGAGGTTCAAAAGCGTGAGACATAGAGCAATAGCAAATTCTTCGAAGCCAAGAATGTCGATTGTCTACTTTGGGGCCCCGTCCCTTGGCACTACGATACATGCGCTGCCGGAGACCGTCCTGCCTCACGAGCGAGCCCTCTACAAACCCTTTACTTGGCGAGAATTTAAGAAAGTCGTCTACTCTTGTCGACTAGTCGATTCTCGTCTCCATCTCTTTCAGTCCGAGCATGATCTATGATAGTAATAATAATGGGTATAAATTTTGATATTCCAATGTGACAATCTGTATGTATATGTAATATTTTAACGTAAGATAAATCAAAATATGTGTATATCTTTTTTTATTTTCTCATATCCTCATTAATCCTTTCGATATATGCACTCTTCTCTTTCTTTGAGTTTATCCAGATGGGACTTTTATTTATTTATCTTCTCTCNTTGATGTCCAAATGTGGCAATCTGTATGTATATGTAATATTTTAACGTAAGATAAATCAAAATATGTGTATATCTTTTTTTATTTTCTTTATATCCTCATTAATTCTATGCACTCTTCTCTTTCTTTTAGTTTATCCAGATGGGACTTTTATTTATTTATCTTCTCTCAAAATAGATGGATCTATTGATTAAAAACAAGAAACAAGAAAATCTCAAATAATTAAATCTCAATTTGATTCCATTAGTTTGCAAAGGGTGATTGTTTCAGTTTCAATGTTGCGGTACAAAATTGAGAATTGATCGATTCGGTTCTGTTTGGCTTTCAAACAGAATCAAACCGGACCTGGAACAGCGCCAAACGAGGGAAACCTTTCATGTTAATCTCCGCCTAGTTGGAATTATTAAACTGATCTTTAATTCTACCACTCGAGCAACATTCTCTTTTTCTCGGTTTTAAAATGAGTAGGAAAAGTGCCTAAAAAACTAACTTCTGTAGCTTATCGGCACCCATAAATGGAAGAGTGAAAAACTAATGAAGCTCAAGGCGGATGCTCAAAAATTGAAGAGTGTCTCGTAAACGAGCTTTTGAAGTAGCCGAGCATCCAAAAGATGAATAACTGTCCATGAAAATACACTGGAGCAAATAACCTTTAGGAGTACTCGTAGAACTTTTGTACAAACTTACTCTCAAATTAAATAAAACAAGTGAAAAAGAAACTTTTTTTTTGGTTAAGTTTAATTGAAAACATATAAAAATGACCATTTCAAAAGCAAAACACTGGAGTGGGAAAATTGGAAATATACTAATAAACCAAACCAATCTTAAATAACATGGTTAATAACATAATCTACCCGAACCCCTAAGATTAGAATTCACAATCAACGATTTATCATCGATAATGAAAAAAATGAGATTGTGTATTAAGGCAATCGAAAGTAATGCTTAAGGGCAGAGTAAAAGAAGTCTTCCAGTTAGGGGAAAAACAATATTAGCCTAGACGGGTAGAGGCAAATGCAAGAGATGAGCAATATCCACATTAGGGTAGAACAACACAAAAAACAAAGGTCACAAAATGACGAGATTACCAGACCAAATATCACTTTGGGTAGAGAATATCGTAGTGACCTGGACGGTATAGTAGAGTGATGAACGGGTCTTTGGTCGAAGAGCAAGAAGTAGCATCCGAGAGATTGCCAGCCGGAGGAACAAAATCGTGGTGATTCACATGGACGCCCCCACTGGAATCACAAGAGCTTCGATCTAGGTACACCACACGGATAGGCACCCCCAATGCATCCGATAGAGCAGTGATATGCACGTGATCACTTTCTTCACCCATTGGTTCCACCGATGTATGGCAAAACTGTCGCAAAAATAAAGACAACAATTTTACCTTTACAACTCATGATTATTCAAGTACAAGTATAATCAATCTATGATGCAAGAAATAAATAAGAAAGTCGCCTTAAACATGTTCTGAACCCTTAGAGTTACATATCATATCCACAGTGCTGATAACATTTTGCAAAAAATGCGTAAAACAAACCTGCACAACACTTGCGTTTGTAAGCCCCGTGATAAAAGGTTCGAAAAATTCTGAGCGCTTTTGTATTTCACCAGATGTAACAAATCTGAAAAACATAACAACTAACCTACCAACTTTTTCAGTATGCAATATGGACATAAATCATCACAATCACAAATAGGGATATATATGACAACACTCACCATAGTCCGAGCTTGATTGGTCTCGGCTCCTGGACAAAAGCTCTTCGGGACTGTACATCATAGAATGCATTTAAATGAAAAAAAGCATTCTTGACTCTTGTAACAATATCCTAAATTAAAATATCTAAACGATTCCTCAACCAACCTTATAGAAGCTTCATTTTCTACAGTAAGAAGGCTTTCCAGCTGCTCAAGAAATAGCTGAAAACCATCCAGGAGCAATTTGAGAAACACAGTTGTAAGAATTTGATAATAATAAAGCTCCATTACGAATTATGATCTCAGGCAAGTAATGTAACAAATCATAAACAATGTGTAAACAAAGTGCACACACAATAGGTCAATCTCCTCACTACAGCAGAATTTAGATATTATAATTTCAAATCACAACTTTTATCTTGATTGACAATAAATATTGGTCTCATCAAATAGATTCTTAACAAGTTACCAATTGAATCTTGCTAATGTTAGTTTCCATAAGAAGAGCTTTACTTAAGCAAGATCTATTCAATTCAAGGAAAAAAATACTTCGAGAATATCCAGTCAAGCAATTAACTTATCACAAAATGCATATTTGTTATCGATCCTTAACTTTGTTTTCCATGCCCGCTCCTAATAAAAAGATTTAGCTTTTTGGTAAAAAAACATGACAGAAATTCTAATCTGCAAACATTTAACACGCTTTCTCATGTTTAATATTATCAAACTTTAGATCTTAAAAAATTGTTTATTTCTCACCCTATTCATCAAGGTCAAGTGAATACTTATATAAGCTCAATAATAATACTATAAACACTAATGACATGGTCAAAATGAGTCTTACCGCGAAAAAATCTTCAAAGGTAAATTCAGCATAACCCAGATTCTGAAGTGTTTTTCTACATTGCTCAACCTTATTCTTGATATGCTCAACTTCAGCACTATCTTGCAATTCTAAAATGTGTTCCTGATGATGTAGCAAGCATCTAATAAGTGACAGAAGCAAGGATATTTTCTCCTGGGATCATTAGGATCCAAATAATACAACCACAAATCTTTCAGGTGTGAGTAGCTTTAAACTTACAAAATAAGAAAACATAAAGCTCCGGAAAAAACAGTTCCCATCTCCGCGTGTTCTTCGAATGGCATTATATTGGTTACTCAGCAACTGCAATGAATGTAAAAAAGTTACTTTCAAAGTAAAACAGTGTTATTCAAAGAATAAATGCAATCTAGAAACCTTTATTTTCTCTAGCAATATGGGACTGCCTGATTGATATTCTTGTTGAAGTGTAGACAGTGGTTCCTGCAATTGCTAAAAAAAAATATGAGCGCATGCAAATAACTTCTTTAAATTTTTTAATAAGTCAAATCTATGTGAAGAAGAAAAAAGGTTGCTTTGAAACAAATAAATTTTGATGTTAGAATTGACAAGCAGCATAAAGTCATAAAACTTTAAATAGAATTGGTTTCATTCTTTCTCTGGTTTTGAAATAACTCTGCATAGTTAAAAATTCTATGACTAAAGGTGCAAAATCATATTGAAGCATGGTATTCTTCAAATAGTAAAAAGGATCATGAAGAAAAATGAAAAGGAGCAGAAGTGAAATTCCAAAAAAAATTGAAAGCAAGTAAAATTCAGAACATCAAACCAATGTCCACAAAGAATACATGCATGTAAGCATGAAACTAACAACATGACAGTAAAATGTAATCCAAATAACTTGCCTTATTACCAACGAATGGAACTTTTTCAGCTTCCTCAGCCTGAAGTGCCAATTGTTGTTGTACTATATCATCATCCACAAAACTTTCCCAACAATTAAAATCGGATGGCGACGTGGATGATTCAAACTCTTTTTCCTTTTCTGCTGGAAAACCTTCCTGATTCTGCATTTTATGAAAACTTTCTTCTATACTAGTAGTCTCAAATCTAGAAAGAACGAAGAAATTGGCCTCTCTCTGGAGCTGCAACCAGTTCAAAAAGCTTGTCTTTTTAGAGATGCACATTCAGTTGAACATAAAAGAGTGATATTACCCCAAAAAATCCACATATAGAAAAATTGACACAGTTAGTTGTTAGGAGAAATATCGTCAAGAAATAATCTGAGTAAAACATGATCAGGACTAGAAGAAAAAATGTTTGGGGCAATAGAATGAGTGAAGAGATATAGAAGTCAAAGAATTATGGTGAGCTAGACGAAACAGAGAGAGACTTAGAGAGAAAATATACAGAATAGTCAGAGCAATTCGATGAACAAGTCTCCTTAACAGCATAACCTCTGGTCGATTTATGGAGGTCAGATTACAAGAATTAGGGACATCAAGAAAATATCCTACCAAATAAATAAAGAAATACAAAATACTTGCGCAAAGGGAAACTATAAATAACAACCTCAATTGCCTTTAAACGTCATGAACTTGAATATAGTGTCTATTCTCTTCATAGGCAGTACTCTAGTTTCCAAATTCCTCATCAGTAATGCAAAATAATTATTTCACCAAGTATATGTTAACCACATCTTTGTGGACTGAATGTAAGCCACTGAAGTAGTATGTCAGCCACTGACATAGAATTCCTAAATAAATAGTAGTTATAATTAGCATTACTTGGGGCGATTATCCCAACTATGGGATAATTAATGAGCTGGAATTCGTAGTTAAAAGGGAGGGGAAATAGTTAGCAGTAATCATGGTCTCAAAGGCCTGACGGAGTGTGTGATTGATGTCCTAATTACAGAGGGGAACTATGTAACTCTATGAATTTCTTAAATAAGAGTGAAGTTACTACACAATTTTAGTTGTTATTATTCTTCTACAATCCAAAGTTCATAAGAATTTAAAGATTATTCATTGCAGGAAATCTTAATAAATTCATCATTATATTTATCATGCATCAATGATACTCTATCAAAGTATGTAAAATTATCGTTGTCCAATCAATTGAACAGTCCATGCTTTAAATTCTCAGATTCATGGGAGAAACTTGGGTAGCCTGGCACAATGTCAAATAAGACCAGAGCACTATGAGTACTCCAAAGATCAGTTCAAAAAGTCCAGCCAATCACTAATTTGTAGTAGAATGATTTTCTGACAAAATACAGAAATGAGGCTTGTTGCAGGATGGACAGGTTTGGAAATGCGTGTGATGAAGGGAGTACAGAGTATTGAGTAATGCAGAGAAAATCCTTTCTAGAAGTCCGTTAAAATAAATAAAACCTGAGAAAAAGAGCGAGCCTGTAACTAGTAAAGAATCGAGAGCAATGCTGCTTCCATTTATTTTTAAAATCTGTGCTGCGGCATAAATCTCAAAGAGGCGTGCAATCAATCTTAATTTTCCGTCAAAGAAAACTCAATCCCAGTCTAATGCTCGACTAGAAGTAAAAGAAATGTGGAACCCTTAGCCTAACGCATCTCCAGCGCAAGTAAATCGCGACCTGAAATCTAAGACTGCCTCCGGCAGAGTTTCAAACAGATGTAACATTCCAAATGACATTTTCATGATAGTTAGTGGTTTTCGGGAACGAAGACTAAGAACGAATAAGTTATAGAACCCTAAAGCACCATATCAGGTCAAATACACGATATCACTGCTTTCCACCAAAAATGGAAAACGAAAGAAAGCGAAAAGAGATAGAAAGTAGCAGATAACCAGTTCAATCAGCAATTCCCTGACAAGGATGATCGCTTCAGGAAGTCAATCTCAGGTAATCTGAGCGAAATTAGGGTAGTGAAGTCCAAATTCCACTCAACCGGTTCAAAACACCATGAGAGTGAGGGAAGATCACAAGAGGGGGGAAGTCATAAACTTCCAACTAAAGTTAAGAGTTACCTAGTACCCCAATTGGAGGGTGGGGTTTGGATCCGGTCGACCTAAAAAACCAACCCGAATTAAGCATTTGGGTAGGATTGAATCGATTTTAAACTTTTTTTTTAAAAATATGAACTTGATTTGTGCAAATCGAGTATTTATTTCAATCTGAATCAAAAACTTTCTTGAAATTTGGAATAGCTATTTTTTTCGGAATGGTTATTTTATCGGTTTGAGTCGTATCTAATTTTCAAAAATCGACCATTAGATCAGGTTAATTACCGATCCAACATAAATTTGTGTAAAATAATTGATCAATTCCATTTAGATCAGTAATGCGACGAGTTTGAATTTAATCTAATTTTACGATAATCAACTCATGAGATCAAATCAATATATTTTTTTAAAAAAACCAATCAAACTTACGAATCTCACCGCTATTACCTTGCTTCTCATCAATAAATAATTTCAATGATTAATAGCATATTAATATTGGAATATATGTTTGACTTTTGAATGATAATTCTAAGATTATCTTCTCATTTTATTTTAGGGCAAAATGCTTTTAATGGCCTGTACTCTTGGGTAAATTACAGATATTAGAACGAACTAAAAAACGTTCAATCCAATACCTTGAACTATGAGGAAAATACAATTTTTATCTTCCGTCAATTATTCCGGTTAATTTTAACCTGAATCGACCACGTACAAAGCACGTTTAACGTGAAAATACCTTGAATTATGCAATAACAAACGTGCTTATGCTTTAACAATAACAAACGTGCTTTGCACGTGGTCGATTCAGGTTAAAATTAACCGAAATAATTGACGGAAGATAAAAATCGTATTTTCCTCATAGTTCAAGGTATTGGATTGAACGTTTTTTAGTTCGTTCTAATATCTGTAATTTACTCCAGAGTACAGGCCATTAAAAGCATTTTGCCCTTTATTTTATTATTCTACTCGCATATTAAATTATGATTGTTAAAATAAATATAATAAATAATTATTTATTTTTTCGTACATTAATATTACTTTAATTAGTCCGATTGATAAGGCACAATAAAACCATCAAGAGACAAAATCTACATGGGCTAGACAAAAGTTGTCTTTTTTATCCGGTTCTGATCTTGATTTCTAAAAATCGTGAGTCATGGTTCGATTCCCGTCTATGAAGATAAAAAAGAGATAATTTTGTAAAAAAGAAAAAAATTAATTTATTACACATCAGGATTTAGATAAGCAACTGATCGAATTAATTCAATTTAAATTTGCAAAAAAGATAAAAAAAAATAAAGATGCACTTTGAAGTTTAGTCAATTTACTGCAGCAGAAGCAGCAAGAAACTCACAGCTTCTATCTCACGTTTATATCCTCAATTTTGAAGCCATCCCAGCACAAAAAATAGAGGTAGTAAATCAAAGACACCAATCCTTACCAGTTTCTGAAGAAAGTATATTATATTGGGCATTTTAAAGCCTCATTTCAACGTTCCATACAGCGCAGATTCACAAAATACAAGTCTCCATACATTTAGTCTACTATACGACGATCCCTTGTACAAATACAACACCTAGAATTATCTTCATTCCATCGCATTGGTCGGTCTATCAGCAACTACCATAATCTAACATCTCCCACCTGAACGGACGGAACACATAAAGGACTTTGGGCGAGCTTTTGAACAGAAGAGCCACGCACACACACACACGGCTGCAATAGCCACCATCGATAACATTGCCGGTCGGTAAACCGGCGATGGCCTCAACTTTTGGTAGCCGAGTTTCTTATCACAGAGTCTCCAGTTGGGTCTTGGCTGAGTCAATCTGACATCAGAGGCACTGCCGAAGATGCCCGTTTGCTTGTCATTTGTGCTTTGATCTGAGTGAACAACGCTAGGAATGTCCAGAACCACATGCCCAGAGGAAGCTCTCTTGTTGATTTTCTTCTGGACTAGGTGGATGTACGAAAAATGGCCGCGTAGGCTAGCATAGTCCTCAGGTGTGGACCCCGTGCTGTCACGAGCGTTCCTCCAAGCTTCAATTCCAGCCTGAATCAGAAAAAATCCATTCATCACTATATTTTGTTAAATCTATACTACCCTTATGCATCACGATCGGTCGGATATCACTCATAAACTTCATGAGAGTGTAAAGTAATTGAAATCAGAGTTAAACGCGATGGATAATCATAAAAAGCAACATTAATGGCAAAATAGATATTAACTTGACAGCTTATTAAGTTAAGGATTGTCTTAATTGAATTAATTTCTCTCTTTTTATCAATTAACAGAAACTATGCACTTTCTAGAAACATTTCTGATAAAATTTACCATTCCGGGGTCTTCGGTTAATGCATCAAGGACATCCTCGGAACCATCTTTAGCAGCTGCGATGTGAAGAGGGGTCAAACCAGCAGGACCTGCAGCGTCAGACCTAAACAAAAATCCATCAAATGCTTCGTTTTCTGTCGTCACTTTTTGGGGCTTGTATCTCAAGAGGAGCTCCACAAGCGAAACACTGCTTCGCCCATCTCGTATAAGGCCTCATTCAGAGAAGGGTGACCTTCAGCACTCACAATCAAACAGAATGTTTAGCAATTTCCTCGTGACAGCGCACCAGTCATGGTTCATCGAGAAATCCATTAGCCACTTGAATCGATCCATAGGATAACTGTCTGCATTTGGATCCATAGATTTCAATCTAGACTTCAGTTGTTTCTTATGAAGAAGCCACCCTAATTCATGAATAAAATCCATGGCTTGCTCCTTGCTTCCATCACTGCTACTCCCGTTTCGACTGAACTCGTATCAGTCAACTCTAGTGCAGTCTCAAGTACACGAATATCTGAACATACATCATCCTCTGCAACTATAAATGGAAAGAAGCTGCTGCTGAATCCATGATCTTCAACCTAGACCAATCGATGGAAAATAAGTCAAGCATTTGTTTCTGACATTAAAAATGACAAGTAAAACAAAAATAATAGTATTAATAATAATGAGATGGCTAGTACCTCAATGAAGCCCCTTCCATTTACTTCAGGAATTGAACAAGAAAAGCTGATTGACTCCAGCTCATTATGAGCATTTTGTTCCTTCACTGAATCGACGGTGTCAGTTGATTCGTGAGTAGCCTTCTCAGTCAGATACTTCCCTTCTAGTGCACAGAGTAACCTGGAAAAAGACGCAAAAACCCAAATGACCCAAGAAAAAAAATATTATTGCTTGATAGACAGACAAACATTGCATCACAAGAACACCTTGTTCCAGGCCGCTTCAAGTTCGAGCCTCTAACTGAAAATTGAATACTCTCTGAAGCAGAGACGGCGATAGGTTTTACACTGACAATATTACAATAATGGGAGCTTCTGAGAGCTAACGACGTATCCACCAAAACTTGACCTGCAGAGCAAAAAGATAGGCTCACTTTTGTGCATTAAGTTTGTATTACTAAAAACATAAGATAAAAATAATGGCATTAGAACAAAAGCAAACAAACCATTAAAAGCAAATGCTAAATGATGCTGAATTCTGGCATACACCCATCCAGTTCTCCAAAAAGTGTCATCTGAGCCTTGGAGGAGCCTGTTCAAGCTACAACTTATGTCATAGCAAAGCTGCAAAAAAGGAAATCAAAGCACGTTATTATGCATATCTTCATCTCTTATTGGAAACTAAATGGATATATAAGGAATTATTCATTTGCCACAAACTTACTTCTTCCCAAGCACCCTCAGTCTGACGTAGATAAATGGTAAGAACAACACAACCAGGCTTAATGTAGCCCTCCATGTCAGTAGGACTATGTGCCAACCAGTCAAGAACCTAAATGTCCAAAAAATAGTGCATCATGCAAGTTTGTACAGAGATAATGAATGTTTCTGGTCATTAACTTCTAATATAAGGTACCTGTGCTCGTAGATCAAGAGGGAAATCGTTGGGATCTTTTCCAAATAGTTTAAAAACAATGCGATCTGTGAGGCTCTGGAAAAGTAGGGAAGAAAAACAAGAAAATAAGTCCGAAAAGGTACACATAAACGTTAACCAAAAAAATACGAGTGGATTTCCTCCCAAAACAAAGAAACATTAGAAGTACACACTCAGTTTCATCAAACATTTTGAAAATAAAAGTGAACCCAGGTTATCATAATCTTTAAACAAAATACCTGAGCTTCTCCACTTGAACTAGAAGGGGACTGAGCAGATGCTGAATCACAATTTCCACTTGTTTGAGGTGGACTTGACTGATGATAATCCTGTGGGGCCCAAGGAGACTCAAGGGAACTTGTCCCCAAATGTACAGGAAGCGCAGATGTCTCCACATTCTCTATTCCATCATCAGAATCAATATACATGTCATTCAAATCGAAGTTATTCATCTTGTTTTTAACTGCAACACAGTTTACGAGTTCTGAGTAAGCTGGTGAATCATTCATAGTTCCGTGTTTAGCAGAAGAAATTGTTGCTGTATCTCCACTTCTAGAATCATGAGGAGAACCATCTTGAAATGGCAACGCAGCCGAGGGCAGTGGGCTATGCTGGTTAGATTGCATTGAAGGGCCCGGAGCACCATTGGAAACAAAAGTAGAGACTATCTCTGAGTTGCCAACCAATCTCTCATCTCGCAGATCTTGAGGTTCTTGCAAACGTACAGACGTGTCTTTCTTCTTGTGTTCACTATTTTGATCAGCAATACTCCTTAAGAGATGTGATATCAGATCCTGATCGGCAGAGTGTTCTGCCTGATCTGCTAAACAATAAACCACATCACAAAATCAATCTTAAGAAAGGTTGACTTTCAGCTGGGACATTTTCGAATAAAGACATGACAAATTCAAAATTCGTCCTCGTACTTGCAGAGAACTTTCAAGCCACATGAATAAAAATTTAACCAATCTTTAAAAATTTAGTTGCAGTTAAGCAACTTACCATGCATGTTGGAAATTATTCTCAACAAGCTCATAAGGAGATATCCACTTGTTTGATTTTCATTTGAAGAGCTTCCATTCATAGCTGACTCAGGATTTGTTTTTCTTCTTCGCTTGTTATGCCCAGCCAAACGTCGACGACAACTTCTTTTTCCTTCATCAAACTCTTCAAGAGCATGAAACCTACCAAATGATTTAACGCGGTGAAAAAATTGAAATTTTCAGTCCATTTGAAGAAAGTGAACTTCCAAATATAGTAAAGAATAACCAACACGTAAGCAAAGAGCTTCCTTTCTAATTGGTCAAAAATCAAAGAACTAACTAATGGAAGTTAAATTTGTGTGGGGCAAAGCTAGATTTAATTTCTTAGCATATATTCTTATTGTATACGCTGAGATGTTGAACGGTAATTAGTGTAATAAATATCATAAATAATTACTTAATCATATTATATTAAATGCACTTTAACTTGACCGATCATACGTTGAACGTCAACATGCAAATAAAAAAGTATGATAAAATAGTAAATCTAGTATTACTTATTTGTATGAAAACAAATAGGAAGCCAGCTAATTTAATTGAAATAAACCCACAACTGAAAAGCTCACCGACTGCATTGCTGGCAAAATCGCTGCATGATGTTTTCTACAAGAGCCCTATTGGCTTTAGAATGCATCTCACACACTTTATGTCGTTTGTGATAATCCTTGGACCTGCTCAGATCAGCTCCACAGTCCTCCACCTGGCAAATTGCACGGTTTGAACTTCCTGCAACAAGCTTAATCTTCTTGCCACTACTTCCCTCCCAATTCCCTACTTCCCTCTCAGGAATCTGATAACCCTGTGACCCAAGCTTTAGAATAGGCCCACCCGATTCATCATTCAAGGGTCTATCTTCTCTCCCGATAATTCTCCTCCTTTTTTCAATATCGTTCTTCCTTTTTCCAGTCCCAAAAGTAACATCATCTGAGCACGATGAGGAAGTGTTTGACAAACCTCCAGTAACTGGAATTGTTCCTTTCAAAAAAATTTGTTGACCAAATGTACAGGATGGCACTGAATTCAAAGAGCTTGCAAGAAAAAGATCCCCATCCCACTTCCAGTCATTCAAATCCCATTCTACAGTCCTCTTTCCCATGGCTCGTAATTCTACTAAATTCATGGTACAAAAAATTGAGATGCAACACCAAATCTGGCCTACTTCAGTGTAAATAAAAGTTGGTTGCCCAAAAGTTTCTGCTCTACCCCTCAAAAAGATGGGGAAAACACAAATCCAGATGGCCAAAACCACCACGGATCAGGCTTAAACCCCTGAGAACTAGTCGAATTTTCACTCTTCCTAAGTTCTAATCAGCTTCAGTTCGTCCCCAAAAGTCCAGAAACAACACGCCGACGCATCCATGATTCCAACTAAGCGCAACCCACATACCAAAATAACAATTAACTAAAAATCCCCAAAATCCAAGCTACAAGCACATCGAAACCGCTAAACCCAGTTCAAGTACCAAGACTTTACAATGCAGAAGAACCCAGAAACAAGCTTTAAACGCCTTAAAAAGGTTAAAATGTTAGCAAAGTGAGAGTTCGTCACTTGACCATAATAAAAGCAGAACACCCGCAGATCGACGGCGGCTGAAGCGAGAAGGCAAGCTGGGAAAGTTAGGGAAGACGGAACCAACTGGGGAGCTGTAGAATCAAACGAAAAAAAAAACTTTAGAAGGCTACGAGTACGACGACAATGGTGGTAATAACAAGTTTGAACGCAATCGTGTGGGCTTCAGTTGAGAAAGTAAGAACGCAGCGGTAAAGTGACTTATGCACGGCTTCAACTTCAAGATAGCTGTAATTAGTTGCAAAATTCTATTTAAAATATGAAATAAAACTTAATGAAATGATTCCCTTTGGTTGGGTTTGTAAAATGATGGCCGCTTACGGCAGACACCGGTCTTATTTATTTTTATTTTAAAATAGAATTAAAATTAAGATTCACGATTTTAGAATTTTAAAATTAAAACTAATAATTTTAATTTAGTTTTAATTTTGACATAATTTTATTTTATTAATTAAAAATTAAAAAATATTATTTTATTATATTTATGTTGAATTTTAGTTAATTAAACAATTTCATAATCAATTTTATTATTTATATTAAATTTTATTATGTTTGAGTCATGTTTTACTTAATTTAAAAATATTTTTATTCATGGTCTTAGTTTCAAGGTTTTTTACTTATGAAAATCGGTACTAACCTATAAATCATAATTTTTTTAAAATTAAAATTAAAACTAAATTAGATTTAGTAATTCAAGTTCAGTTTACGATTTTACTATACGATTTTAGTGCAGTTTTATCTACCCCTAATTATACTACAAGAACAACTAAAGCACGGTTAGGTTTAACTTAACCCGACATTGGGCTTTACCAGGGTGCGTAACCCTATTTTAGAAATACTTTCGATTTTATAATCTTAAAGGCTGGAAAGGTGAAACGCATAGCTTGAGCATCGGGGAATCGAAGTTAGCGTTATGGGTGAATGAGGGGCTTCATTTGCTTCAAGCCCGAATCTCTCACCCTTCTTCGCCGTTTCACTTTCTCTCCTCCTCATTCTTTGGCGCCGCCTTTGGCATCTCCCATCTTTTCTTCATTTGCTGCTCTCAGGAGCTTCGTCTTCTTCCCTTCCTACGTTCCTCATCGTTTTGGTTTTTCTTCTGAATCCGATTACTCGTTCCGGACATCTTTTCCGTTTTCTTCCTCAGCCATGCCGGGTTCTGACTCGCAGGGCGTCGAATGGCCGGCGAATCGCGTGAGGGACACGTTTGTCAGTTTTTTTGAGGAGAAGAAGCATGTCAATTGGACGTCTAGCCCTGTTGTGCCTCTCAACGATCCTACTCTCCTCTTTGCTAATGCTGGTCTCTTTCTCTTGGTTTCATTTGCTTTGTTTTCTTTTTCTTCTGCGTGAATTGTGTGAAAGAGAGGGAAAATAAGGCGTTGACTAAGAAATCGGGCGTTCTTATCATCTCGGCTGCAAGTATATGCCTTTATATTGACTGTAGTTTTCATGGGATTATACAGGCATGAATCAGTTCAAGCCGATTTTTTTGGGCACTGTTGATCCGAATACGCCATTGAGCAAACTTAGCAGAGCATGCAATACTCAGAAATGCATTCGAGCCGGTGGGAAACACAACGATCTTGATGATGTTGGAAAAGACACCTACCACCACACCTTCTTTGAAATGCTTGGAAATTGGTCGTTTGGAGATTACTTCAAAAAGGAAGCCATTGAATGGGCATGGGAGCTTCTCACTCAGGCCAGTATACTTTTATTCGTCTACAGCTGGAGCTCATTTTTGTCTCAGTTTCAAATTTCAACAAATAACGGTGCAAAATAGTAGATGTTGTCTCCTTCATAATTTTTTACGTGGTCCTTCTCCATTTTGATTTTGCATGCCCTTTTATCTCTTACTGTTACGGAGGTATAAGTGATTTCGTTCTGTCCTTCACTGTGAGAGTGCTCAGGGTCTATAGAAACGAAGTAGGATCGTTTGTGGTTAATGGTACTGTTTAACTATGGTTATGCTTGTGTCAATCTTTGTAGAAACATTACAATGACCATTTCCTTGTTTTTGACACACAGGTGTATAAGCTTCCGACTGATAGATTTTACGCCACCTACTTTGGTGGTGATGATAAGGCTGGTCTTGCTCCTGATAACGAAGCTAAAGATATATGGCTCAAGTTTTTACCTCCAAGTCGTGTGTTGCCTTTTGGCTGCAAGGTATTACTTTCCGCTTATTCTATGTTCTCTTGTATTTTGGTCCAACCAGTGCACCATCATCGAAAGTTTCGCCGAGTGGAAATGCTTTCCTGTTTTATTTGAATAGTTTCAACGAGGTTACTCATGTTCCCTCTTTTTTCTGTTTATTATGAACAACCCTTTTCAGCTAAATTTTTTGGCCATTTGTTTTTTTATGAAGAGATGTCAATTCTTACATACCTAACGGAATCAGAATAGAATTCATGATATCAGTAAAAGCATCACTAGAGATAAAAAGAGTTTATTTTTGTTTTTTCTTAACATGGTGCTAGCATTCGCTTGAGGAGGTACATATTACTTCTCATGCACTGTTTGCGCTAAAGAACATATAATATTGAAATAGAAAAAAAAGGAGAAGTTGTTTCCGCCTCACCATCATTAAAAAAGATATAAAGCTTTCATGTGATTTTTTTCTTTTATTTATTTTGCATAGGACAATTTTTGGGAGATGGGGGACACTGGTCCTTGTGGACCTTGCACTGAAATCCATTATGATAGAATTGGTGGTCGTGATGCTGCACCTTTGGTCAACAATGATGATCCAACATGCATTGAGATATGGAACCTAGTCTTTATCCAAGTATATCATCTTCTCTGTAACTCTATTGACATATAGAAACTTTTGTTTCGAAGTTAATTTTCATCAATGTATATCATCTTTTGTGTATCATGTTATCTATTTATATTTAAAAGTTAATAATTTATTTAGCTCTTTTATTTTTTTTTTCATTTTTATAGTTCAACAGGGAGAATGATGGATCTCTAAAACCTCTTCCTGCTAAACATGTTGACACTGGCTTGGGATTTGAAAGATTAACGTCTGTCCTTCAGAACAAGATGAGCAATTACGACACTGATGTGTTCATGCCAATCTTTGATGCTATTCAAAAGGCAAGACAGCAATGCTAGCAGTCATACATTGTATTTGATGTGGTTTTCCAATTTTCACTCAACTTTATAATGCAAGTAATGTTATCTTTCTGTATTACACATTGCGTGTTTATGGTGTATACTGTGTACAGTGATGAGTCACTTTCTGATACTTTTTATTTGCTTATTATTGGTCATATATATCTATTAATTCTTTTGATTTTTTCTGTTGTTTTGTTTCTTAGTTCTTTTCTCCTTGTTTATTTGCCTCAATATATTTTATTTTATTGATAAAGATCAATCTTTTTGAAAAGAAAAGTGAATAGCATTTGCCGATCTTGAAAATATGTCTTTTTCTCCTTAATTTAGGGGACCGGGGCTCGGCCATATTCTGGTAAAGTTGGATTGGATGATGTGGATAATGTTGACATGGCTTACAGAGTAGTTGCTGACCACATTAGAACTCTTTCATTTGCCATTGCTGATGGATCTTGTCCAGGTAAATATTACAGACAGAAAATGAGTTATATGTTTAATCTAAGATTTACGTTGTCACTTAAAATTTTGCCTGTAAAAGAGTGGAGTGGAAAACGTTACTCAAAGTATCTGATCACTGTTCATGTACGTATCATACTGCTCAGTAATTTTGAACCTTCGCTGTTACAATTTTAATTTTTTGTTATAATTTCGTTTTTTGGCAGGTAACGAGGGCCGTGAATATGTTTTAAGGCGTATTCTTCGTCGGGCTGTTCGTTATGGAAATGAGGTCCTCAAAGCCGAAGAAGGATTTTTTAATGGGTAGGATGATATTCTAATGGATCTTATCATGTTATCGCTGCTCGTCAATTTTCTAAAACATTGTTGTCCTTTTTTTCTTTTTCTTCATGTTCTTGCTTTCTTATTTTCTTGTCCTAGTGGAGATTATAATGGTCATTGTGGATATAGGCTTGTAGAAATCGTGGTGAAAGTAATGGGTGGTGTTTTTCCCGAGCTAAAACAACATGAAGCTCGCATCAAGAGCATAATTGCAGAAGAGGAAGCTAGCTTTGGAAAGACTTTACTTAAGGTAGCTTGTCACTGTTCATGCACATATCATATTGTTTTTTAAGAATCAGTGACATTAACGCCTGTGAAGTACATATATTTCATCGTGTCCACTAAAATTTTTGCTGAAGTTTCATTTTGGTTGGTTGAACTCTGTTTATTAGTTGGAGTCACAGATGAATTAATTAGACTTTCCTGACCTTCTATTTTCTTTGTGTGGAGAACTGTGGTTGGTTTTTTTTATTATGGGGTGGAGAAAAAATGGTGCATTATTTGCTTTACTCCAGGGAATTGAGAAATTTATGAAAGCGGCCCAGGATGTGCAAGGGAAGATATTTAGTGGACAGGCAAGTAGTTTATCTTTACGTTTATGATATAGGTGCAGTTTTACATTTAAGTTATTTTTCTAATGTGTTTAGTCCCTTTTTCTTCTGGGAAAGTCCATGGTAGGACGGGTCTCTTGTACTTAATGTTGCAAATTTAGTTGCTATTTGAACTTTGGAATTCAGAACTTATTTCTTTTGTTAGCAGATGCAGGATATTAGATTGTCAACCTTGAATATATAATATTTTCAACAAATTATCTATGACTAGCTTATGTGAGTATTTATTTTAGCTCATGTTCCTTATTTCATTCTCATCCCTTTGTTGCAGGATGCTTTTATCTTGTGGGATACGTATGGGTTTCCTTTAGACTTAACTCAGGTTTGTGGAACGGGGCATGGCCAGTTGTTTCTTGGTCTCTCTTACACGTGTCTCTCAGTTAGCTAATATTTTATTACTCCATAATTTTAGTTAATGGCAGAGGAAAGAGGTCTTTGTGTCGATGTCAATGGTTTCCATAATGCTATGGAAGAGGCAAGAGAGCGATCAAGGAATGCTCAAAGCAAGGCATGAGCTTTTTTGCTACATTCACTTATTCTTTCCCGTATTTATCCGTATAGGCTTGATATAAGAGGAAATCTCGTTAGATGTTCTTGAACAGAGATTCTATATTGTTTACCTTGTGATTTTACATTTGTGGCAGCAAGTGGGAGGTGCAATCGCTATGGATGCTGATGCGACCTCAGCATTACACAAGAAAAGTGTTGCTCCAACAGATGACAAATTTAAATTTATTTGGTTCAAGGTTTGTATAGTTTTATCACCATAAACTATGCTAAATTTTTTATGGTGTATGAAAGATGAAACATCAAACAAAAAAATGTGGCCCTTGATTAAGATAGTCAAAATTTTATTGAAAATAATGCTTAGAACAAGACTTACTGTTCAAACAACAAATAACTTCAATAAAGAATTGTAGTTGTCCAAGAATAAACAATCAAGCTCAGTGCTGAAGCAACAAAGCATTTGGGTTTGGTGGGAGGTTATTTTCTATACTTTCTCACGGTTTGACTCCTGAAATATGATTGTGAATGTGAAACTTAAAGAAAGCTGATTAAAATTTACTCATGCATATTATCTGAAAGATTTTCACAACTTTAGGCTGTCAACCCATGCTTTGCTCTTTGCTTTTACAGGATCACGAGACCATAATAAAAGCAATATACACGGGTTCTCAATTCTTGGAAAGTGTAGATAATGGAAGTGAAGTTGGTTTAGTTTTGGATTCCACTAGTTTCTACCCTGAGCAAGGTGGTCAGGTAATTTTTTGGCACTGTAATAGTTGCATTTTTTATACGTTATGAAATTTTGATCTTTGATCTGCATTATGTGTGTTTGAACCTTAATTATTGATAATGTATCTTTTATAGATATGAATTTGTAGCTTGACGACAGCTTTTATTAGCAATGCTTATCTTTCATGACAGTAGCTAAATTTGTTACGTTGATTCCTCACGACCAGTTTTAGGTAGATTACCAACTTGTGGATCCTTACCACTCTTTCAAATACGTCTTTATATTGATAAGCCCATGACCACTGTTAGACACCAGGAGATAACCCTTAATTAGCTATTACTATACGCATCAAGTTCTGTGTTAAAAACTGTTGACTGAGATTATTAAGAGATTTGAAGAATTGTACCTTTCCTATTCACGGTTCCTTTGTTTGATGTTCTTTATTTGTCGTTTGAAATAACCAAAAAATTTCTTATAGATTTTTGACACTGGATCAATCAATAGTTTATCTGGCTCGTTTCAAGTATGCAATGTCCAAATTTATGGTGGTTTTGTCGTTCATATTGGTTCTTTCACTGGAAAGAATGACAAATTTTCTGTTGGCGATAAGGTTATCTGTAAGGTAAATTCTGCATTTTCTCTACTTGCTTCTATTATTTAAGATTCTTATTCAAAAATCTTATTGATATGTAGGTTGACTATGATAGACGTAAACTGATTGCTCCAAATCATACCTGTACACATGTGTTGAACTTTGCTCTCAGGGTATGCTCTGACGGCCAATGTTTCAGAATTCTTATTTCATCGCACATTTTAACTTGCTTTTAATTTCATAGGAAGTACTTGGAAACCATGTCGACCAGAAGGGTTCTATTGTTCTTCCTGAAAAATTAAGATTTGATTTTTCTCATGGTAAGTTTCCTCCACGGAAAGATTGTGGTACTTTTGATGCCTGGATTACTTAAACAACTTCTGTTGCAAATGTTAAGGCAAGCCCGTAGATTCAGATCTACTTAGAAGAATTGAGTCAATTGTTAACAAGCAAATAGAAGAAGAATTAGATGTATTTTCCAAAGAGGCAACTCTCGCAGAAGCTAAGCAAATTAATGGCTTGCGTGCTGTTTTTGGTGAAGTAAATTACTTTCCTTTTTCTGTTGTCCTTATTTCTCAACCAGTTCATTTAATGTAAACTCGTTGTCAAGAACATTGTCTTCCAACTATTTTTTTTAGGTGTATCCTGATCCAGTTAGAGTTGTTTCAATCATTTTTTTAGGTATATCCTGATCCTGTTAGAGTTGTTTCAATCGGGCAAAAAGTAGAGGACCTCCTTGCCGATCCAGAGAATGAAAAATGGATATCAATATCTGCAGAGCTGTGTGGAGGTCTGTTTTTTATTATGATTTCCACTCCTTAAAGCCATCATTTTGTTTCTGATGACTTATATTATTATGTAATCAGGTACTCATATAGCTAATACACGTGATGCTAAGGCGTTTGCACTTTTATCCGAAGAAGGAATTGCTAAAGGTATTCGAAGAATAACTGCTGTGACAACTGATTTTGCTTCCAAGGCAATAGAATTGGGACACTCGCTGGAGCAGGAAGTTGTTGAGGCTACCAAAGCTGATGGAAGCTTATTGGAAAAGGTTTTTTTTCTATCATAGACATAGATTTATTATCGAAAGTTCTATAAGTTTTATGGAGATGGTGGTTTTCCTAGAGTTTTGAGACATGTCGTGATTAGGATTGTACAATTTTTGTTAATTTCTTTTTTTGACCAAAGATTTGGGGATGCATATTGGCATATTCATGCGTTCCTGTCCTCAAAACAAACTGCTTCATCTCTAAATATTTCGTCATCCTCCTTCTTAAAATTTGTTAACTATTTGTAATTTTCAAACAGATAGTTGCTTCATTGAAAAATCGTGTGGACTCAGCGCCAATTCCAGCGCCCAAAAAGGCTGATATTAGGGCCAAAATCGTACTCCTTCAAGTAATATATTGAGGCAGCATCTTGAGTGCTTTAGCTATAACATGCCTCCTATGTATTTCATGCGTTGCCCCTTTCATACAGAATGAAGTGAGAAAAGCACAAAAGAAGACTGCTGAAGAAAATCTACAAAAAGCTGTAAAGGCTGCAATTGATACAGCAGAAATCGCAGCTTCGGATGGTAAACCCTTCTGTATATCCCATGTTGATGTCGGCTTGGATGCAGCAGCTGTTCGTGAAGCAGTTGTGCGAGTCATGGAGCAGAAGGTCATTAGTCACTTATACTTTTGTTTTGTTTTGAGATTTTATATCGAATATGAATATTCAGCTTATTATATGGAAAATGTAAACCACAACCTACCAGTTTGTGCTCTTTTGTCAAAAGCTTCATTATTAAGATTTTAAATTTTTCTCCTATACTTGAATATTAGAAATTCCTTGAGAAAAAAATAAAAACAAATCATCAACATCCATACACGTTCGTATAATTTTCTCAATGTGACTTTATTCTCTTCGCCAGTTTTCTTTTTCGTTGCAAATGAGAAAGTGTTCGGTGTTTGTTTTCTTTTTCGTTGCAGGGAATATCTGTCATGGTTTTGAGCACAGACGAAACCACAAATAAGGCCGTGGTGTGTGCCGGAGTTCCACCAAAAGGGGTGCAAGCAAAGCAGTTAGAGGTGTCCGAGTGGTTGACTGCAGCTTTGGAGCCTTTAAAGGGCCGCTGTGGAAAAGGAAAGGCTGGTCTTGCTTCCGGCCAGGTTTGTGCTGCTTATTTGTGGACCATCTAATTATTCAATTTTCAAATATCCACTTTTTTCAGACATGATTTCAGTAACGTAATGTTTTAGGATATAATTTACCTTCAATTTTACAATCTAATCTTATATCATGTCGATACCTCGTTAATTTGTGCAATTAATACTAGTTTATCATAGTTATTACACTGATTATGAGTGACATGTAAGCTCATCGTCATTATGTAGAATTCAAGTGTAAGATTTTGTAAGTTAAATATAGTGTTAGTTGTTAAGTTTTGGCTTGAAGAGGGAGGACAAAAACTTTCTTCCATTTTTTTGAAAAATTGAATCTCTTATTGGATAGCCTGAGCTATCGATAGCATTGAGTGAGTTCTTTACTTTGTTCAATGCCGTCAGGTTTTACTTTTCTTTTAGTATGATAAGAGGGATTGTAAAATGATTCAGAAATCTGCTTTGTTGTATGCAACATGATTCCATTGTCTCAAGTATTGTGTTGTTTGTGCTTCAGGGAACGGACGCAAGTCGAGTGAGGGAGGCTGTAGATCTAGCACAGTCGTTTGCATCGATGAAATTGAGGTGATGGAAGAAACACCCCCACCTTTTATCTTATTAACATCATTAGTGTGTTATTATTTATGCTTCTGTTTGCATTAACTTACAGATATATTTAGAAACCTTCCACTGAGGGAAAAAAACTAAAGCTTTGAATCGGTGACAACATTTTATCTTACTTTTAATTGTTCTACATTACACTTTCAATTATTCACGAGGTTTGAGACCAAAATTAATTTCATGTTAGTTTGTGAATTTCATGACCATAGACATTTTAGAATTGATTAATTTTGCCCAGAATTTTCTCCCAAAAACTAACCAATAAGAAGGAAATAAATTGACAGATAAATCTTAGGTTTAGAATTGTTAGAGGTAGATAAATGATAAATCTTGATTTTTGTTCTCTTATTTTACTGTCTTATAACAGTACACATTGCATACGGTAGCTGTTTGGGTTATGCATTTCAAGGTTCATGCTTTCCACGTTCTTACTGCTATGTTTTGTGCTAATTTTTTTAGAACAATTCACGGCAATAAACTATTACACAAGCAAGTTTTTAGTGATTGTTGTAATTTTCTCTCACTTGTGTTTCAAAAATTATGTTCTTGTCTTTATTTTTTATCTAAAATCATGTTGGCAACAAGAAAAACGATCCCCATTATTACTGCAAAACAACTTTCCCCTCACCTTGAATTTACATCCAGACACTTGGATAGAGATCATTGAACACAGTTGAGTTTACATTTTAGTCGTTTTCTTCAGAATAAAACTCATTTTAAAGTGCATGATCATCGATATAACTTGGACATAAAAGCAATGATTCCCACGATTTCTTGTTAATACACGAGGGATCGAAAACCTCAACCAAAGATATCAATTAACACATAAATCATTGCAACCCTTGCACTCCAGATTCAGAGCCGAATTAATTCAACAAAGCTCCACAAAAACGGATATCCTCCATTTCTAATACACAGAAACACCAAGTCCAAACACATTTCTCATTTACTTACACACGCAACATGTCCAGAGTTATATCAAATCTGCAACATTCATTGGCATTTCATCTATCTGGGTACTGTAATATTGCTCAATGTCCCTCAGAATCTTGATGTCATCACTCTTCACAAAGTTAATTGCAACACCCTGCACACAGTACCAAATTCCGTCCCATGTGAGCTTAGATGAATTTCTAATCTCAACTATTGCAAGCACAATCCATTATTCATTAGACATTTGCACAAGTTACAAGACAATACACCGATTAAAGGTTTTGTCTTCCTAGAACAGGAAGAGCACACCAGCTTACTGATGCAAGAATTACAAACCTACCTTTCGTCCAAACCGGCCAGACCGACCAATTCGGTGAATATAAAGCTCTCGATTATTTGGAAGGTCATAGTTGATAACCAACGAAACCTGCCAAGAAATAGAAACACAACAATCATAAAATAAACATTACAATTAAAGTAAAATCTCCCCAGGCAAATTATTTCCTTAGAAAATATCTCTGGGTAAGGATGGTGTTGAATGCATGAAAAACCAAAAATTACAATCTAATTACAGGGGAAGAATAGTACAAGTTACTCTCTGGACAACAAACTCCATTTAACAAATTATCAATACCATTTATATGCTTCAATATAAATTTCACATACTTAGAAGTGTCAAACATATTGAATAATTGAAAACATAAAAACTTGGACCTTAATCCAGAGAAGACAATCAAGCGTCATATCAACAGCAAATGAGAAGCCGGTTAACAAAGCACTCAAAATATATCCTTGAATCATTTATCTTCAACATATCATAGTTTTCTCCCTTAGCAAGTCTTCATTACTCACAAGAATGGAAATATTTTGCATTAAATATTCTTCACCATTTAATTATTCCAATTTAAAACAAAAACTTGCCTGCTGAACATCAATCCCTCGAGCCCAAACATCTGTTGTAATAAGAACACGAGTTGTACCAGATCGGAAATCACCCATAATAGCATCTCTTTCCTTTTGAGGCATGTCCCCATGCATTTGAGAAACGGTGAAGTTATTACTGCGCATCTTTTCTGTCAACCATTCGACCTGTTTCACACATTAGTTTTCTTTAATACCACAGGAAAAAGGACGATATGATAACAATCAACACTTTAATCATAGGACAACTTGAACTAAGAATTGCTAATAAACACAGATAAAGCTGACTGATCACGCATTAACCAGGTTCCACTTTGCTAAATTTTCTAGGTTTGTCTTGTGTCCCTAATGCATATAGATACAAATGGTCCAGTCCATTTATTGATGGGCGAATGACGGGGATTGAACCCGCGCGTGGTGGATTCACAATCCACTGCCTTGATCCACTTGGCTACATCCGCCCCTACCCCCGTATAGGTTTTTTTTTAGTAGCAGTAGCGGATCGAGATGCAGTCCCTCTTCAAGAGCTCTTACGCTAAAGGGTGTTTTCTAAGTAGCCAAGGAAGGGCGACTGGTAAGGAGAGGAAGGTAAGCCCCTTACTCTTTCCCTGATCTGTCTGTGTCCGTAAAAGAAGATGTTCTTAGCTCGACCAACAGGAGAGGAAGTGTGAGTATTAGAAAAGTCAAAGATTTGCCAAAGAAAATTAATATTCCAAAAATTACATATGGATGGCAAACAATTTTCTCATCAGACCATGAGTAGTTTATGGTGAAATGACAACAAGTTATTCAGATTCCAAAGCAGAAGGTAAAGCCAGATTTAAAAAAAATATCAAGCAAAAGGTTCGCTATTAATATTAGAGTACCTTTCTCTTCGTATTACAAAAAATAACAGCCTGTGTAATGGTTAGAGTATCATATAGATCACATAGAGTATCAAATTTCCACTCTTCCCTTTCAACTGCGACAAAAAACTGCTTAATACCCTGTCAACAAAAGATAACTAATTAATAAAAAAAGCATGCATAGATTTTCAGAAATTCATACACAGCAGCTGAAATAAGTAAAATGTCACTTACCTCCAAAGTTAACTCATCACGTTTAACAAGTATCCTCACAGGATCCGTCATAAACTTGTTAGTTATCTCCAAAATTTCATGAGGAAGAGTTGCCGAAATCAAGACAACCTGCATATCGCATGAAGACAAAATTTATGAAACCAAACCATAATTATATGAAGATATACCAAGATGGTAATTGACAGGCCCAAAAAAATAGAACTTTGTGTATACAACCAGAAAAATGCTCAAAACAGAACAAAAAAATCCAACCAAAGCAATCCCTGCAGTGAACATCCTCATTAAAATATGCTATCAGTTCAAGGCAAACAGAAAATTCAATAAAGCAAGGTTAGGAGAGACCTGCACTCTGTTTCTTTACTTTCCAAATTTTCTTCCTCCGTGACCACCCTTCTCTTACCCGTTACATCTTACCCAAACTCCCAACCAAACCTTGTCCCACAATCCCCTCATTACAAAATCATACTGATTTTTTTTTTTAAATACCATGTCAGCCTATTAATTGAGTTAATTGTCCCTCTTGCCCTTTATCTTTTTTTTTTCTAATATGCGAGAGTTTGGAATGAGACTTGCCACAATAATAGACCAACACAGAGACAGAACTCCTTTTTATTATAATCAAAGAAAAGCAAACAAAATGTAACATGACAAGAACGCCTAAGAAGCTACAAACTCAGAGCATTGACTTCATCAAAATTTAAATCCACAATCTGAACAAATTGCCTATATAGATGAAAGGCCAACTTTCTTGGAAACGTTAATTGAAACTGAACCCAAACTTGATTCCCGTCATGATAAGTAAGCTTCTTATTCACTTTAAAAACTATGTTTCCAATAACCAGATATATATGTCTATCTACATAGAGAAAGTAAAAAAGGAGAGATGGAAACCTGAAGCTCTGGCGGTAGGTATCTGTACACATCATAAATTTGGTCCTTGAACCCTCTACTCAACATCTCATCAGATTCATCCTGAAGAAACATCATAAATTATACCAAGTGGATTTGGATACAATGAAAACAGGAAGCAACTTATATCTTCTACAAATAAAATAACTACAAGCATCCACTCCTTTTTTCACAAATTCAAAACACAAAAGAAAATAAGAACTTACAAGGACAAGCAATTTAATGTTTCTAGTACGCAGTGTTCTCCTCTTGATCATATCACAAACTCTTCCAGGAGTTCCAGACACCACATGAACACCATATTCTAGCTTTCTTATATCTTCTCCCACACTTTTCCCTCCAATGCATGAATGCACTTGTATATTTATGAAATCACCAACGGTCAATATAACTTTTTCCGTCTGAGTGGCCAATTCCCTTGTAGGAGACAATATTAAGGCTTGTACCCTGTTCAGAAAGTGAGAAATGTAGGCATCATCATAGATACAGATTGCACTAGCTGATACAAAGTACAAATATGAACCAGTTCATTACAAATATCTTCAGGATTTGGTTGCCCCAATCTTAATCATACAGAGGGAAACCCCTTTGTTGCACAAAAGGAAATAACTGACAGAAAAGCTGCGATGTTCATTTACATTACTCTGCGACTGATTTAACAAGTACGCAACATTGCAAGTTAATACTAAATGTTGAATGTGAGACTCGATTTAAATTTGCTGCATCTCTGAGCTGTACAAATAAAAATAACGAATAAAAGAATCGGTCAAACTGAAAAACTCGCAGAGAATGGCTAGAACTCAAGGAAACATCGTACATACGAGTAAAACAAAATTCATTTGAGGTTTCATTTAAAACGAAAAATCAGCGACTCCTTCAGTTCAGTGAATAACCCCTAAACGATTTAAAAAAGAAGAATAAGAAGAAGAAAGAGATGCGATTACCCAGGAAACATCCTAAACAAAAAAGGAAACTTAAACGATATAATTTCTAAGGAATTAAAAAAAAGAGAGAGAGATAAAAGTAAAGTAAATGATCATGGTGCAAGAAGCGTACTCTCTACTTGATGTATCCACGACTTGGCAAACGGTGAGAGCAATCATGGAGGTCTTGCCAGTACCAGATTGAGCCTGTGCAATTACATCCCGACCCTCAATGATTGGTCTGACGGCTCGCTGCTGGATGGCGGAGGGTTTCTCAAAGCCATAAGCGTATATCCCACGGAGAAGATCGTCCTTAATACCCATCTGATCAAAACTCATAATCGGCTCCACCCCCTCCGTCGTCTCGAACTCCACCTTATCTTCAGCGGCAGCGGGGGGGCGCCGCCTATTCGCCGGAACAACGCTTGTGGTGGCGACGGCTGCCATAGCTGCAGGTGCAAATGTATGCCCTAACGCCTAAGCTCCCGTTTTCCTCAAATCCTACTCCCTCCACAAATTTGGTGATCTTTAGAGACTGGGCTTACAGGCCTTCGAGGTACTGCGGGTCGGGTTATGATGCTTGCTAGGGCTTCTAATCCATGTTCCACGTGTCATTATTATATTTATTCATTTGCCCTCTAAACTAATATATCTCAAATTTTAAAAATTAATTAATTTTGTTAAATCTTTATCATTATTTTTTTAATTTATGATATTTCATCGATTAAATTAATATATTTTATCAATTAATTATGATAATAGGTCCAAATATTATAATTTCATAAAAAAATTATTTTGTAAGAATAAACAAATTAAATAGAAACTACAAATTAATATTTAAGTTTGTTGCAGTCTCAAAAGTCATCCTAATAGAACAAACAGACATTAAAAATTAGATGTTGAATACTTAGTCCCCAATCGCTCGATAATCAGCCATTTGAGATTTTAACACATGAGATGTTGAATATTTAGTATTTTGTTGTAAGTATGATTCAAATTATAATATTATCACTCACATTCTCTCTTCATATGCGAAACTTGTAAAAATAACATTTATTTTTAAATGTTTAAATGTGATCATAGAAATGAAAAGACATTTATTTTAAACATGCCTAGCTAACCACAATACCATCATAGCCAGAGAAACCAATCAGGCTCTTAGCCGCAAGGTCACCATTTCTTAATAACACGAAGTTAAATTTCAATAACATTATCTATATGCGTATGAGGACCAAATTTACAAGAACATAGGATAAATTACTTCAAAAATATGTAAGGTGCGGGATCGGTGTAACCCTAAAGATGGATACTAAGAACTTGACTTCATTAATGAATGTATGAAGAAAATGGATGATATCTGCGTCTGTACTATTACAAAATTGCTATTTCGGGATACACTAAGGAAATTTTGACTGAAAAAATAGAGATTGAGTAAATTGGATCAAGATCATTCATGAATAAAAGGAAACTGCACCACATTTTGAAATTGCAAGATAGATTTTCAATGACGGTAAGGTTATTAAAAAATAAAGCTACTAAAAATAGATTAGATCTACTATGTTTTGTACAGTAGGAGTAGGAGGAAATGACAAACATCACCTACAGCAAGGTGCTTGGCTTCCTTTCAATTTTCATGGATCCACATCCACCCACCAATTACCCTGCAGAGAGAGAGAGAGAGAGATGCGATCATATAATAGCACAAAAATCTTCCAACCTTTATCTTTTTATATATATTATACAAGTAAATGCCGACACAGGAGTATGGTCATTACTGGACAAATCACGATGGGTCCACTGAGCAATATGTTTTTTCTCTTTTCTTTTTCTGTCCAACAAAGACTAAAAGCCATCATTCATTGGAGCTTCTTCTTCTCTTTTCGATCATGTAATCATACAATTCATCCATTATTCTTTTCTTTTCAAAGAGTTTTCAGCATTCATTTTTTGGGCCAATGGAAATGGCGAGTTCTTCAGTGTGAAATGACCTCTGCAAGCAATATGAATCCTATCAGAGAGATAATGAAAATCTCCTTCATAATTTCGTGATAACAAATCTGCACATTCGGTTGCATACAAGAATATAACATGTAACATTGAAGAGAAAGAATAAAAATATACCCATCAATTTCTCGATATTGTACACTTCTTATCATCGTAGAATGGTAATAAAAAAAAAAAGAAAAATAAGATTGGGTCTCGCAGTCAGCTTACCACTCTCACGCTACCACCGCAGAGCCCCAATATGAAATCATAAAAAGAAAAGCATCGTCAACTTTCTCTCCAGCAGAAAGAGCCCATCAATTGGTCACTCACATATCATAACAAAACAAAACTAGCAAAAAAATAAGAATCTCTTTACCAGTGAAGTGTGGAGAATCAGTCCATACTTATGCTTATCCATTGCAAAAAAAATGAGAATCTCTTTGTGTCAACCGTTTATAGGGTAAGCGGGAACCTCTGCTTGAATATTTCAGGCAACTAAAGGCGCGATTTGTGAACAGGTAAACATCGTAACAGATGACTGAGCTTCAAAAAATGAAACATATAAGACTAAAGATACGGAGCTAAAGATTCATCTTAATCGTTGAAATGCAGGTTATGCGAACATCCTAACAATTTCAAGACTACTCATGCTTCAGAGATCTGCTTAATAAGAGACTTTCAAGTGATTACAGACTTACACTTATTCTCTCGACCCAGATCTGTCATTCTACTATTAGTCTGACTTTCTTCATCATTCAACGAACCACAAGCAACAAAATAAACTCCGAAAAAGACAGAATAAAATAGATGAATTGCGCACCTGAAAAGAGCTGAGTTCTAAATGATGAAGTAGTTGCAAGAAAATCCAAGTCATGTTTTCCCACGGCTTTCTTGAGCTTTGTACCGAGAGATTTATTCTCAAATCCGTACTCCAAGTCGTAAGAATGTATTAGAAAAAGCGGATAGAGAGGAAGACAGATCCACATTTCTTTGTAGTACCAAGTTCAAGAAAGCCGTGGAAAAGCATGCTATGACTTTACTCTATCTTCTTCTTCCTTTTTCTCATTTTCTCTTGCTTCGCGTTGAACCTCTCTCTCTCTCTCTCTAATCTCCAGCTCTCTATACGGAAACCCTACTATATGGAAGAGAACTACGTAGCAGAATGCAGATACACCAAAACAGATGCAATTTGCAGAAATTTGAGAATTGACAATGAAGATAAGGAAGAGAAGAAATCTGGATGCGAAGCATAATCAGAAAATTCCAGATAGATGTGAACCATAGTTTTGAAGAACAGACAAACAAATCAAAATTCACAAAAACAAAGACAAAAGAAAACATTTCTTCAAATCAAGCAGCAGTATAATTGCTGAAACGGCGAGGAAGAAGCAGAAAAAACGAAATCTATAAAATCGCAAAGAAGAGAGAGAGAGAGAGAGAGAGGATAAAAGGATGGAGTGACGACTCAGTAACAGAAAGTGATCGCTGCCATTTCGTGCGGTTACACACACGTGCGAAGAGCGAATAGAATTTCAACACGTTTCATGGCAGCCACTGTTCCCTAGGGGAAGGTGTAAGTGATGGGGCGAGAGTAAGGTGATCTGACGGCCACGTGGCAGAAGGATCGGGGGAGTAGTTTGGAAGGGGTGTGATGAACGGTGATTACGGAGTTTGGGTCCTCTTTTTCGGCTTTTGGATCAGAAGTTGAGGATCCCGGGCCCTTTTTTCCGGCCTGCACTCCGTAATGGGCGCCGACGATTCTCCACTGGCCGGCCGTCTGACTCTTTGTCTCCCCCTTCCGTAACCTCATCTTCCTTTCTTCTCTTTTATCTTTGCTCATTTAAGTCGTGCAAATCTTAACCTTGTTATTTAATGAATAAAATGATGCATAACGACTTATGATTATTTTTCAAACATGCATTTTCACACAATTATCGACAATGTCACACGTCAATTGATTTGAGCACCATAGCGATGAAACTGTGTTTCAAGGAGCATCTTAGTATCTTCAAATCTGTAGAACGAGAATGAGGTAGCCCAATCTAGAGAAGTTCCAAAATGATTTCCGTATGGGTGGACACAGGCCGATTTGATCTAATTTTATCATAAAATATAATCAAAATTAAAACTCACAAGTTTCATTCTGATTTTAATCTAATTTTATTTATATTTAAAAAATTAAAATATAATAATAAAATATATTTAAATCAGATTTTAATTAATTAAACGAATTTATAACTAATTTTATGATTTAATGAAATTTTATTAAAATTTAGGTCGAATTTTATTCGATTTTAGAGCTTTTTTGACCAACTATCTAATTTCGATTTCACGATTTTTTACTCTTAAAAATTAGCACCGGCCTTTAGGTCACAATTTTCTAAAAATTAAGAATCAAGATTAAATTAAAATCGACAATTTTAGTCTAAATTACGAATTCAGTCTGATTTTGACTACTCTAACTTTCTAAGTTGGGAGCTTGTTCTGGAAGAACAAAATCTCCTTCTCGATTGTGCATTCATTCAGAACAATCACTTTTATTCTTTTATATCAAGATCAAGTGCAATTAATAAAGTTAATGCATCTTTTACTAAAAAAAGCTCAACCCAAAAACAGCCACAGCAGTTCTGTCACTTTTGTGAACTCGAATGATGTTCGTCTATAACAAAATGTACCAAAATGAAAATAATAAAAGACGCTAACCTAGCTTCGCTTATGTATGACCTTGCACTGCAATTGCCTCTGTGCGGGCTGTGTTAATTCATAACTTTCTTGAAGCCCCAGAATCAATCTTCTCTAATCGTCCATCTTCCTGTGCAGTACGTAATAAACAGAAAAATTATGGCTTGCTTCATTCGAAATTCATAAACGTGCCTTTAAAAATAAAAACAGAACAATATTCCTTCTAACAAAAACAATAACCAGGACGTATCTGATGTTTAACTATCTGAAATCTTGACAATCTATTGTAGCATTTGAACACATTTTAGAGGATTGGATTTCACCAGAAAAGGGTACTAATGTAGATCAAAGTTTTGGTAATCTGTTTGTTCTAGAAGAGTGCGTACCGATGTGATCAAAGTCTTCCAAGCAAGATCCCAGTGAAAATGATTGCACCAAACCACTTGTTAGAAACAAATCTGGTAGCAAGATCCAAGATCACATACCAAAAAGTAAGATCACGTTATTGTACAGAAAAAACGTGAAAACATTGTTAACAGTTAGAATTATAATTTAAATGTCTTAACAAGACATTCCTAACGGCAATCTATAGCAATACTTTTCGAGATGAGAATTCATTTCGACAAGCCTATTCATGAAACAAAATGAAGAAACATCATGTATATGGTCATTTAGAAAACCCTTTTACATACTTTCTATTGCAATCAGACCGGGATGATAGATCAACTGACAAGATTTGCCAAGCCAATTGCCCAGATGCAGCTGACAAACACATATAGTATGGCCACCCTGCTCAAGAAAAAGAATTCAAGTACGTATATTAACCAACTAAATGTCACTGCTAATTGCAATTTACTATCTGATAAAATAAATGGAAGTTGGCAGCATAAATACCTATATCAGCATTAAATCCACTAAGTGCAAGAAAACTTATGCAAGCAATTCCAAACCCACTCAGCCAACTCTTAGTAGAATCCCCAAATCTCAAAGCAGTTGATTTAACACCCACCTTAACATCGTCATCTTTATCCTGAAAACGTTTACAATGATTTGATCAAGAAACATAAATAATTAAGAGTAAGACAGCCAAAACATAACGTCCAATTCCAAATATTTAATCTACACCCATCACCTGATGAGCGTATACTGTATCATAAACAAGAGTCCAAAATACTCCAGATATATACAGAGGAAAGACGACCATTGGATCGAGGCTTCCCTTCACTGCCGCCCATCCTAATAAAGCACCCCAGTTAAAGGTCAAGCCCAAATATGCTTGCGGCTGCCACAAGTTTATTCAGTAAATAAGGAAATTAGTAATCCTCTTATATGCATAACTAACTTAGTAGAGCAGTGAAGATATATCATACCCAAAATGTGAACCTCTTCATGAGAGGATAGGAAAAAACTAGAAATAAGGATGATGCACCCAAAATGCGGCTGTGAGAAATTTAAGAAGCAATAGTTAACTTTCAACAGGTCACTAGCCACATATATATATAAAAGATTTTTAAAATTTCAGAATCTTTATTTCCAACAAACATGAAGCAAACTGATTACATGACAAGATAATATCAACAGATATAAGTCGACTTCAAAGATACAACAACAGTTCAACAACTCTCAACAACCAAAAAATTACTCTAATGTATCATTATATTACTCTATAATAACGGCACCGAATCATTATAATGTCATGCAACCACATATAAGATTAGCAGAGATAAAGAAGTTTTATGGTATAAAAGAATAACAATGTTAGATTGAAAAATGTTTCCGTTTTTGCTATTATAACAAAAATATATAACTTAATTTGACATGACACATCCTAAATAAACAAGGAAATACTACTGAATCTTTGGCACAAATGATAATAACCATCTACATGCTTCTAAGTTAAACTAATTGTCCCAAGTTAAAAGATTACTAGCATAACTCTATTGAAATGCAAAGAGCGCAAACCTATAATTGTTTAGCTGAAGAAGAATCCCAAGTCCTAAAAGCAGCTGGAACCCAAGAAAACTAAGTCCCTGAAATGGTGTCAAACGACCACTTGCGACTGGTCTAGACTTTGTCCGTTCTACCTACAAAACAGAAGCACAAATAACATGCATCATTGTTCTAAGGGCTACAACATAACTTCCTTTGCCTAAAAATCCCAGATATTTTTAACTAGCAAGTAATATTTTTCCTTGATTTTCATATTTGAAATTCAAAGGACATAAAAATAGAAAAAAAAACACAACGTGTGCCTCATAGATTAAGCAATATATATTGTATAAAACAAAAAAAATAATTGCCAAAGATTACATTCACCTGAGAATAGAAAGCATTGAACTAACCATCAAATCGATGTCTCGATCAAGGAGGTCGTTAACCGTACATCCAGCGCCCCTTAAAAGCAAAGCCCCGCAACCAAATAGAGTCAACATCTTGAAATCAGGAAGTTGACCTGGCGACGCTGCCAAAGCTATGGACCTAGAGAATTGAGCCAGCATCAAGTTTGTCCACGAATTTATGAATCAAGCGCGATCAACTTCATTAGCAAGTAAAAAAAAAGGAATGAGAATAGAAGCTGACGAAAAGTAAAAAAAAGCCTGTAAACTTTTAGATGTTCTTCCTCTTTGAAAGCCATAAAAGAGCTGGGAAAATTATAAAAAATGCATTACTTACCACATACAAGGCCATGCTAGCAACCATGTTCCAATTGGTTTATCAAGGCGCGCAAGATGCGCATAAGGTCGAGCTCGCTCCGGCAAATACAAATCAATCCAAGACAAGCCTCCTCCATTAATAACCGAGCAGTTCCAATCCTCTTCCTTCTTTGATTTCTCCCGTACATCAGATGACGATGTCGAAACTGCATATACAAACCCTAATCTAGAGGGGCAGCCTAAAATTTCCCGCCAGGATTCGTGTCCCCCTGTCCAATTCTTGAATAGCGGACTCGATGAGGTTTGAAGGATGTGGTGTGAGCTCAGAATCGGGCGAGAGGAAGAAAGCGAGTGATTCAAAGGAGAGCTCGAGGCCAAAGAAGATACAGAAGGCTTCAAAAGTCGACGAGAAGTACGAGAGAGCAAATAAGACGCCATTCCTCCGGCAAAAGCGATCGACCGAACAGGAAAGTAAGTCGTCGTTGGTTTGAATCCAGGAGGAGTAAGAACTTACGATCAGATTCGACAATATGACATTTGTGGTCTGCTATTTCTTCCATTTTTCTCCGGAGGGAAAATTATTGTTTGCATAACCACCATCGTTGGACGCAAGATTAGGGCTCATGCGATCACATAGTTCAGTCGATTAATAGATAATAGAGTTGATAATAAGATGAGGGCTCATGCGATGCCCGACAATCTGTTGGCTTATAATTTATAGCTGTATGAAGTTTAAAGTTAGGTTTAGATTCCCAGTAAAAGAATTTAATTATTCTTGTAAAAGTATAATTAATATATTTCACTATTAATTTAACTCAATTTTATTTTAAAATAAAATTAAAATTCAAACTCATAATTTTAAATTTTTTGAATGGACATCAAAATTAAAAATTTTGATTTCATTCTGATTTTAATATAATTTTATTTTATATTTAAAAATAAAAAAATATAACAAATAAAATATAAATTTTTATTATATTTATGTCAGATTTTAAGTAATTAAACGAGTTTATAATCCATTTTAAGATTTATATTGAATTTTATTAGGGTTCGGATCGAGTTTTACTCGAAAATCATGGTCTTGGTGTCACAATTTTTTATTTCTAAAAATCGTCACTAGCTCATAAATCATGATTTTTTTAAAATTAGAATAAATACCGTATTAAAACCAGCGATTCCCGTCTAGCTTCGTCAAACTTTACTCTTTGAGATACAAACATGGTTGTAGCCAATACTTTGAGTTTTAAACGTTAAATTTAAATATTGAATTGTATCATAATTGTATAAGATACTTAATTGTTAATATTTTCATCTACCTCGTTAATATTTTGTTAAAATTACTTTCAATTCTTAATCGAATTGAACTCATCAATTTGACGGGTAAGATAGGTTTGATTAATATAAAAAATTCAATCATATTTATAAGGTTTAAATACACGAGTTTTATTTTTATCGTATAAGGATTGACCATCCAATTCAAATGTCGACTGATGCTATATTTTTATGGATTTTAACATAATAGGTGTCGACCAATATGTAAGAGTTGTTATCTTTAATATTGTGGTAGCTCCTTGGGATATCAGGTAAAGATTTTTTATCACTGAGCCGCTGAGTCACTGTGATTTAACTATTTTATAAATTGTCGGGCCGGAGTGTGTGAGTAATGAGGCGAGAGATTTCGCATTTTAACTATAAGTGAAAGAAAAAATAATCGAATGACGTGGACATAAACATGGTCCATCTTTACAGATAATGATATATTTAAAAAGGAAGATAATCCATAAATAATAATTACCAAATACCAAAAAAAAGAAATTCACTATTCACTCCTGACCAATAAAACGAACCCTTCTTAGCTTGCCCTAGCAGAGCTTACGTGTCGAGATCTGTACCGTTAGGAACGTGGGCCCCTGTGAAACCATTGAAAGGCCGGATGGAAGCAGAGCTTATAAACAAGCGTGGACACGCAGCTTAATGTAACGCACTAAAGAAAGAAGGCTATATAAGAAGCCTTGTTTCTTCGGCCTTTCTTCTCACCGCTGCTTCCAAAACCCTAGAGTTGTCTACTAGGGTTTTAGCAGTGCACCGCAATTTTCTCTCTCAATCTTTGCTCATTACTTCTTCGTGTTTTTGTTTTTCAATGGGAAAATCACGAAAGAAGTCTGCTCGGAAAGTACGAGTTCACTAATTTTTACATTTCTGCTATGTCGAATGCTTTTTATCTTATTTTCTTGCTATTTTTTTTCTATGTATCGATGTGTAGGCTGCTGATGCTTCTGCAGTAATTCCGCCGGTCAAGATTGCAAAGCAAGGTATTACGTTTTGTTTACAGTTTAACACGAGTTGGTTTTTTTCTTTGGCTTTTAGTTTAGCTTGTTTTCCAATGTTTCGCATAGAATATTTTTTGAATTGCGTTCGATATGGAGTTTTTGAGTTTATCGATTTGAGTTTGGAGTTGTAATATATTACAGCAATCTCATAAATCTGTCGTGAATTGTATTTTCTGTTGACAGCTCTAATTTTTCCATCATATTTTGTTGTGTTGATAAAGGTGTATGATAATTTTGTCTCATTTGCACACATGTGGTTGATGTTTGGACTCTCTGCTTTTTTTTCCTATATAAGGCAAACGAGAAGCTGAGGATGAGGCGGAAAAGCAAGTTCCAAAAAAGCAGAAGAAGAATGACGCTTTGGAACTGGCTGTGGAGATGCCAAAGGTTGAAGAAAAGATACTAGAAACGGTGGAAAGTATTAGTAGCCCAGAGAAAGAATCTGTATCGGAAGAAGAGAAGGTCTATTGAAATATTCAATTAATCTGTTCTGTTTCCTGATTTTCTCGTTTGTTATGGAGATTTGTAGGCTTCGTTTTGCTATAAAACTCCATCTTCTGTATGATTTCATTTGGGTTTTGACATTCATTCTTACTTTTTAAGATCAGGTTGTTTAGAAAAAAAATATCTGTCCTGCAAATAATGTGAAGTACCTGAATGTTTTGTATTATTGTCTTAGGCTCCTATTGCTCAAGTCGTTCCTCAAGTAGGCGTAAAAAATGGCTCTGTTGCTGCCCTGGAAGAGAAAAACAAGGCTGTTGGTGGTTCAGAGGAAGACCCTTCCAATGAACATTTGGACCGGGATGAAGTATGCATACATTTTAGCTCGTGTCACGTATTGTTAACATGTTTTATTCTACTTTAGTTTAGTTTCTTGAAACTTTTTTTTATTTTTGCTATGATATTATCGCAAAAATTATTAGTACCAAAAAAAATTCATGAAACTGCAAATAAGAATGATCTTTCTTTTGTTTTGAAAAAGAAAGTTGTATCAAGCAGCAGCTGCTCAGAATCCAATGGAAGCTCTGAGGAAGACTATGTGAACAGAGATGTAGAATAACCGTTATGCTTTACACTGAAAACTATCATTTATTGTCTATGTTTTCAATTTGCATGTAAATTCATCAAGGGTACTGTTTGGGTGTCTAATATCATTATTTTCTTGTAGAATGCTCCGTCAAAAAATACTTCTGCTGTTTCTATAATGGAGACACAATCAAACGGTAGGTCAGATGGGGATGATTCATTTGAGGGCAAGGGAGATGCTGATGAAAATAAGGTATTTGTTACCCAATATGTTATTCGGGTAGGAATCAAAATAGAGATTGTGGTCAATATAAGGTATTTGTACCTATTTTTTCTTGAAACTCGATTGCATCTTGCATTTTACTCAACTGCCTTGAGAGTGCAGTCTCTTATACCAAATTCATAGGAATTGCCACAATTTTTTATGTTCACAAAAACACAAAATGTACTTTTGCACACAACACTCATAATTAATAGGAAAAATAAAGTCAAATAGTTAGCAGAATTTTGATTGTTTCCTATCCCTTTAGATATTTAAGGTTTTTTTTTTATGACTGTAATCTTCATCTCATCCTGGATGATGATAATAATTATTTTATTTTGTCAGTGATAAGTTTAATGTTGTGAGTTCTTACTATCGTAGCCATGCATCTGCAGAAAGCGATGGACGTGGATATTGAAGATAATGAGGATGGAAGTGATAATAATTCTGGGGAAAGTGATGACGAGCCTCAACCTCAGAAAATGATGGTATGTTTTCATCAACAATAGGCGTATAGAATTTCATGCATTGTAATTTACTGAGCAATTTAGCAACTTAGTGGATGATAAGGATTCTGATTTTTTATGCAAACAGGATTCTGATGGAAGAGATAGTTTACGTGTATTTTGTTGTTTCTGTGACCCCGTTTTTTAGCTGTTGTATCTTAAGCCAGTGAATATTTTATACAGCCCAAAACTCCAGCAACGACTCAAGGTGATACCAAATCAAAAACACTTTTTGTGGGCAACCTTTCGTTCAATGTAGAAAAAACTGACGTGTATGTGTCTTTACGTTTGTTTTCTTGTATTCATTCCATGTTCTTTTTTATCTGATAAAGTTGTCATTTTTCAGTGAAAATTTCTTTAAAGATGCTGGTAATGTTGTTGAGATACGCTTCGCCTCTGATCACGACGGTAAGTTTAAAGGCTATGGACACGTTGAATTTGAAACCCCTGAAGCTGCCCAAAAGGTACAAATTCAGATCTTTAATGAAGTATGCAAATCTGAGTATTATCATCCAACTGTTGGGAGACAACTTCATATAATATAACATCAATTAAATTTGTGATGGTATCATGTCAAAGACTCAAAATGTTATTGAAGTAACATTGCAATGAATTTCACCGTCATTATTCATGATTATAATGTTTAATATTTGATAGTTTATTTGTTTCAGTAGCTTGTGCTTGAAACTCAATCCAAACTATGTTCTAACATTATTTAGCTCTATTTTCTTTGATTAATCGCTGCTTTCTTAGCTCTCTTTTTAGCTTAATTTTATTTATCATGCTGATGGAGAAATTCTGGTTAACTTCAAAGGCTTTAGCATTAAATGGAGAGTCGCTCTTAAATCGTAATGTGAGACTTGATTTGGCACGGGAGAGGGGTTCACATGACAGGTAATTCTTTTATTTGAACCTTTTTATTTTATTAACATGACAGGTACTAGGTAACTATGTTTATATGCTCGTATTGTGATCTGCTATTGAGTAGCTTTTGTTTCACATCTTTTTGTTTGGTTAAATATTTGTAGTGGAGATAGAAGCTCCTTCCAGAAAGGTGGACGGACCCAGACAGTCTATGTTAAGGGTTTTGATGCATCCCTTGGAGAGGATGAGGTAAATACTGGTTTGAAAAATATCTCCCTTTTTTGCTGATACATGTTTCTGAAATGGTTAATTTGGAACTTTCAGGCTAGGAATCTTTTGCAAGAGCATTTTAGTGCTTGTGGTGAAATCACTAGGATTGCACTTCCGAAGGACTTTGAGAGTGGCTCTTCTAAGGGGTTTGACATATTAATCATAGTTTTTTATTTTTATTTTTTGAGGTTTCTACTATACATATGGAACCGTAAATTAAAATAATAAATGCACTTTTCATTACCGTTCCAAATTCTTGTTTTCCACTGCCCCTCTTCCTCACCCGACAATGCAATAAATAACTACCTAGTGTTGTAATGTGATGCAAATTTCCTTAATTTCCTGTATTTTTTATCCAGTTTTGCCTACATAGACTTCAAGGATGGGGACAGTTTTAATCAAGCACTTGAGCTTAATGGATCTGAACTTGGAGATGGGCACCTGACAGTGGAAGAGGCAAAACCTAGAGCAGAAGGTGGAAGTGGTAGAGGCAATGGAAGAGACAGGGATGGAGGTAGTTTTAGAGGAAATGGAAGAGGGGGCAGAAACGGACGCGGCCGAGGAGATCGTGGCCGTGGTCGTGGCCGTTTTGGGGACAGTGGGGGACGTTTTGGTGGTGGTAGAGGCAATAGCGGTAGAGGTAGAGGTAGAGGTAGAGGTCGAGGATTTTAGCCAGAAAGCTTCTTCACTTGTTCCGGTAAGAACTCTTTTAATTAGTCTCATTTTTGGGCTGAAACTTTTTTTGCTGGAAGTCATTTTTTACATGTGTTATATTGCAGGGAAGAAGACAAGTTTAAACGATGGGTAATTCCTCTCTTATCCCTAAAAGATGTGTTTTGTTGAAGTCATGTTTTTGCGTGATGTTAAGTTTCTATTTATGAAGTAATTTATGGGTTCTAGTTTTGACAATTCAAAGTGAAGCATCGGTTGACAGTTGTATTTTTGCAGTTTGGTTCCTATTTGAGAGATGACTATTTAATTACGATGGGCGTCTATGCTTGAAATTTATTAATTACACATCCCATAATTAGCCTGTAAATTTGAAGTATTTAGATGATCTGAGATTTAATTTATCAGAAAAATAGGTCATCAAGCAATCAGAATGAAAAAGTTAAGTTTCTGTTGAAATTTTACTTTACAGCCCCTGCTATTAGTCATAATGGTTGAATCTTGCTGGCCGAAAGGCAGTAAAAATAAGTCTAGGAGCCTGCATGTGCAATTGAATTCATATAGTGAAAATAACAAACCAAATCTAGTGGCAGCATATGTTGATGATTCAAAACTAACCCTTTAAGATTAACTCTAACACTATTAGGGTTGCAGATTGGTTTGCTACGATTTAGAGACAAATTAATGTTGGTTTGGTTCTTAGGTCAAACTGAACTAAAAGTTGGTGAATATTTTATATTATTACGCTTAAAAAAACAAGAATAAGAATAAATCAATTACAGCCCGCCAGGCCGTAGAAGGGAATAAATATGTTTCAATATAAATAACAAATATCGAGAGCAGATTCGTGTTTTTGCATTCTGGACCTCATAGCCCTCGAGGTACAGAAATCGTTGCGTTGTTGGAGAGAATGATGGTAAGAGTTCAGAGCATCATGGCCAATATATTTGCTTCCATGGGATACTGGATGACATGACTTGTGAACTCTGCCTGTAGTTCTTATATGTAGAGTGGTTGAATGTCTCTAAAGAAACCATTATTTGCAGCTTGCTACCAGATCTTTTCAACTCATTTCAGTCACTGAAACTGAAGTCTGGGTGGAATGTTTCTGAAGCTACCAATCCATTACAAGGTTATTATGGGCAAGAACAAGCCGAGAAAAGAATTTCTAGCGAGGTTCGTGAATTATCTCTTTATCCGAAAGAAGTTTCTTATTTGGAAGATAAACCAAGGCCTGGAGCTTCACCATACACTAACTTTGAACCACCACAGAAACTCTAAGAGTCTCAGTTTCTTTGATGAGAATGGCGGTTCTGCTGCCATCATGAGACCTTCAGAATCTAGAGAAGCCGATTCTAGCAAGTCTAGAGAGAAATTTGTCCGAAGGCTGAAATCTGTAGCTGACCTTTCTTTCCCCCCAGAAACTCTATCGAAAGAAGACGATAGTCGAAGTGCTGGATTTTCATCGATGGCATGGAGGGGCTTAGCTCTGCAATCCAAAGCAGGTAGCATAATTAGTCTACCAACCGGATTAGGGGATTCTTTAATCGTTGATGCATTCTCTTGTGTTAGAAAGTCGTCCAGCACTTGTAGGTTGCAGGATGAAGAAGAGGGTAGTTCCTTGTCTCTATGGTTGTTTTCAAAGTGGAGCTTGAAAACAGATTTTCAATGTCTCTCCTCAGCAGCCACAGCCAGACCAATCTTTGACGGCTTGCCAAAGCCAATTACAGGTCGATGGAACAAAGCTGCACTTGACTAATTCATTTGACAGAATTCTGGTATATTTTGGCTCATAAACAGTAAATAAAAAGAACTTTATTATTAGTTTATTCATCTTCTTCCATTGTTTCCTCTGCTGTTTTCAGAAAGAACACAAGAAAATACTAGTACAGGAAAGAGTGTTCAAAGCATGAAAGCTCTATCGACTTTGATGGAAAAAGAAATGAAAGTGATCAAATGTAAGGCATCAAAGCATTCATTATTATTCCATATCGGAAAAATTTCACATCGTGTTATGAAAATATCTGTTAACTAAACCTCAATTCATTCCCACGCTGAAATTTACTCATTTCCATAACCTTTTTTGAACCATCATCGAGAAAAACAAAACTAGATTGGCGTAGAACAGCGCCAACTATGAGAAAAATCTAAATGGTCATGATAGAACCTGAAAGAAGGAAGCAAGGTTCCACTCTAACTTCAACTTTTATCTTTGCCTTCAGTCCCTACAGCATCTGTCACTAACGTGATCGGCCTTTGATCAATAACCTCATCAATCAACCCAAATTCTTTCGCCTCGTCTGGGTTCATAAAATAATCCCTATCCATGTTTTTCTGAATATTCTCCACCGGCTGGCCGGTATGCTTTGCATACAATGCATTCAGCGAATCCCACATCTTCACAATCTGCTTCGTGTGTATTGTCATGTCCTTTGCCTGCCCACTGTACCCACCGGATGGCTGATGAATCATGATCGTGGCATTTGGAAGAGACCGTCTCTCCCCCTTTGTACCAGCGGCTAAGAGAAGAGAAGCCATTGAAGCTGCCTGACCCAAACAAATGGTGGTAATTGGAGACTTGATGTACTGCATAGTATCATAAATGGCAAGGCCTGAAAAAATGAAGCCCGAATCAGAATAGCTATTAAAAGATTCTAAAGCAGATAAGTATATTTATTTCAGAATAGGCAGGATAATTTGTCGAAGAAGAAACCGCCTTAAACAACAAAAGAATCGATAAAAAGAATAGTTAATCTTTGTCGTTTAGACAATCGCTAAGAATATAAGATGAAAACGAGTAATTTCTTTTTCCAACAATATCATGAACAATTTCCTCATTCTAAACAGGATAAACTATGACTTCCTTTCTGAATCAGCAGTTAATTGCTCAATTAAACGAAATGTAGACTTGAAGAAATGGGCATTTCTTTAAACAAATTTACAAAACACGCATAGACATCGTCAAAGGCAGTTGATTATCTACTCACCAGCAGTAACAACTCCACCCGGAGAGTTAAGGTACATGTTAATGGGCTTAGAAGGATTCTCGGACTCCAAGAAGAGAAGCTGGGCAACAACGACGTGGGCGGTGTGGTCTGAAATAGGGCCATTGATACAAATGATACGCTCCTTGAGAAGGCGAGAGAAAATATCGTAGGCCCTCTCTCCTCGAGACGTATGCTCTATAACCATCGGGATAAGGCTGAAATTGCGACGGAAGGACGCCGGCAGGGCGGATTTGGCCAAGGGCGCCGCCGCCGAAACGAAGCCCTTCCTAAGCATTGCCATGTCCTTCCAATTCTACTGGGAATTTCAGATCTGGCGGAGAATCGGAAGCTCCTACTTCGGGACTTCTAAGGATCCAAGCTTTAGGAATGGTCGCTGACATCGAGCATTCTTTGTAAATATGCCAATAAATTAGTTTATTTTTATAAATTATTAAATAATATTTTCAATTTAATATAATTTTAACCGGTACTACCTTATCATGTTTTTAATAATTTTAAGATATTTGCCTATCTTAATAGTAATTTTAATTAATTTAGTAAATTTAATATAATTTTGTTTGATTGTTGACTACATTTTGGCAAAGAGGGCAAATGCCTCCTCCTATAATCGGGCTGCCGAGCCAACTCGAGCTGGTTCAACTTTTCTGACCAAAAACTCAAACTTGGCTCAAGCTCATTTGGTCACTCTTGCTTTTATTTAGACTATCCAGGCAGTAGATGCAACGCCAGCTGCATCAGTTACGTTATGGAGATTCACTTGGAGTTTAATTAAGACGATAGATATCAATTACCTCTAGCACATATAGACTAACACAAACATCGTTCAACAAAATCGACATAGATCAAACACAAGTCCTCATAAAAAAGATCAACAAAATAAAGCAAAAATCTCAAAGTTCTTCTCAGGATCGCAAACGATGAAAAGCCAAATACCATAATAGTCAAATGTTTAGAAAAGTGAAGTCCCTTTCCCCTTCTTGTCTCCACCAATCTCAAACTTCTTGCATCTCTGTTCATATAAGAGGGCATGATTTAACAACATGCTAAAGGATTTTACAGAATCATACTCAAAGATACAAAAAAGAAAAAAGTATAATCATGCTCACCTTAATGGGGTGCTGGGATACATGTTTGCATCCTTGACACTGCAGCCTTAGAACAATCTTCTTTGTCGTTTTAGCCTGCAAAAGATAGTTTTGTTATTAATGTACATCTCCAAAACTCATTGCCTCGATTGTTTTGTCACCTTTTTGTGAAACACTGGCTTTGTCTGCCCCCCATAACCTGATTGTTTGCGATCATATCGACGCTTTCCTTGTGCAGCAAGGCTATCCTTACCCTTCTTATACTGGGTAACCTTGTGCAATGTGTGCTTCTTGCATTCCTTGTTCTTGCAGTATGTCTTTCTAGTCTTGGGAACGTTCACCTTTAGCAAAACAAATGTCCAGCAAGAAATATTTATAAGATTATGTAAAAGCCACCATAGACATTATTATTCGTTGTCAAAACTTCCCAGCAAATATAACATCATTGCTTGGTTCCACATCCTCGTTGAATAGTAAAAAAGAAAATCAAATTGCATATCAATAACCAAAGATAAACCCTGCCAAGTTCATAATCAACTGGAAAATGGATTCTTTCGCAACCACTATAAAAATGGCGGAAAAATCATCAGTAATTTCTCTTCATCAACAAAATAGTAGAACCTCGTTCGAATTCAGCTAAAATTCAGACAATCAAGTACTTAGTGCAAGAAACAATGAAATCCACGTTCCAACTGAAAACGACGACTGAAAATTACAAAACCCATAACAAGCAGCCATCTGGCAGTGTCAGACCAAGTTCAGATACATTTTCGTTGGGCTTCTCATGAAAGAAGCATACTGCTAAAGAATGAGATAAAGTTTGCAAAACTCTCTTCCATTCGATTTTTGAAGTTCTAAAAAACAAACTGCTAATCCTAAATGATCAGCTTGCATTGTTTTTCGCTCCCGAACAATCCAAAATAGTGATGCGTAAATAAGCACGAAACATCTTTAGCTTAAAAAGGATAAGTAGGAATATTCGAATTGGATTCCTAGATACAAGGTATGTACAAGGAAGATGAAACCGATTTACAGAGAAAGAAAGCAAAAGGGATCGGAAATATAAAATACCATTGCCGCCGATGCAAGAGCAGAAGCAGCTTCGCTACAGAAACCCTAGAAGACGGAGAAGCGTGAGGCGGAACTCGTAAGGTATTTATGGTCCAGGTTTAGAGATTCCCGTCTGGGCTTCGATCCATGATCGCATAGCCCGGCCCATTCGAAAGTTATTATTATATTTTATTTTTATGAAATAATATATTTTATTTTCAGGAGAGTTGGAAACTATTACTATTTTTAGACTAAATAATACCTTCAATATTAAAAAAAATTTAAACAAATTTCAGGAGTAATTTAATTTTAATTAGTCAAACTTTGTAGTTTCCTAGTGGATATTTTTTTAAAAAATCTCCACTAAAATTTAATTATTTTTTTATAAATTTTGAATTTATCATTTAACCTGACTATTCTAATGGGTTGGTTCCTGTAAAATTAAATTTGAACTCAATAACATCGTATATTCAATTCAATCTGATTCAAATTCGACCCAAAATTTTGAAATTAAAAATTGATATCATCTGATCTAAAAAGTTGATCTAAGTTTGATTGACGGGTTGATTCGATTCGATCACCACCCTTACAAAGCGGCATGTCAAATCCAAGTAAGCTTGCCGGTTCACATGTTTTCGAATAAATTTAGGAACAAATATATCAATTAAAAGAAGTTGAAGATATAATCCGAGATCGAAATTGCGTATTGCTTGAATGACTGGGTCTAAGATGCTAAGATGGAGTCTAAACATAAGCCTGCAAAATTCTTGTTTTGCTTTTGGTCTTCTACACCAGGCTGGCCGTCCTACGACTGTGAATTCTTTGTCTACTCCGGCGACTCCTTTTGAGAAACCCTTCAAAAACTACCTTCTTCTTCAAATTCTTGTACAAATCGTCGTCTATTTTTGTGATCTTCAAATTCTGGCTTGTCTCTTCGATACTCTTCTTCAACTCCGATGACGAGCTCCAGCTCCGGCGAGGAAGCATATATAACCACGCCGACGTACATATAATGGCACATAATTTTCCCCATGGCAACGTTATCAATAACGGCAGAGTAAGAATACACATCCCGATCATAGGATCAAAAACTTTCTTGCGAGATGAATCTTCAGCCGTCGGATATTTCTCCAGTTCTGGTTGGAGGGTGGAAGGAGAGAGAGATTGCATGGTGGGTTTACGATTGATAAAGAACTCCACAGGGAGGCTTAGTTGGCTAATGACCTCTTTTGTTCCGACGGGATCGTGTCTCCGGCGGAAGATCTCCGACGTCGGATGTGTACTTGATTTCAGAGAATGGGAGTTTTGAAGGCTTTTTCCGTTTTCGAGGACGCCTTTTTGAACATGCTCCGACCAGTTTCTCTGAAAAAAAGAAAGCGTACATTTGTTACCGTGAAAGATTAATCGAAATTTCATGAACGAAAACAAAATCAGTACATGATATTTTTCATCAAGGGTCTTATCTGATGCAACTGGTTTCAAATCAGAAGGCGGTTGTTGTGGTTCGCCTCCGGCGAGCGGCCGTGGCTTTGATTTTGACGTTGACTTCGGAGGAGTGGGCGAAAAGTTATTATCCTCTTCCTCCAGCACGGCGGCGGCTTCCATCGGCACAGTTTTGCCGGCTATGGATCTCCTTTGTTTCAGTCTGAACATAGAAAAAGAAAGTATCCTTCTCCGGCGACCGGATTTCACGATTTCCGAGGACTTTCCGGCTTTAAGCTGTCCAAAACAAGAAAGAAAGTAATGGGGTTTCGGTTTAGATAGTTGGGCTCGGTGTTGCAGAGCAGCCATGAAAACTAGAAGTTGAAGAAGAAGAAGAAGAAGAAGAGTTCAATGTCTGAAAAACACAAATTCGAATCATGACCTGACAAATAGTAGAAAAATAAGAGGGCGACGTGATGATCAATGCGCGGAAATCCAAAAATCATTGTTTGATTCAGCTCAGAATCTGGATACTGTAATGACATTAACATATGACTTGGTCATGGTGCCTAAGGTCCAACCATCCACGTCATCACACATTTTCTTTCCCGTTACATATACTATTTTGTTTGGGGAACAACCATAAATAATTAATGAAAATTTGCGTTTCTCGGGGGTAAATGACACAATGGTGAAAATAAAATAAAATCGTGGTTAAAATTACAACAACATTTTCAAGGAAGAAATGAACTCATTTCACCTAAGACATCTAAAATAAAGCAAAGCCTTGATTCTCTCTTCCTTAACTAAGGTCTACAGCTAACTTGTCTAAGAATCAAAAAAGCCGGGCCCGGCTCGCGACAGGAGTTCTTTTCCGGCATCCTTCCCCATCGCTACCATGTCTTCAAATGCGTATAGCCCCTTTCTAGAAGTTTCCAGAACTGATACACAAACATATAAGCATACTTCATAAATTATGTTCTCTCTCAAACAGTGATATCATAATTTTCTACTTGTTCACCGGCCGAACAAACTTAAAAATTGTAATTTTTTAGAATAATGTTGATACCTCGAGTTCCGTCGGGGGATGCCACCAACCCTCTGAATATGCAATTACCATCTTCATCTTTATCAGCAAAACCTGCAATCGGAGTTCGACAAGAACCATCTAATGTCAATAGAAAAGCTCTCTCACATGACACAGCTAGTCTCGTTTCTTCGTGATTCAGCGAGGCGATGTAATTAGCCTGCAAAAAACAACTAAATTATGTCGAGATCAACAAAAAAATGATTTTAATTTCATCCAAACAGCTGAAACTTCAATCCAAAGACAAACATTGATGAAAGAATCAAATTTGGTACTAAATAGAAAGAAAAAGACCATTTTATCATCGTCACTGCGACAAGCAATTCCAATCGCCCCCTGTGCAACAGCTGGAAGCATTTCATTGATCGTTAAAATCGAAGTAACATTTTCCGTCATGTTTAAGCGTTTGAGTCCTGCGAGAGCCAATAATGTCGCTTGGACAGTTCCTTCACTAAGCTTTCTCAACCTTGTTTGTACGTTACCACGAAAGTTATCCTCGACCTGCAAAACCAAAACCAAACAAGAAAACATACAATGAAATGAAAGCAAACTAGATATATTGTTAATCATTTCAAACACGACATCATGAAGGCTCTCAAAGAATCTGATAACCTAAGCTATAAAGAAACCCTCTAGAACCAATTTTTTTCTCAACTTCAAAACAATTCTAATGCTTATAAATAAAGAACTCTAAGAAAATCCTCTAATAGTTAATTTGATCCCCATGTCATCACATACCTCCGTCCATTTAAAACAAAACTTAAAGAAAAAGTGTTGATTGAAGCTAAGTACATATGAAAGGAGCTTAATACAAGTGTTTTTCCATGATTTGAATAATCATCGTGGATGCCACAATCATCAATCTCCTCTTTCAAGATGAAACTTAAGTTTTACGAAAATAAAGAGTAAAAAACTAAATGAAAAAATTTGTCCATAATCCATGCAAAACAAGGAGAAAAAATATATTAAAAGAACGTGGTGGTTGATCTCAGAAATAAATGCCATTTGACCTCTCCTCCCGTGTGACTAGGAATGCTCAGTGACTTCCTCAAGATAAATCACCAACTTACATTGAGCGAGGGATATCTGTTTAAAAGCTGTGACTTCCTCCTAAGCGAAGCCGTACCAACAACACTCCCGGATGGAAGCTCGGCCAAGGAAGCAGCACTCAGACAAATAAATGCATCTCGAACATCTTCACGTGGGAGATTGCATGGGAGGATTGTTTTTTCAGGCAAATAAGTAGGAACATCTTTCATAGAGTGTACAGCAATATCGATATCACCATTAAGAAGAGCTTCATCTATCTCTTTAGTGAATAGACCCTTCCCACCAATGTCGGCTAGTGGCTGAGTTAGTATCTTGTCACCGGTTGTTTTTATAACTATTATCTGAATAGCACCTTCCTCTGCCAGCTCAGAATGTGATGCCATCAGTTTATTTCGAGTTTCAGAAGCTTGAGCCAAGGCTAATGGACTGTCCTACATCGAGAAAGAACATGAATAAACCAGAAATGACAATGAAATCCAAATTTTTTTGAATGAGCTCATTTTATATATCAACTTCTAAGCTAAAAAGTAAATAAATCAAGAATAAGGGGAATTCTGAGGTAAGATGATGCATACGGAAATTATCTTTCCGGTTGGATCAACAAACACTCATGATAGAGCAGAACTCCAAGCGATAGAGAAAGTAAATCAATAGATAATCCTAGCATTAACAAATTTCCATAAATCCAGAAAACTCCTGAGCAAACATGATACTTGTAGAAAAGCTCATTCCATTCGAAACATTGTAAATCCATGACAATTCAGGAAAATACAAGATGATAGCGCACTACACATACAAATCCAGAAGATGATCGAGGAAGAGAGAGCATAAAAAGAAGCACCTTCCTCTTGTTCCAATTCTAACGAGAGCAAGCTTGGTATCCCGGGCCTGCTGCTCCACCGCAACCGAAGCCCTAATGGCTCCCACATTCGAGTGTTTCTTACCGAATTCAGACAAAATTGGGGGCTTAGACAAAGAGAAACCAAGCACAGAAACCGAGCCGACGCTACAAGGGGGAGTCGTGACGGCATGATTCATGGCCAGAGAAGAAAAAGCTTCCATTGCCCAAATTGCGCAAGAAAGAGAAACGAGAGAGAGAAAGAGCTCGGAAATGATCCTCTTCTTCTGAGCTCTGACCCAGTTGGGGGAGGAGAGGATCTTCTTCTTCTGAGCTCTGACCCAGTTGGAGGATAGGATAACCAAATATTTATCCTCTGCCTCCGCGTTTAGTTTACACAAGAGTTTTAACCAATCATATCAACCGATATTTATCATCTGATCGATTCTACTCCTAGCATCCGTTGATTCTATTCAGGTTTCCGCCTAAACGGATCTGACCCGTTAACAATTGGGTTGGTCATAATCAACCCAACAACTTCGGTAATTTCATGTACTGACCTGTGTCAAACCACGATATAAAACTTAGATTTCAGAATAGAAGCCTTAAACCACGATGTGGTGTGGGTAGATAGTCGGGCCAGGTTCAAATTATTATTGGACCCTGACCCGCAAACATATAAACAACTCTATTCATCCTGGCCCATAGCGCAAACCTGATTAACTATACTTGACCCAAATTAACCCGTTAGGTAAGAGTCGGGTTGGATCTGATCCGTTCGGGACCCACCGGATTTGCCCAGTATTAAAGGAAGCTCTCTGAATTTGTACCCTAGTTGGACGGTTGGACTGGATGGATTGATCCGCATTTATCCAAAATCTTCAAACCAGGAATTAAGCGATTCATCGTCGATTTTGTCTGGGTTTTCTCGAAACCCAAGAAAGTCAGTGTAAATGGGGTACTTTTCTTGCAGAGCTGAATCTGCCATTTCCACTCTGAGTTCCTAAACTCCGCGTCTTCAACGTCTACGCCTCAGAAGCAAGAGAAACACGTTAAGATCCAACACTTTGATTACGGAGACCTCGAGGCAGCTACTAACGGATTCTCTGATCAAAAGCTCATCGGAAAAGGCAGCCATGGTTCTGTCTGCAGAGTCGTTCTCCGAGGCCATCTGGTGGCTGTGAAAAAACCCTCGAGAAGCCATTGTTTCGCTTCTCGTCCCCTTCATCTTCTTCTTCGGAAGAAATTACCAGCGAGGTGGAAAATGAGATTGAGATTTTGTCCAGAATTCAGAGCACGAGGTTGGTCAATTTGGTAGGTTTTACAAATGATTCCAAAGATAGGCTTCTGGTGGTTGAATTTATGAGCAATGGTACGCTTTGCGATGTTATTCATTCGACTTCTATGGCACCAAACTGGGGTAGAAGGATTCGATTAGCTATGCAAACAGCCAAAGCAATCGAAATCCTCCATTCCTCAAATCCACCGGTAATTCACAGAGATATTAAGTCTGCTAATGTTCTAATAGACCGCGATTTCAACGCAAGATTGGGAGATTTCGTTCTAGCGATTCAGGGCTATGCCGATGAATCGCTACCCGGAAGAAGATATCGATCTAGCCGGAAATGATTGGACGGATTCTCGTGCAATGTTTGATGCAAATTTAGCTGTGCATAAAGCTGATTGATTTATGGTACAGAAATTGTCTCTCTCTGATCTTCAATAGAAACAATGATCTGATATGGGTTTTGTCTGTATATTTGTTTTGAATTTAACTAAGATGCTCTTTGATCTTAGTAGTAAGCAAAGGCTAAATGACAAAGACTGTGTCAGCAAATGATCCAAGCTGTTGCAGGATAAGACTGGAACTCTTGTGTTGCTGGGTCCACTCCCTCATCGATGCTTAATTAATGCTGCAAGTCTTCCACGCCTATTATCCCAAATGTTGAGTCTTTCTTGTTTGATCAAGGCTGCGTCAGTTGGTTTTCGTTGAGCTTTCTTACCTCATTTTGCGGCGATGGAGGAAAATGTGGACAGAATTAGGATTTGGGTACGTCCCAACAATGTAACTACAGTGGGAAACTGACAAAGATTGTGTTTTTTTATGTTATTTGTTAGAGTCCCGACATTGCTGATACCCACTTTAGAAATTGGCCTGGCGTAGAAAATGAAACCCTTTTCTTCTTGTTCGTTAATCGAAAAACCCAAAGGTTTGGTTTTTGACCACTTGATTTCTCCATCGAATTCAAAACCCAACAAAGGTCAGAGGTTGATTCGGAGAGCATTTGGGTGTAAAATAAAGGCTGTTTCAATCTGAGAAAAAAGAGAGAAACTTCATAGATTTTGGGTAGGAATCTTATGCGAGATCGTATGACAAGATCAACCTTTTCTGTTTGAGAAATTCTATTCCTTTTCCCTCTGCTTTTTGGTGCTTCAGTCGTGTAAAAAGGAGACCGCCATTGCTGTCATCCTCCTTCAGAATGAGCTTTACGACCAGCTATTTAAGCATTTTTTGGACAGGCAAATGACGTAACAATAGACAGAGTAAACTCATTTTCATGGCTGATAATGGCAAATTCTGAATTCTCAAATTCTACCATTTGGGGTTTTGAGAAATTAGCTTTGTCTTCAGCTAATAGCCGATTGCAGCAAAGTCCATATTCCCTTTTGCTAATTTCTACCATCTCTCTCTCCTCTTCAAGTCTTATACTCTGAAAATGAGAACACCAATGTGGAATTGACCTGAAAAAGTGAAAAGTAACCCCCGTTTTTCGCCAAAGTCCTTAGTCTGTATAATTTGTTACACTTCCATGAACGTTTTTCCTAGTCTCCATCTCGATTTAGCTGAATGTTTGTTCATAAAATAACTTAAAATCTAATAATCGGCACTAGAAAATGTAAACTCATCCATAAACAAAACGAGAGCATACTTCCATTCATTTTCTACAGTAATAAACCAAAGTTTTACGTTGGTCAAGATAAAATCTGCTAAGAACTGTCAAGGGTCGACTCATAATCAAAAGCATCGAGCAGAGGCTTGTAAATTGGGAGATAACCACCAATTCTTAGCATCTCCTAAGAGCAATGGTGGCAAGTAACATCATCAGCTCTTAATCGAGTCAAATGCTTGCTTGCTGGGGGGAAACTCAGAACAAAGGCGAAGAATTTGTTAGTTCTGGGTCCTGGTTTTCATGGGCCAGTTCTGTTTCAATGGAGTCTGATTTTAGATTAAACAATACGAGTCTCTTTAGATAAACAGGGACATGTAATTAGAGAGATATCAAGTGTCCATTTTCATCAAGGTTGGCATAGGTAGAAGCTCATTCTTTCTTTGTTTAGAAAGTACAAGTCTACAGCCTTTGGATATAGAAACTGCCATACGAACACTTGTCCTAAAACACAAAACATTTGTTTTCTTATGCCTAACAAAGAAAGCAAAACACATGCAACTAAATTCAACCGGAGAGAGAGAGAGAAACCAATAGGTGCTTTCCGAATTTGGTTTTTCTTTTTCATGTGAGAGTAATAATAATGAATTATGGACGTATATAAATTAGTATTTTCACCATCTTACTCGAGTTTTAAGCAGACGGGGAAAAGTGGTGATGGAGAGACAGATTCACATGATCAAGAAAACTAAATTTTGATCCTATTTTTTCGTCCGATGCATCATCGTATCTGAGATGAGGCTGAGAATCCAAGGATTTTAGACTCGAATACTCGAAGCTGAGAAAACTGTACAGAGTTTTCATATGGCAGCTATGCAAATCAATCCAAACAGTAAGAGAAGACACAATTTTAGTGAAGAAGATGAGGCCATACAGCGTTTCTCCTGCAGTTGATGTCTGAGGGCCTTCAAACCAACCTTTATACAGCACCAATCATATCAAATTGCAGGTTCAGTTAATTTTGCAATAAAAATATTCCTCTTTGTGATTTGAATTGCTAAATTAACTACAATTCCTTAGATTCTTCGTGTCTAATAAGCTACACTATCACAAATCCTCTTAATGCCATCTCCTTGACCTCCAATTAATCTTTTCATCACCAAATTCCATGAGCACACTGCTACTCTTGAAATAGTTCACCACTCAACATGAGCGACTATAATTGAAACAATGCACCGAATATCATTTTAAAGTAGGTGTCCAATACATCTATGATTGATCATAGCACTTGGATATATATATGGCAATAATTGAGTTTCTATAAATATATACTCAATTAGAAAGATTCAAGCAACCAATAGAAACCAATAAAATCTCTAGGCTAACCTCACAAAAGAAAACATGCATATATGTGTATATTTCGTCCACATCAAAGAAAAAAGGGGGAATGACTTTTATCATCTTTAACATTAGAGTGAAACAAAAATGGCTAAGAAACAATTTGAAAACCCAGATCACTTATCTTGCTCTAGTCCCTCAGCAGAAGTTCTTCGGCCTCTACTTCTATGACTCTTGTTTTCGGCTGCTCGATGACTTGCAATTTAACTATACTTAATTGGCCCCCTTCTTTATTAGCAGCAGTGGCAGCCTTCGTTTCGTTGCACAAGTTTATGAACTTGCTCAGCTCCTGGTTTAATCATATAACAGGAAGTAGAGTCTATTAGCGATGAAAATGATCAGTTTCTTTCTTCAAAAGCAGTAGGTAATACCATCCGAACATTATCAAAGTTGAAGTAGCGTTCTAAAGTAAAAATAGTAGGTCGACGGGCTCTCATAGAAATAATGAGCACTAACGTATATTGACATAAAACAAGATAAAAGAGACCTTCGTGGCATTGCCCATACTCACAACAAATTCATACAATAAGTGTGTCAAGAATCAATCAAGAGTCACTAATCTAATAATTACCAGCCTTCATATTGACTTGATTTTCCAAAGTACTAAAAAAAGAATAAGTAAAACTTTGAACCCAAAGGTGTCACGGTCAAACTTAAGGATTCAAGCTGAGTGAGGTATAATTACTTTTTAGTTGTGTACTGAAAAGAAGCCACATAAACAGTATATAAAAAATTAACAAATTCACCAAAGGATTCAACAACTTCGCATAACCCAACTTCGTGCAGTGACTTCAAAACTGCAATTATAATTTCTACAGTATAACATCAGCTAACACGTCAAAACGCAACAGAGACTGAGACCATTTGAAACANTCCAGGTTTAGAGATTCCTTTCTGGGCTTCGATCCATGATCGCAAAGCCCGGCCCATTTGAAAGTTATTATTATATAAAATACCATTGTTCGACTGAAGAAAACGGTACTCTCTCGGTTTGTTCTACCGAAGAAAGCGCCATCCTCTCTCGGTTTGTTCGGCCAAGCTAGGGTTTACGCTGCTCTAGTTTTTATATACCTGATTTTTTAATAATATATTAAAAAATAGTAACCAAAATATAAATTAAAAAAATTAACTTACAAATCAATAAAATAATAAATAATTATAAATAATTATTTTATAATATTTTTATTAAACATATTTAATTATTTAAAATTTGATTCAAATATAATAAAAAATATATTTTACTATTATATTTTAATTTTTTAAATATATAAAAAAAAATTAAAACAAGAATATAACCGAAATAATTCTGTTTTTAAATAAAATTGACCTGGATGCTACCCTACCCTTACACGAAATTGTGCCTTTGACATATGATTGGCTTGCTTTTAAGGCTTTGATTAAGAGAGAGAGAGATGAGCGGGGGAGAGAAGGTGGTGATTGTTACGGGAGCTTCGGGATACATAGCATCATGGGTGGTCAAGCTTTTGCTGCACCGTGGCTATCTCGTCAGGGCCACCGTCCGCGACCCAAGTCAGTAAACCCTTCTTAATCTCATTTTACTCTTCATCTTCTACTAATTTCTTTGGCGGAAACAGACGATGCTACGAAAACGGAACACTTACTCGCCATGGATGGAGCCAAGGAGCGGCTGCAACTGTTCAAAGCTGATTTACTGGAAGAAGGAAGCTTCGATTCTGCGGTTGAGGGAAGTGAATGTGTTTTTCACACTGCGTCCCCAGTTAACTTGTCCCCGCAGGATCCACAGGTTGAAAAATTTCAACTAATTATGAAGAATTGATGGTCGTCTTTTATTCTTATTCTGTATTTTGGTGATTTGAGAAGGCTGAATTGATAGATCCAGCAGTGAAAGGCACGCTCAACGTTCTTAGATCGTGTGCTAAATATTCGGTGAAGAGAGTGGTTCTGACTTCGTCAATGGCTGCTGTGGCCTTCATTGATAGATATGTTGGCGGAGAAACTGTGGACGAGACTTGGTTTTCAGATCCTGCATTTTGCGAGCAGTCCAAGGCAAGTTCAGTTCTTCAAACTCTTTAAACTTCGATCACTTGTAATTGCCACTACTCAATGTCGTGATTGATTTTGAATATTATTCAACTGGAATCTGCATACGAAACCACGTGTCAAATTGAGTATGTACATGAAACCAAGCTACTCGAGGTAGCTAGAAATAAGTTGAAATGACCATTACAAGCTAAAAACGTGAGTTTTTTTTTTTTCGGAAGGCATAAAAATGGTTTTGCTAATGAATCTTAGTGCAAGAGCAGTTTTACTAAAAAAATTGCAATATTGATTATTATTCGCCCTTAAGATCTGGAGTTGAAATACACTAACTCAAAAAATTTATGGTCCTCATTCAATTCTACTTCAAGTGGTTTTCCTGATCTTCATTCATATTGGAGAAGAGTTGAAATATGAGTTAACTTGTTTTGAAAATTGCATTCGATAATGCAGCTATGGTACATGCTTTCAAAAACATTAGCCGAGGAGGCCGCTTGGAAGTTTTCAAAAGACGAGGGAATCAACTTGGTCACAATCAATCCTGGTCTAGTAATCGGTCCTCTACTTCAACCAACACTTAATTTCAGCGTTAAAGTGGTTGTAGACATCATCAAAGGTACACAAACTTCATTAAACAACACCTCATCGTTTGTTTCCTAGCTGCGATTAATCTTGACATTGAGGAAGAAGCTTGTGGGTAGTATCTTTCTTGTCTCATTGTCTCATTTTGGGTATGAAGGAGTTGGAACATTCGTAAATAGCCATAGATATGTTGATGTAAGGGATGTGGCATTTGCACATGTTCAAGCCTTTGAAATTGCTTCAGCCAATGGTAGATATTGTCTGGTGGAAAGAGTTGCGCATAGGTCCGAGGCTTTGAGGATCATACATAAGCTATATCCGTCTCTTAAGTCTCTGACACAGTGAGTTCTAATCTTGTTTATAAAATTTCCAATTTTGGTTGTCTGGACATATGACTTTGGCTAGCTATCAAACATGAATTTCTCAGAAAGATTGTTTGCTAGCTATCAAACATGAATTTCTCAGAAAGATTGTTATGGATTTGGTCAAGTGCAGATGTGAAGATGAGGTGGCAATGGTGGGACCAGTGATATCAAAGGAGAAAGCTTCGTCTTTGGGTATGAGCTTCATCCCGTTGGAGGTTAGTCTGAGAGACACTCTGGAATCCTTGAAACTGAAAGGCTTCCTCAACTTCTAGTAAGGTACTATTCCCGTTGGTTGGTTAGAGGAAGTTTGGAGATTATATAACTCCTAAAAGAAAACTCTATGTAGCGATGTATTCTTGATAATAAGTCAGAAGAAACATTTCATTCCAAATTGTTAGTGTCTTGACATAAATCTAATGCATGCTTTCTTTGAAATAAAATCCTTTTTTGTGATCAGGACGCTTGAGTTCCGAAAATAAGGAGTTAAAAGCAAAAAAAAAGGCTGATTAGTTAAATATTATCGGAAATAATTTAAAATTTTTATTACACATTTAAAATAATATAAAATAATAATCAGAAAAGTTTTCAATTTTTTTAACATTAAAATGATTTATTGTAATTATTTGTTTTATTAAAAAATTATAATAAATCGTATAATTGTTGAAAATTAATAAAAAATTATAAAATATCATCTTACAATATTATAAATATACAGTAAAAAGTCAAGAATTTGGTTGACATACAGATCAATTTTATTGATGTAATTATAATTAATTGAATTTTTTATTTTTTACATTTAAAATATTATAATAATTGTATAAATATTAAATTTTTTTAAATTATTCTCTTATATTTTTGAAAATGTGCTGTATAAATTTCATGTCATTTCGATATCATTAGCTTAGTTAAATTAAATAAAAATCAAAATTAAAAAAAAATGATACTATTTATCTATTTTTTTCGCTTTTTTAAATAAAATTAGAGCTTTTTTTCAATTATTTATTTAAAATTCAAACTTTTTTTTGCTTTAAACCCATAAATAAATAAGAAAGAACTTAAATTTCACTTAACACTTGTTCGAAATCTCCATCTCTCAACGGTAGCTGTCTCCGACGGCGGAGGGTTGGTGGTAAGAAGGACGAAAAAGCGATGAATGCCCCTGACCGATACGAGCGCTTCGTCGTACCAGAGGGGACCAAGAAGTACTCTCTCTATATATTCTACGCTGCTTCATTCTCTCTTCTTTCATTTTTCCTGCTTTGCTTCTCAGGGTTTCGTACGAGAGAGACACGAAGATCATCAACGCCGCTTCATTCACAATCGAGAGAGAGGAACACACGATTGGTAACATCCTCCGAATGTAGGGCTACAAATCTTGTCATAAAACATTTGGTTTGTCTACCTGAGTGTTTCTATTTTGTTTGGAGTTGGATTCTTTCTTAATCGATGTCTTTTTTATATTCGAAGGCAACTTCATAGGGACGAGAATGTTTTGTTTTCTGGTTACAAGCTTCCTCATCCACTGCAGTACAAAATCATTGTTCGGGTTAGTAGATAAAGTTTCCCTTTTTTAATGTCAGGACATTTACGTTTTATGTCTATTCCACTTTGGGCCTGCTATTATGTCGTATTTGTAGGAGAGTGTTCGCAAATACCTTAGAAACTAGTAGCGATTCAAGTATTTTCAACATTGTGAGAAAAAACCTTGGAATTCCATACCCTGCATTTTAAATTGAGGTGTATGAAATAATTCTTGTGTTTATTGCCCGATGGAGATGAGTACTTCTTTCTTTAGGTATATTTCCTCGATACCATGTCCAAGGAGCTATTTTTATGTCCTTTCATTAAATGAAGAAAAATTATCATCAGGCCAAGAAATGGAATTGTCCAAAGAAAGTTGTAGATATTAGTGTTCAATAAGAATGGGAGGTTGCTGTTGCAATATCCCTAATGGACTTTTATTTTAATGTAAAAAAGAATTTGCATTGAAAGTAATGTCTAGAATTTCTGTATAACTTTTATCGGCCAGTTATGTTGAATTTCATTAGCATTAAGAAGCTGGATGGTCATTCTTACTGGTCTGAGATCTCATACTTTGATGGCATTTAAAGGATCTTGAATTTTTACATGTTGAGATAAAAATTCAGCAGTTATCGGAGGATTATAATGATTTGAAATCATGGGATAAAAAGCTATATACTGAAACAATTGAGTGATGAGACGGGTGTTATGCCTTGTCATGGATTGACATTTTCACTAATGGCAAATACTTATCTATTCGTGACCAGTTTTTTGTGTCATGAGGTCACTAATAGCAATCACTTTTTTTCTATTTTGATCAAGACATGGGTTTTCGATGTTGTTTTACAGATCCATACGACTAGCCAGTCTTCACCTATGCAGGCTTATAACCAGGCCATTAATGATCTTGACAAGGAGTTTGACCATTTGAAAAATGCCTTTGAGGTATTAGGGGAACTCATACCTGATTGTTATGTTTTTGGCCTTCTTTTTCTTTCTTAGTTATTTTTCTATTTTCTTTCTTCCCTTTTGGCTTTGTGACTAGGACTCACTTCTGCGCCCACTCCATATTTGTTATTTGGTTACTCCATGAAGAGGAAAGAAAAGGGGACTGGAGATAACTCATTAATTTGTTTGATTTATCATTTATGATTTTGACCTTCATTTTATCATTTTAATTCCGACCTTTATTTTCAATTCGCATTTTGCACTTGGTTTTCCACTTTCAGGCTGAGGTTGCGAGGCATGCAAGAGGGGGATAGAATCCATCCATTGTACCTTGTCGTGGCAATCAGAGCCTCTATTTGGCAGAGTTCTTTGGAGGTTAAACCCATTTTTCATGATTCTATAGTTTCCATGGTAGTGGCATGTTTTTATGACTGTTATGTGGATCGTTCAATCCCTTGATTGAGGATTTGGTGCTAGAACTGATAATTACTCCAAGTTGTGCTTTTTCGATGTCAAAACGTAAGAATACTACAAAAGATCTTAATGTTATAAGTAGTTGGTTAATCTCCTTTTTTTTCTTTGAGAAATAAATATAGTGTGCTCATTGAAACTGATAATAAAGTATGAATTAGCCCTTAAATTTAAAATTGATAGCAAGTAGTTCTTACACTTTTATTTTAGGTGAATAATCCCGTATGCTCTTACTCAATTTAACATGATGGGATTGCGGTTGCGGATTGGATGTTAGTTTGAAGCTACTTTATTTATGGCCTTTAAGTCAGATTACCATGTTATTCAAAATAATCTTCTCTCTTTTGGTCAACTCCTGCATGTAAGACTGATGGTCAACCTAGGGTAGGGGGGATGGTGAATTAAGTTGTAATAGGTTTTTCATTATTTATTAAACTTAATTGCCTGAGTTATTTGCAATAGCTAAAGAGATAAAAGAGAGATTGACAGTGGTTTGTTAACGTAGTTTCTCAAATTTTGCTTACGTGTGCGCACTAAGATCTGTATATGAAGTTTCATTACTTCTTAACTATTGAGGACTTTTGATTGAGCTTTCTTGATCCAAGCCTTTACAACTCGACTCTTGCTTCTATAGGCGTTCGAAACGCTCGGAAGAGGAGATTATTGAGGGCTTTTCTCGACTAGCTTACATGCTTTGTAAATCGATCATTGCTAAGAAAATTTTGACATGTCTACTTCAAATTCCATCCTAATTCAAGCGAATATTGATATTAGCTCTTAAGTTAAGACTTCATCATTATCCTATCTTTTATAAAAGTGACAGAATGTTCTTTCATTTTCTTTTGGCTTGACAGTTAATATTTTCTGTCCAAATGAATTACGACAATTAATCTTGTGGCTCATGAATCTGTCCCAACGAGCTTGCAGAACTGAGTTTAATGAACCAAATATATACATTTGTAGTTATCCTATGTACATTAAAAGTTAATTTCAATATAATAGATTAAAAATATATAATAAACATTTATTAATATAATGTAAATATAATTTCATATGATATAGTTATTATTAGTATAATATCAATAAGAAATACAAAATGTTTGATATGTAGAATTTTTTATAGTATCCAAAAATACTCAAAGTTTTTCTTTTATGGTTGATAGACTATTCAATAGTCAGCTCGAATATCGACCTAACTTTGGTTAAAGAAAATCGGGCTCGGCTCAAGCTGGCGTGGCAATCCAAGCTCGAGCTAGCTCGATAGTGGCTTGTATGGCGCCTCTAAGACGTAGTATGAGGTGCCATTTATTCTCCTCAATATTTAAATATAGAATTAGTTTGAAACGATAAAAGAAAAAGACCTTGTGGTTTTGAGAATGGCCGGAAAAGAGGGCGGGTGGGAGAGAGAAAAAAAGTGATAATTGTGGGTTGGTTGATTAACGAACTGGCAGTGTAAATAGGCAGAAAGAGCGGGAAACTATATGTAACCGACTATTGCAATCGCACCAACATTGCCTCCGGTGAAAGACTCCGGCAATCCGGTCATCTCTCTCCTGTAGAGCTATAATTTCGACGATCCTCGGCGATTCTCCAGGAATTCAATTATCTACTTTTTTTTCTTCTTCCTGGGATTTTCGCCTTCACCTTCCAAGTATTCTCGAGGCATTGCCTCTGGTTTTGGGATTCATAATATAAAGGAGAATTTCGGAGGATCTTTGAAAAATATGGCTTCTATTTCGCGCCAATTATGGCCGGCGTGTGAGAGTTTGTGCTGTTTTTGTCCTTCATTGCGCGAGCGATCCAGGCAGCCTGTTAAACGACATAAGAAATTGCTTGCCCAAATGTTTCCTCGTTCCCAGGTCATTTGTTCCTATCCTTTTTCTTACATGGTTTGATTGTTTAAATTGAACTTTTTTATTTGCCTTTTTTTTCTTTCGCTAAAGTCATGAGATTGCGCAGTTGATTTCATGATTTTAACAGACACTAGCTCTTCATTCTGGAAATATTTTTGTTGGACATTCCTATTGTGAGTAAAAAATTACATCATTTGGGATGGAGTGGCTCAAAGATAAGTGTTACGAAGGACTTTGACAGTTCGTTTCTCAAAATCCTGGAGTCTAATTGTTCTCATGCATTAAATATTGACTTTCATTTCAGTTGATTAATTTAGTTAACAGAGTGCGTTGACTTATCCAGTTGGACTATTGATGAAGAAAAGTATTCTAAGTGAAGCTCATTGAAACATATATTACTTTTTTCATTTACATGACTGCCTATCTGCTGTTGCAGGATGAAGGACCAAATGATCGGAAGATTAGTAAATTATGCGATTATGCATCAAGAAATCCTCACCGTATTCCCAAGGTATCAGTGTTTGTTATTAAAATTTTCAATAGGGTTCGATGAAATAAGTTGAATAGACTTTTGGGCTAATTCAACTAGATTATGTCATTCCTGAAGCATTATGATAGGAATATATTGTAATACTAGAGTCGTAGTTAATAGTAGTAATAAATGTAGTTAATGGGAATTTAGGGTAGTTAAGAGAAGTTAGAAGAGAATGCTATTAAATAGTTAGTAGTTCATTAGAAAGGGTTATCATTGAGAGTGGTGATCAATTGTGGAGGTTGGAGAGCCCTCGAAATCTTTCAAGTGTGAATGTTTGAGAATCCTTGAAGTTTTCCTATTGTACGTTCTTACGTTTCATTTTCAATAAATCAATACGATCCTTTCAGATCCTATCACATTATAGATTTTTTACATTCTGTATATTCCCATGATTAGGTAATATCGCCATTCTTTGCTTTTTTAGATTACAAGTTTTCTTGAGCAAAGGTGTTATAAGGAATTGCGTGCTGAGCACTTCCAGTCGGTTAACGTGGTTATAAGTATCTACAGGAAGCTTTTAGTTTCTTGCAGGGAGCAAATGTAAGTTCTGTATTAGGTTATCTTTCAAGGAATGTTCGGGAGATTTTCTTTCAATATAGTTTATGATCTTCTCTGGAAAAGCTATATCTCTGGAGTTCGTTGAAAATTCATTTTAAGACTGCAATTCTTAATTCATGTGAACTATTATTACAGGCCCCTATTTGCAAGTAGCTTACTTGGAATCATACACATTTTACTAGATCAAATGAGACATGATGAAATGCAAATTCTAGGATGCCATGCTCTTTTTGATTTTGTGACTAATCAGGTTGGAGTTTACGTATTCTATCTTTTACATTCTGAATATTCCTCAAATAACTCACTTCAGCTTTAATACTATTTAACTGTGCAGAGGGACAGTACATATATGTTCAACTTAGATGGACTGATACCTAAACTTTGTAATTTAGCTCAAGGGGTGGGAGAAGGTGGGAGAATACAGCGTCTTTGCTCTGCTGGTCTGCAAGCACTTTCATCAATGGTATATCCTCTCAGTAAATAAATATTTCGTTAAAGACTTTTGTACTTGAGTTCAGGAAGATTCTCAAGAAGGACCCAGCGTGAGCTCAGACATAAATACATGATTTTCTGATATTTTTCTATTACAGATTTGGTTCATGGGTGAATTCTCCCATGTTTCAGCAGACTTTGACAATGTCAGTTTCTGAACGATGATCCTTTCTTTTTCAGTTTGTTGATACATTTTTCCAGTTTTCTCCGTGTAATGAATTTTATTCCTGCCTGTCAACCAGGTTGTTTCAGTCGTGGTAGATAATTATGGTGTTTTGAAGACCAATGTCGAGTCTCTTGATCAAGATAAACAAGACACCAATGACGAGAGTGCAGAAACAAATCTTCCTCCGTCCAAATCTATGATAAGAATTTCATCCTGGAGGAAGGTTGTGACTGAGAAAGAAGGAAATAAATTTTCCATGTAACCACTTGACTCAGATAATCTTTTATGATAGCTAAATAGTCTACCACTGATTAGCCTAAGGATGCTGTTCCCTTGTTCTTTAATATCCAGGGAGGATGTCGAGAGCCCCGGAGTTTGGTCGAGGGTTTGCTTATTTCACATTGCAAAGTTAGCCAAGGAAGCTACCACTGTACGGCGTGTCTTAGATTCTTTATTTCGTCATTTTAATACCTACGATCTTTGGTCTTCTAGTCATAGACTTGCACTTTCTGTATTGCTCAATATGCAGTCCATATTGGAGGAATCTGGTAATTCCTCACGTTTTTGGAATATCTCTCCATCCCTTATAACGAAATGTTTCATTCTGATGCTGTCTAATGCATTTGCAGGACAGAACACTCACTTTTTGCTGTCAATCCTGATTAAGCACCTTGATCATAAAGATATTTTGAAAAACCCCAACATGCAGCTCAATATTATTGACGTTGCTACCATACTTGCTCAGCAGACAAAGGTGCAACCGTCTGTTGCTATAATTGGAGCTTTAAGTGATATGATGAGACATCTTCGCAAAAGTATACATTGCTCTCTTGATGATTCTAATTTGGGAGCTGAAATTATTCAATGGAATAAGAAACATCAAGCCGCAGTGGATGGATGTCTTGTGCAATTATCATGCAAGGTTGGAGATGCGTGTCTTGTCCTCGACATCATGGCTGTAATGTTAGAGAGCATGTCAAACATAACTGTTATGGCGAAAACATTGATATCTGCTGTGTACCGTACGGCTCAAATCGTTGCGTCTATTCCAAATTTGTCTTACCAAAACAAGGCAAGAATATATTGATTATCAATACATTGAAATCTATTTGATTGTCTTTCTTCTTTGTCCTTTCTGAATCTCAAATATTGCAGGCCTTTCCTGAAGCACTATTTCATCAGTTACTTTTATCTATGGTCTTCGCAGACCATGAAACAAGGGTTGGTGCACACCGTATATTTTCAGTGGTTCTTGTTCCGACTTCTGTTTTTCCACGTCCTTTGGCCACTCTGGGCTCGTCAAATCAGAGTGACATTCAACGAATAGTTTCAAGGACTGTATCTGTGTTCTCTTCTTCAGCTGAACTGTTTCAGAAACTAAGCAAGGAGCAGTCTTCTGCACAAGAAAATATATTCCAAGAGAGAGCAGATGATGATTCGGTTTTGAACAGATTGAAATCGAGTTACAGCATGGTTTACAGCTCAAAAAGGCATCGATCAATGTCAAAAATCAATGACAGTGAAATTGCAAATGTAGAGGTTCCCCATGTCAGCAATTTACCTGCGCTGAATAGATTGAAGTCAGCTTACAGCCATGCCTACAACGTTGAAAAAAAGCCATCTACTGTGAAAGTTGATGACAAGTTTTCATATAATTCAGATGAGCCAGTTACGTAAAAATAATTTCTGCCAGTAAATAGTTTCTTTAACCATTCTTTTATTATGGGATCTGATTATTTATTTTGTCCTCAGTCAGTGTTCCTTAGATTGAGCAGTCGCCAGATTACCCTTCTGCTTTCATCATTATGGGTGCAATCAATCTCTCCTTTGAACACTCCTCAAAACTATGAAGCTATTGCTCATACATATGGCCTTGTCCTTCTGTTTGCACAAACGAAGGTACAATCATTACTCTTAGTGCATAAACTTGTCTAGATCAGCTGGGCTCTAAGAATTTAATTCTCTATATTGCAGAAATCTTCCGACGAAACTCTAATTAGGAGTTTTCAACTAGCATTTTCTTTGCGGAGCATATCTCTCTACACAGGTACGAAAATAGTCATGGAAGGAAGTTGTATGATCATCTAAGCATTTCCTTCTAACCGCTGAACTTCAGTGTGCAGATGTATTAAGAACTGATAAATGTTTTGAATATTTAATGGGTGTCTAACTAATTATAAATCCATCATGATGGTGATCCTGGACTCAAATTATAAAAAATTTGGACAAGAAATTGCATTTGAAACTACTCGCTGCTGCTAAATTTTTATTTTATTGGTCTCAAGATTTTATATTGTAACATGATCTTCTAATCCTCTCTTTAATTGAAGAAACTTTTATGCCTTTGAAGCGAAACTTCAACCATCACGCCGCAGGTCCCTTTTCACCTTGGCAACCTCAATGTTAATCTTCTCATCAAAAGCTTACAATATTCTGACTCTTTTGCCTTCCGCTAAAGCTTCACTTACAGAAGAAATAGTAGGTGTACAAGGTTTTTTACTATTTGCATTCTCTGACGTGTCATTCTAGTGTGCCTATCTCTTTTCTTCGAGATAATAGAGTTCATTTTCTTTATCAACCTTTCCAACAACAGTCTTAGCTTGATTGTACATCTTAAAGAACTCTTTATGTGGTTTTATATCAGGTTGATCCGTTTCTGCAACTGGTTGATGAGTGGAAGTTACAAGCAGTGAGACAAGATCAATCAAGTAAAATTTATGGATCGAAAGAAGATGATGATGATGCACTGAAGTCACTTGCAGCCATAGATATAAGTGATAATCAGTCCAATGAGTCATTTGCTAAAGTGATTCTAGAAACTTTAGGAAAGGTATATAACAAAATCTAATCCCTAATTTATTATCGAATGCACTACTGCTTATATTAGATGAGATTGTATTGCTGACTATTGAGATATATTTGCAGCCTGAGTCGTCCAATATGATGGCACGATTGGTCAAAGATTTTATACCCGATGATGACTGTCCAATGGGTGCTCAATTATACGAGGAAACAGCACCCAGAGAGATCTACAAATCAAAGGATGACCCATCTCTGGTGATGGTAATTTGTCTCACAGCACTCTGTTTTTGTTATTTCCTTTTAATAATAATCTTTGACATCTGTGACTATGGTGTTAATGTGCAGGTTGATCCTCCATTATGTGCAATTGAGGATGAAATGTTACCGAATGCATTCAAAACTCAAACTGATCACGACTTAAATCAAAGCCTGGAAGTTTCAGTCCCCCCAAGTATTGACGAACTTCTAGACTCGGTTAGTCTTTTATTGATATATTGCTCCAATGTTGTGTAAATTAACTAGTTTTTTTTTCTTTACACAAAAAAGAACCAAGTCTTTTCGTAGCTGAGGGCAGGCGTAATCTTAGAACTGAAAAATGGTGCAGATAATGGCAACAACTGACTATGTGGGGAGGTTATCAGTTTCAGCACCAACTGATATGTCGTATAATGAAATGGCCGGGCATTGTGAGGCCCTATTAGAGGGAAAGCAACAGAAGATGTCCGCTTTCATGTGTTCTGAGCACATGCGAGATGGTTGCACTAACCATAACCACAAATATACGCTGTCTTCCGACCTAAGACTGGACTTAGTTCAGGTACTTACCATTTGTTATCACGTTGGATATCCTTTAATTTAAATGCTAGTCTTTTCATTACGCTTCAAAAATATATACTTTATACAAGAGAAGAGAGAGGTGGTTATGTTGATATAACATGTTAATGAATATTGTATAATCCGAAAAGAATGCCATATTAATGATTGAGATATTTTGTTGTAGTTTAATGGTTACTACAATTTAATCTTCGTGATTTCAATACTCATCGAAGTCCTCTTGTTTCCTTTACATATTAGATTCTTTAACTTAACAAACTGCAGGATGGAAATCCATTTCTTGACCCAAATATTAGTTCTATTATTTACAATCCATCCATTGGCAACGGTCCCATGCTTTGTGCTACGGAGTATCAGAATCACGCCCATTTCTTTAATCTACCAGCTTCAAGCCCATACGATAGCTTTTTGAAAGCTGCTCGTTGTTAATATCCTCACACCAGTGGCTGATAATGAATTTCAGCGATGAGAGAATTACCAGGTTAGATTGATCTCGAATTCCCTTGACTTCATTAGAAACCGTTGCGCATAGATGTTCATTCATATATATTCAATTTGTATATGATGTAGATGTTAACTGTGACTGTAGCATTTAAACGCGAAATGCATGTGTATAGTTAAATTTCAAATTATTATTGATTGGAACATGTGATGCTTAATTTTTCTTCTAATGGAGCTAGCTCGGTTTCTAATGCATATGAACGAGATGAAGCTTAACATATTTCTTCCCTTCAGCAGGCATGCAATTAGGGGATTACTTGCCAGTTGCAACCCATTGAAACAACAACCGAGCAAGCTGTTGTCGGGATGCAGAGAGAAGGATGTCCTTTGTTCAATTGTGAAACAATACATATATTTATACATACATATATACATACATGTATGAGTGCGTGCATATTTATGTATACCTTATTTCCCCTGTTGGAAAAGTGCCAGGTTTCGAACCATCAAGCAAGACATGACATTATCTAGAAATGCTGATTTCGATATCACTTAACCAGAAAATGCTATCGAGTCCAGCCTTCGTTTAAAGTAGGTACTCAATCAAGCATACTTTGGCCATAAAATTGTAATTTCTTTACCCACGCTCATTCAATGCACAATGCGTGTTTATTTGACACCATCTGTGTATTTTTGTGACTCATTACTTAATATTCGATTGATCTTATAGAGAGAAAATGCGAGACAATTTAGATCAAGGTCACTGGGTAATGAAATCTGAGCGCATTAGGCGCAAACGATTTATACCTGCTTACAATGGCTGATTAGAGTAGCTTTGACCCCTGCAGAGTTTGTAGTGTAAACTACACCTACCAATCGATACAATAAATACAATAAATAACTAATTGTAATTTAGTACATTAATTACACTTTAATTTAATTAGTATTTGTTTAACGTGTCACTTTTATATTATAAGAAGGTATAATATAAACAAAAAGCATAGCAACAATCTTTAGCACATGTTTGGACTCAATTTTATTTGAGTTTCGATTTAAAATCTGTTGGTTCAATTGCGAAGGAAAAAACAAAAACCGGAGTTCAATTCTGATGGTTCAATTGTGAAGGAAAAACAAAAACCGGAGTTCAATTCTGATGATTTTTGCCAAATTAGAGACCGGAATCTTATCACTAACTGAATCGAAACGGCAATTCGGTCCGTGTCGGTCGGCCAATCTAATATGGACGGGCCAATTATGTCGCCTTTCTTCTATCAAGATATCCTCTCTGCTCCGTGTTTCTCCTCGATCATGTGATTGCTGCAGATAAAACTCATTTGGTTCCCACCATAGCAGCACCCATCAGCTTCCTATTCAGAAGCGAATATCAGCAGTGAACTCCACGCTTACCTTTCCTGCTTTTTAGTAAGACAACTCCTGCTATTTATTTGTTCTTCTCATTAATTGAATCCTCGGAGATGATGCTAACTGTGGATTCGATGAAAAACAATTTGTATCCGCAATGCAATTTACCTGTTTGATTAAATGCTTCAGCCATTTTATTGCTGCATTTCTGAATTATCTTATTTGAAATTAACGGGCATGTCACGGAAGTACTAGGTTGAAACATTTTTCACATTTTTTCTCACGTTGTTCTTCGGGTTGAATTGATTTTTGTTGATAGCTGTTTAAGAGCGTGATTTATGAGGGGTTTTCGTTTCACTTGCTCTGAGAATTGTTCGAATACGAAAGAAGTTTTTGGTGAAGAGTGCAGAACTCCATTCTACTAGTGTTTTGGCAGTTTAAGAGCTGAGTCCAAATCGAACAAGTTGTTCCTCATACCTTTATACATTTTTCTCCACGAATTAAATTAACTTCAATCCATCAATCGTGTTTTTCAAATTATTTTATCAGATATCACAGCTGAAATGATTATATTAATTTCATTCCATAAATTATGTTTTTTTCAAATTATTTTATCATATATCACAGTCAAAAATTTGAAATCTAAATGTCTGCATCGTGAAATTTTCCTCATTCAATATTACAATATTCGTCTTAAGACCAGCAAAATATTAGTTTATTTGTTATGTCATATGTTAATAAATGTAAGTGAGTAACTGAACATTTTCTTTTTCACTTTTTGTTGATTCATCTCAAGTTGCTCATGATCAGACATTCCGGAGGAGAGAGCTAAGATCTGATAAGGGGGATGGTAAAGTTTGCAGCTCATTATTCAGTAGCTACATTTCATCCTGTGAATTTCTTCATTCCGAAGAAAAGTCCTAGATCAGCTTTTGATAAATTTCATGGGAGTTTGTTCACATCAATATTCTTTTGTTCTTCCTCTCCAAATCATCAACAATGCGCTAGAGCTAAAATGGTTTCCAAACACAATTATCCTCCTTGGTTTAGGTGCGTATTTTCTGCTTGTAATAATTTGTCCTTCTATAGATCTGGATTGATCTTGGTTGTTTCTTTTTTTTTTTTTAAATTGCAGTGTTGCTCCTATGATGGACTGTACTGATAACCATTATAGGACTCTTGCTCGATTAATTACGAAACATGCATGGCTCTACACAGAGATGCTCTCAGCTGAAACACTTGTTACTCAGAAGGATAATCTAGTAAGTTAGAGAACAACTTAAAAAGGTTGTTTGCAGGCCACAATAATCTATATTTTGAACATTCATAAACTAAATCAGTTTTTTTTCATGTTCTCGTATTAATTTCTCATAATCTAAAGACCTGCTTCCTTTACTTTCTTCATCTACCTTACAGGATAGATTCTTGGGATTTTCTCCAGAACAGAATCCACTTGTTCTTCAAATAGGAGGGAACAATTTGGATAGCTTGGCAAAAGCAACTAAACTATCTAATGCTTATGGCTATGATGAGATTAATTTAAAGTCTGTATGCTTCACATTAAATTCCTTATTGCATTCTGCTCTGTCTAGGTGATCTTGTAATAGATTTATCTTTTTTCTCAGTTGTGGATGTCCTAGTCCACAGGTTGCTGGACATGGATGCTTTGGCGTTCGTTTGATGCTTGATCCAAAGGTTTTCATTATTTTACTCGTGATTTTTAATGTAGTATATAAATGTTAATTATGTTTTAGGAAGGAGGTTATCTAATGGAGTTTCTTGGTGTTGATAAGGAAAGCGTGTTGGTGAATGCATGTCAGTAATCGCTGCAAACACTGACGTTCCTGTGAGCGTCAAGTGTCGAATCGGCATTGACGACCATGATTCGTACAATCAGCTTTGTGAGTCTCTCTTCCAAAGCATTATTGTCTTTTGCAATTAGAATACTTTTGCATCTGAAAAACTTGTCACTTCTTCTGATAGCGATTTAGTTTCAGACAACGTGTATGCAGGTTATTTTAATGTGCTAATCATTTAATTTTAAAATATTTTCTGCCATGTGCAACCTGCATTACTTCTCGCATAAGTTTTTGATTTTTTCTTTCTCCATCCTCACACACCACTCCTTTGCAATTTTAGGTGAATTTATTGACAAAGTTTCGTCTTTATCGCCAACAAGGCATTTCATTATTCATTCCCGGAAGGCATTGCTTAATGGCATTAGCCCAGCTGAAAATCGAAGTATCCCTCCCTTGAAGTATGCATTTTTTAATCAACTATTCTATTCAATAAGCTTGAGTCCACAGTTTGATACTTGTGATTTTGTACTTGTGATGAAAACGAATATGGCTTTAATTTGTTCCTTCATATTAATTTATATGTATACATCATAACTAACATTCTAGTTGAGATGTCTTAAATTGCTTGCTTTATTACAGATATGAGTACTTTTACGGGCTCTTGCGTGACTTTCCAGATTTGAGGTTCACAATAAATGGAGGGATAAATTGTGTTGATCAGGTGACAGCTTATCAATTGTTGCTGATGCTGATAATAATTTTCAGTACAATTGTGTGTGCATTATCTCAGAAATAAGTAAACGATACTCATGTGGATGTTGTTTTGCTTTTGCACTTTCTTTGAATTGTTCTTGTTGCTAGTTTTAAGCATTATCTTGTGGCCATCTTAGTTAAATAACTTGCTTACAGCTTGTCACACGACTCATATTTATTCAATAGCCTATTTATCATGGGATGTTACAGGTCAAAGCGGCTCGAAGTTTAGGAGCTCATGGTGTTATGGTTGGGCGTGCTGCTTATAATAAGTATGTAATGAGTACATTTTGCAATATTCTATGCTTTATTGGGTGATCAAAATGGCTCATTAAAGAAAATAAAGAGCAACAAGTTTGCAATGAAAGAGACAAACTCTACGAGTTGATCATATTTTATCACATCTCTTCACTTTTTTAATACAGATCCCTAGCTATTTGTAGAAATGTTTTATGATTATGGAATCATTAGAGTCGTGTATTCTCACTTCGCCAACTATAAGAAATCTATAATAATCTAATAAGCTTCCCTCATGGTTCACTTATGCAAGAGAATGTTAGGGACTATATTGAAAGAATTGTTAGGGTTGTTAGGGGCTATATTGTAATATTAGAGAGTTGGTTACTAGTAGTTGAACGTGGAGGTTTGATAGTAGTTACTAGGAGTTTGTAGAGGTTAAGGGAGGTTATGATTTAGAGAGTTATAAATAGCATAGGACGAATAGAGTGGAATATCATTGTAGTAGTGATCAATTGGTGGAGGTAGAGAGCCCTCAAAGTCTCTCAAGTGCGGAAGTTTGAGAACCCTTGAAGGTTTCCTATTCAATAAATCAATAGGATTATTTCGGATCCTATCAGAGAAGGTAGAAAGAATGAGGGGATGTGTTATGGTATGGCTTGTAGTGGGCCATACAAATATAGATGGGCTATGATCCCTCTACCCGTGGAGGAGTACTTAAACCATGAATGAGTGGGAGAGGGTGTAAATGAAATTGGTTACTTGTTAGTTTTCTATTTCCCCTTTTCTATCTGTATTCTCTTTCTTATTTTCGTTGTTCTTCTTATGTAATATTTCATTTTCAATGGAAAATATCTTTTATGGAGTTAGATTTGCTTGTTCCTCAATCGTAACAGTGGTATCAGAGCAGCCATGGTCTACGGACCAAAGAAGCTTGAAATTTTTGATGCAGCAACATATGATAGTAACCACACACCAGAAATAGGTAAAATAAAGGTGTTAGAGTATGATTTCCAAGTCCAATATAAAGCTGGGGCAGAAACAGAGACGCCGATGCTCTATCTTGCAAGGATCTCTTTCTGCCATTCCAATATGCTTTCCATTTGTGTCTCTAATCTTGTGTGTTATCTCCTCGGGATTGTCGGGCCCTGATACAATGATAAGATCAGGAAATGATCCTATTGTTTATTCAACAAACACATAATATACACGCGACACTATGAGGGTTCTCCTTCTCCACATGATTTTACTACACGAATTTCATCTCAATATCCTCCCCTTCTATTTAATTTTCCATTATTCCTTCAACCTCCCCAAACTTCTGTTAATTTGTATCAACTACTATAAACTACTTAACACATGATAATCGAGTCCTAACTGTTTGTTTTATTTTTGCTTTATAATTGAGAGACTGATAATAATTTTTAGTATTTTGCAGCCCTTGGCAAACTTTAGGACATATTGATTCTCAAGTTTTTGGTGCATCAAGTTCTAATATTACCCGTCGTCAGGTGTGGTAGCAAAATTGGATATCAAATGGATCAACTGCTTGACACTCATGTACTATCATTTATGTAAAAAAAAATTCTACTTTTAGATCCTCGAGAAATATGAAGTATATGGGGAATCTGTTCTTGGAAAATATGGACGAAAGCCAAACGTACGAGATGTGATCAAGGTAATTCTAACTATCTTGGTAACATATCTCATGTTTTAACCTATATTTATCATGTGCTTATATTTCTGACTTGGAATATCGATAGTCACTGATCCAGACAGTTATTACTTTAAATGGTTATTTTTTCATGAAAAGCATAAAAGATAACAACTCTGATACGGTCGAAATATTCTTTATCATGATCCTTTTGAATATGATTATCACGTAATATTACAAAGCAAACTCAAAAGTATTTATTATCTTTCTCTTTGAATATTTCAAATGAGTTGCACTCTTTTAAGCTCTGTTCGTTGCTCACAGTTAGACTTCTGCAGAATGACAACTGTTAATCCCATAACGTTTTCCTGTCCTTGACATGTATACGGTCTTCTCATCTTCTGCAGCCTTTGCTTCATTTCTTCCATTCAGAGTCTGGCAATGGCCTGTGGAAGCGTAAAGCTGATGCTGCTTTTCGACGATGCACGGTAATTAAATTGTTACACCAATTTCCAATTAGGATGCCAGTTCACATTATTTTCTCATAATATATACCTGTTGAATCACAAAATTATAATTCATAAAAATGAACTTGCCGGGAAAAAAAGGAGCTGACGGATGAACCCAAACAATAGCTAAAGCTACTCCCCTGCATAATCCACCAAGTTTTACTTCTACTATTGACTGTATCCAATAATCCAGTATTTTTGTTTCTACTGTTGATGTTTTTGCAAATGATCCATTTTTTGATATAATTGAATGTTCCTCATTTAGAATGAAATCTATGCTTAGTATTTACAAAATGAAGATGTTAATCTGTAGACCATCAAATCGTTTTTCGAGGAAACGCTGGAAGCAATACCCGACTATGTATTGGATTCACCAGTAGGTGGATCCGAACCCCTCACCGGCCGGGAAGATCTCTTTTCTAACGTACATAATTTGTTGCCACCTCCATATGATGTAGCGCGGGATAAAGTGGCGTTGGAGGCTTAATTTCTTCATTAGTTGTGCAAGGACTGTCCACAACTTCGATCTGTAAACGTGATTAATTTAAACAGTAATTTCTCGTGATCGGTCGGTTTCAATCCTTTTTACAGTCTCGAAGAAGTTAGGGTCGACTAAATTGATCTCAAACTTTTGAACATGTGTATTAGATTGTTTATTCATTTAATTTAGCATGTCAGAGCACATATGGTATCAATCCAGGCCACTGATAAATGATATTTATGTGTGGCAGATGAAAATGAGTATTTTAATTTTATTTTTATTTTTATATACTAGTGATCTGTACGTGTTATTAACGTAACACTGTATATTTAATAGATTACTTTGGTCAATAATAAAGATACCAATTGAGTGTTATATGTAAAAACAAAACAAATATTAATATTAATACAAGAATTATATGTGCGATGTATATATATATATATTTAAAATAGTTTACCTATATAATCATAACATTATATATATTTATTAGATTAACTTGCTTAGTAAAAATACTCAAAAAAGTGTCATATGTAAAAAAAGAATTATGATATAAAGACAAATGTACAAATAATTTATCATATGTTATCATTTATTTGAATATTATTATAAAATTATGAAGAGATAATGATGAAAAGAAATAATAATGAGATTTAAAAAAAAAACTTATCATATGTTTAATTTATAATAATTTAAGTTTCAGGTTATTTCGAGTATTATGAAAGAAGTTATTGTCAATTTAATAATGAAATGTCAGAAATTATTATAAGAGTTTTAAAAATAAAGAGTCTGAGAGTTATTATTTTATTTATTTTTTATTCTATATTTTATTATTTTTCCTATTTCAAAACTCGGTTTTCCGAATTCTTTCATGTATCAGAGCAAATTGATTATATTTTGTCCATTCGAAACTGATTATATTCTCACTAAACTAATCTGAAAAAGACAACTCGGAAGTAGATGCTGGCGAGAAAACGTCGCAGCCGGATACACATTGATGATTCATGGCAGGTGGGATAAAGAAACTCGTACCGAAAGGCATGTCCATCGCTATCGGAAAGCATTTCGATGGATGAAAAATGATCCGGTTTCATCGCTGTCAGCTTTGATTATATGCTGATTTGGAGGGAGAACAATTTTAGACCTCGAACCCATGCTGAACATAAGGACAGAGTTTCAGGCGTATAATCCATCTCAACCATTCACGTATTACAGCAATTGGTGCTGTGGGCATGAAGCAAAGTTGAAGTTGGTTCTTTAAATCTGTTTTTCTGATTCTTGACACAAGCCCTGAATCCGGAATTATTACCGAAATGAAGCGAGCGCTTAATTATACACGTCCATCCGAGTCCGGTCCAAACCATGTTTTCACAAGTCTAAATCTTATTTTTCCAAAACATGACATCAGCAATGTTTTCTATTAAAAAATAATTTATTCCAATATACATCTGTTCGATTTGGGTTCAGTTTTGTTCTTAGAACTGAAGGCGGCGTAAATGGATAGAATATTAGACGTCCTTTTGCTGTTGATCTACGTGCCTTCTCCTCCTCCTCTGCATGCCTCCTATTACGTGTGCCTTCAAACTTTATCACTCTTCCATCCCCCTCCACTCGCCACGTGTCTGCCACCACCTCCCCCTACTGCCCACCTTCTTCAACCTCCATGGCTATAATATACGAGAGTGGCCGTAAAACCAGAACAGTTAAGAGAGAGACTAGATACAGAAGCAGAAGAAATGACTGCAGCAACAGCAGACGAACCTATCCTTTCTAGGGTCGATCGTTTGGATACTATGGTAAGAAATTCACGTTAAATCCGTCCAATTTTCTTCATTTTTGAGGCTAAATCAATCGAAATTGTGCCGTGTGTAGCTGAGGCAGCTGGAGGAAATGAGAGGAGTCAACAGCCGATCGCCCAAGAGTTCATGTGCGTCGACTCCGACGAGCGGCACCCTAACCAGCGACGATTTCTCGCCACAGAGCCTAGAGAAACATTGCCGTCCGATCAACAACGTCGTCATGGAAACCGAGATCAAGGGTAGCCTCGTCGAGAGGCTCGACCTCATGGAGGATCGTCTCCTAAAGGTAAGATAGGTCATTCTAAACTAGACTTTAACAGAAACAAATTCATCAAAGTTGGAACGTGAGTTGTCGATGTGTTCGATCAGGTGTGTTCGAAGATGGAGGCGGAATTACAGGCCGAGAAGAAGAGAGAGGAGGAGAAGGAGAAGAAGAGAGAGAAGAAGAGTAAGAAGGGTTTGAAAGAGCTTGTGAGGGTGTGTGTGAAGGGAGGAGATAAAACATGAACCAAGAACGGATTAGGTCATTAGGGTTTGAGCCCGAAATGAAACTATGTTTAAAGAATTTTACTATATGTGTGTTATTTTTAAAATTAGAATGCTAGTGATGGTCTAATTTAAATCATCTATCATCAATATGGTACATGTTGTGATCGTGACGTGACGAGGTCTTCAATTATTGATGATAGATAATTGGAATTAAATCGTGGGTTCCCTTGTAGATGCTCTTATTTGGTTGTTTCCCTAAGAAGACGAATATTAAAATTAAGATGTGACGAATAGTTAAGATAATCCACATCTCCTCCCCGTCATTACTACCGGCCCAACAGAGTACTTAATGGGCCCCATTCCAAATAAACTTGAATTTGAGTTTCATTTCAGTTGCATTTCAACCTCACCTGTCTCCGACATTGAATTTAAATTCCCTCAAATTTCTCTGCATTTCCATTTCCATTTTCTACGCGACGTTGCTCTCATCCCTCTCTGAAATATTTCCATTTCTCTGTGCTTTCTCTTTGTCCAAAAGAGTCCGATCGATGATGCTGAGGGGTTAATCTTTCTTTCTATGAGTTCTTTTACTTCTGATCCTTGGGTGGTGGTTGTCGCGTCTTCTCTTGATCTTCCAGTTTGATCGGTGAACAGTTTGCTGTGACAATCATGATTTCTAGATCTTCAGATCATCTTTTCCTTGGACATTGATTGATAGTCGGTTAGTTTATCTACTGATTTGGGTTCTAGTCTTCGTTTCAAAGTCTAGCTCTACTTGAAAATGTGTAAACTTGCTCTGTTTCTTGGTCGCTTGTTTATTTTATTCTTGTATTTCATTTGTTTGGAGTCTCTCTCTCTCTCTCTCTCTCTCTCTCGTTTTATTTCAGGGATTGTTACAGTCATAAATGATTCAGTACTTACGTTTGTGATATCCTTGCGTTTATTTGCTTGCAAATGTGTAATGATTATTATTTTTTTAAACCAAGGGATGATCTCTCTTTTCAAGGTGGTTATGGTGCTTTTTCCAAATTAATTTATTTTTTGATTGACTCCTTCCTCGGTCATTTTTTTCAAGATCAATGTTTTGACGAAACAAGTTGAAAGGTAGAACTTTTTCCGGTGGAAAACTGAGCTATTGATTAATCGGTGCTATTTTTTTGGTCATTAAGTGGATCTAACCTGTTTTATTTATTGTTGATGAGTAAGTGTGTATTCAAGTTTCTTTTTTCTTTGATTAGCCTGCACGATTGCCTTGTAGATTTTCCGAGATCTTTGTTATCAGTAAACCTTGTATATTTTTTTGTCTTTTTCCTTTTCCTTTTCATATTACAATTGAATGACATGTAGTTTCTGTTTCACGATGTTTTCTTAATCGTTCAAGTGGCTTTCGAAATATTGTTTTCTTGTTGAACAATTTGTTTTACACCTTATCGCTTATTTCTTGCAAGTAATAAATATGTTTTGATCATTCGATGGTTTTTTAATCTTCATTTTTCTTTGCAGTATAGGGACGAGATTGACTATCTGTATTTTGCTTCTCGATTCTGAGAAATTGAAGAATGTGTGGTGATCCTGAAACACTAAAATCAGCACCTGCTCATATTTCGTCTCCTTTGCAAAATACTACTGCTAAGCCAAAAGATATGAGGTGCTTGATAACTGGAAATGAATTTTCTATGCACGAATTGTTGGAATTTGCTTCTGATAATAACGTTGAAGAGTGTAAACGACTGATAGATTGTAATGCCTCTTCCATTAATAACTCTGGACTGTGGTATGTCCGCCGTAGTCGCTCAAAGCAGGTTGTTCAAGAGGAAAGAACCCCACTAATGGTAGCTGCTACTTATGGTAGTGTTAATGTCTTGAAGCTTTTGCTTTCGTTTCCTGAGATTGATGTGAATCTTTCATCTGGACTGGATAAAAGCACTGCCCTTCATTGTGCTGCTTCTGGTGGATCTATCAGCATTTTTGATGCTGTTAATATTCTGTTATCTGCAGGTGCGAATCCAAATTCTGCTAATGCATATGGTTATTTCCCTATCGATGTCATTTGTGTACACCCAAAGCTGCATAAAATGAAGGTCAAGATTGAGGAACTATTAAGAAGTTGTGATTGTCATCCTGATGAATTGACCTCCTTGCAATTATCCATCAATACATCATGTTCTTTATCACCTGCTCTTTCTTCAGATTCAGAGAAGGATTTTTTATCTTTGGAGTCGACGTCTTGTCTTTTTGGGAAATGTAATGGTGACTCAGTTAATTCTACAGTGGACAAGAGGGAGTATCTAATTGATCCTTCTCTTCCGGACATCAAAAACAGTATTTATGCTACTGATGAGTTTCGCATGTTTACCTTTAAGGTGAGACCTTGTTCACGAGCATATTCACATGATTGGACTGAATGTCCTTTTGTTCACCCTGGGGAGAATGCTCGCAGAAGAGATCCCAGAAAGTTTAACTACAGCTGCGTACCTTGTCCAGATTTTCGAAAGGGTGCTTGTAGGCGTGGAGACATGTGTGAATATGCACATGGGGTGTTTGAGTGCTGGCTTCATCCTGCTCAGTATCGTACACGACTATGCAAGGATGGGGCAAGTTGTGATAGACGGGTTTGTTTTTTTGCCCATGCAACTGAGGAGCTCAGGCCCTTGTATGCATCTACTGGTTCTGCTGTTCCTTCGCCGCGTTCAGCACCTACTGTTATGGACATGGCTGCCACATTAAGTCTCTTTCCTAGATCTCCTTCATCATTATCAGTCATGTCACCTTCTCCATTTTCTCAGCTAAAGTCTTCATCTCCATTTTCTCCACCAACGTCTCCAGCCTCAACAGCCTGGCCTCTGCCAAATGTACCCAATTTTGATCTCCCTGTAGGCAGCTTACAAGCCAGTCGCCTGAGGAGTTCTCTTAGTGCTAGAGACATGTCACTGGAAGATTTAAACAGGTTGATGGATCATCAGTCGCAGAAACATCTTGTGAGTGACGAGAATATTCTTTTTAGCCGCACTGGCTGGCCTAAAACTCAAACTCCTTCCAATCTGGAAGAGCTTTTTTTCTCTTCTGAGATGTCTTCATCACCACGATTTTCTGATCCTGGAGCTGCTTCTGTGTTTTCTCCAACTTACAAATCAGCTGTTTTGTCTCAATTCCAACAACAGCAGAGCATGCTGTCACACATTAATACTGGTCTTCTGTCTCCTAGAACTGTTGAACTCCCATTGCTGCATGCCTCTTTAGGAGCCTTGTGTCCTGGACGGATGTCTCCAAGAAATGTTGATACGATATCTCCTATGGGCTCTAAAGTTTCTCCATTTGCTCACGAGAAGCATCAACTTCTTCATTGCTTGAGCTCTAGTGACCTTGGATCTAATGTTCCTGTCTCGAATGGATCCTCAGAAAATTCTTGGTTGAAATGGGGTTCTTCTGTGGGAAAAGCGGATTGGTCAGTTAATGGGGATGAACTGGCAGGCTTGAGAGTTTCATCGTTACATGAGCTTGGTAGTAATGAGGTGGTGGAGCCTGACTTCTCATGGGTCCAAACCCTTGTAAAAGAATCTCCATCAGATATAATGAGGGACAAAGTAACAGTTCCAGTCCCAGGCGGAATGCCCTGTGAAACTTTGACTACTAATTCTCAATTTGAATCCATTGATCATTTCGTTTTAGGATCTTTGCTTGAGCAGATGCCAGCATGATGCTAGCAGTCGAAGCTCAAGGGAAATTAAAGAATTATTGAATTTTTAGTAGTATTATATTTATCATTTACGGCAGAAGGATGAAATGGAGGAAGAAACCTTGTTCATTGGAGCACTATCGAAGGAAGTTGTACTGGTTAGGCTTCAAATGTCCTTCTCTTTTTGGTATTCTCTCTGCAATTTTAATTACAAAGAAGCTACGAGTTTCAGTTCAATGAAACGTCGAGTTGTTTATCTTCATTTTGAAATATTTGTCAAAATTAGCTAATACTAATCTCTCCCAATTTGTTCTATCGAAGATGGTGAAGAGATGGAACGATGGCAGTTTTTTGATTATGTAAAAAACATAATTCTAAATTCTAATTATATTATTTAATTATTTCACATGCTTCCTTTTCTCCCTACTTTTTTTTTTACTTTTTCCTTTTCTCAGACATTTTCTTTTGATTTAGTCTCACCTGATTTTCCTAGCATTGAAGATAAACTGGGCTATAGAGATCCGTGATCAATGATGTGGTGGGGTCTTTACATATAAATTCAATAAAATATAGGATTGTAGGTGGTGGAGAGTGATGTCTTCCTTGAAATGTGGGCATAAGCTTTTAAAAGCAGATAGCAGGTACGAGTGGTGGCATGGGCAGGGCATTTTCCAACCACTCCATTCCCATAAAAAACGAAGAGGGTGTTGTGGTGGGGCAGGATTGGTAGAATTTAGGGGTCCATTGCTTTTATAGGTCGGTGGAGAAGTGGAATTTGGGTTTCTCAATTTTCAAGTATTTTTCTTTGTTTGATTCATGCTGTGGGGGCTTTGTTCAATGCTCTAGTCACCATCGTTATCCTGTTTTCAGTACATTTGTTTGGGTGTGGGTTTTGTCTTGACGTTGACCACCCTTTTGTCTTCATGTTTTTGTGCATTTGTTGTGATGCCTTTTCTATCGGGTTATGATTTTGGACTGTTTAGTAGTCATCTTTGAATAAAGGTAGTTGCCTTCTTTATTTAGTTCTTTCCTTTTGGAGAACTTATCTTGACATTGATGTTTTTGAAATTAGAGCAAAAGTTGTGTATTCATTGATGTTTTTTTTTAATATCTATGTATTGTTAGCTTTATTTTAAATGTTCTATATAAACTTAATGTGTCAATACATATGATATTTTGCATCAATGTCCAAGTACCATAGGTTATGTATAATATTTCGTTATCATTGAAGACTAATAACAAAGTGTCATCTACTGCAATTCTTTCTTCAATATAGTTGGCTTTTTCATCCATCTTATATTCTAGGACTTTTATATTTGAAAGCGCATTGACTGAATTTCTCACAATTATAATAACCGATGTGAGATTGTCATATCTTGAGTTTGTGTTATAACTTACCTCCTCACATAGTTTAGATGAAGAATAGTAGATAAGTAGAGTCGATGAGAGAGATGAAGCTTTCGAACCATCGTTTCCTGCCCGATTTCGAGCGATCACTTGTTAATTGAAATGAGTCGGATGTTCAGATTCAAGATTTACTATAATTGAATCCACCACAACCATTTCATAACTATAATAATGAGCTCGAATCGATACAGTATTGAGTAGAGCTTAACCCAATCTCAGGCGACTGTGTCCGGTTGAACTTGTCTCCCCTTTGTTTAAGGATCAATCTCGGACATTTGTTGAAGCAATGTTGTCATTTAGTTCACTCATTTTATCTTCTTCACACTAATTTTCACATTCCTTGTATGGATTCAACAATGTATATCATTTTTTTATTATCATTAACTTTAGTTTAACATTAACATTCTATTGTGTGAATTTTATAGGTTTCATGCAATAATCTTTGACCGAGAATGTTTGTTAATTATCGACATGAAGTCCTTAGCATCCTTTGTCTTCGTCATCGAATGGTTATCGGTTTCAGTCATCGTCGTCCTAATCCAGCTCAAACCAACTAACTCGGTCAAGCCGGAAATCTTCCGCCAATGTTTTTATGTTGATTCAGCGATAGGAGAATGTTTTATCGCCTTAATTCCTCTCTCTTCTACTTCATATAAACCTCTTCACTGCAATTTATGCACTTGAGTAAGGATAAGCTTTATATGACCCCTCCAATTTATACACTTAAAAGTGAGGTGCAAAGCATTTTCTTCATAAATCATTACAAGAAGGGTTTGTGTATGGGTCAAGTAATTTTTATATAAGAAATACAAACAATAAGGTGGTAAGTATGGATCGTTGAATGAATTTTGAGGACCGAAGAAGAGCAAGAAAAAGAAAACACATTGTGGAGAGGTAAAATGAGATAGGTTTTGGAAAGAGTTGATGGGGTTATTGAACTTGAAAATCGAGGAAGGGAAAAGAAAGAAGGAAGTTATCCTGCAAGATCAGACCGTCCGAGTCCCATCCTACGGCCATGTTTTCTTCTTGCTCTTGAACTCCAAGTCCATATTCCTCCATATTTTCCAAACTTTGATCAGCACTGGTGTAGCTGATGCCATTGAAGATGCTGCTACTTGTTCTTGCATTCAATGGATTGTTTGGCTGGTCAAGTGGAGTATTCTCTTCTAATCCCATGCTTTTCTGTTCGAAACCAAACAGATCCTTACCAAAACTTGAGATATTGTAAGGATTATCGGGCATTAAGAGGGGGGGATCGAAGGGATTTTTTGCAGTGATTAGAGATGGAATGAATGGTGACGATGATGATGTTGCGTCCATGGTGATGGTAGTAGTGTCATGTTCATGCATGGGCATCATGGCTCCGGCGAAGATGGCCATCGGGTCTGAAGACGATGAGTAAGCATTGTTTGATGAAGAACAAGAATTGATGTTCTTCAACTTCTTCTTCAACGTGGAGTTCCAAAAGTTTTTTATTTCATTATCAGTTCTTCCTGGAAGACGTGCCGCAATCTGAGACCATCTGAGTTCATCGGACCATCAGAACACGGTGAGATAGAACGACAAAGACACACACACAGAGAGAGAGAGAGAGAGAGAGAGAGAGAGAGAGAGAGAGAGAGAGAGAGAGAACCTGTTACCCATGAGAGAATGCAACTGGAAAATGAGGTCTTCCTCGTGAGGAGAAAAAGCACCACGTTTGAGATCAGGTCTGAGATAATTAATCCAACGAAGACGACAGCTTTTGCCACACCTCTGCAAGCCAGCTTTCTTGGCAACCTCACTCCAACACCCTTGGCCGCCATTGCTGATTTCCATGTACCTCATCAGCTTCTCGTCTTCCTCAGGCGACCACAGCCCTTTCTTCACCTCTCTCTTCTTCTCGTTTGTCCTATTTACTTCGTCTGTTTCCATCACTGCCTTTCAGTTCGTCGTGGATTTAGCTTACTTTTCATTCAGTGGAGGATTTTCAAGACTGGTTGGACAGCGCTATCTGTGAGAATCTGATGTGGGTGTTTATCTTTATATATAGAGAGAGAAATAGAGCTGAAGTTTAGAGAGGAGAGAGAGATGAAGGTAGGAATTTAAAAACCTCATGGCGTGGAAATAGTGCTATGATGGTGATGGTGTTGAGTGGTTTTCTTGAAATATTACACAACATAAGGCTGTGAGAGAGAGAGAAGGGGGAAGAAGAAGCCTGTCTGGTCTTCTTGTCTTTGACTCAATTCTTGTCTTTTTGGATGCATTTTTCTTCACTCACAAGGTAATCATCGTCTTTTTGCATTAGAGAAAGCTCCCTTTTTTGCTTCCATTTCACATATAATCTCTCCTTTTTCTCTCTCAATACACGTAAACTCCAAGCATTAACCCCGGGGGAGAGAGAGAGAGTACATAAAAGTACTCAAACTTCATTAGTTTTAGTCATTGCAAGCAAGTTATGTCAAGGGTACGTTTCGATTTAAGCTAATCCCCAATCATGGATCATGAATATATTTACACATGCTTTGGTGAATTCGTGACACAAATGATACGAAACAATATCGTTAACCCTAGAGCAAAACATGTTTCTTAACTCGATGAATCTTAGCCAATCGAAAGAATTTCCAAAACCGAGTTTTGAAAAAGATTATAGTACGTTACTATAAAGAATTTCTACTTGTCCATGTCAAGTATACAAGTATTCTTTATGCATAAACACGTCCATCATTGATGTCAATTGCTTCAAGGGTGTACAACCTTCAATAATATCTTCTCATTTGCTTTCCAACATTGTCACTCCTGTTCTTTGGTATTGTTTCCTTACTAATTAGACGTGGATTTACATAGAAGATAACAAATTAAGAACAAATTATTAAGGAGATGGGCGTGAGTTTATGATGAATGTGGTCGGGGAAAACCGAGAGTCGCGTTCAATGAAAAAACAAAGATGAAAATCAATGAATCTTGCGAAAAAATGAAACAAAAGTTCAAACAAAACGCGAGTTGCATTTATTTTTATCAGATAGTATAGCGTTTTCCGAGGCTATCACTTGTTAAAAATGTAAAATCAGATCTTTGTCGCTTAAACCACGTCTTCCCATGCATGGAAAACAAATTAAGATTGAAACCCACCAACCGTTGATTCCGAGAGAGTTTTGTGAAATACGAGAAGAATACTCGATTATGCGGGGTTGGATCCTTTGCAGCCAAGGGAGAAAAAGGGAGAAGAATAGATGTCTCCGAAGCTACTCAAAGACTGTCCGGAAAAGCAGGAGTCGAAGGAGCTTGAGGCACACATGATACAGCCATGTCTTGGACAAAATCTGTCTTTTGGTCACGAGTGTAATCTAAGCAACATTCTACTTGGTCACAAAGACAAGGAAAGCTGGACCCTCCTACTCGGACCCTATACTTTTCTTTCATCAAGCCACCATTTTTACTCGTCTCCATGCATAGCTGGTTAGTAAATAGATCGACTAAACGATCCAAAACGAGTACAAACCAGTATACTCTTTCCCTCATGTTATAACTCGAGTGGATTTAGGAAGAGTTCTAACCTGGCATGCAGCAGCTAGCTCGCTTTTTTACATGTCTCGAAATAATGTAGACATGAATAAGCACAAAGGCATGTAGACCTGCCAGAAGATATAAGAATTATGTAAATCAGATTCCTCTATTCTCAGAAAGTTTTCTACTTTCAGACAAGTGTCATCTCCAACCATTTTTCACCAACTCAGAAAAGATAAAAGTACAGTTCTAGCTTTTCTCAATTCTATGGAGGCAACTACATGCATACCATCATCAACGATCATCTAAGAATTGACAATGTTCAAGGTAAGGTCAATCTCACAAGTGGATGGAACTAAGAATTTCAAATTGAGAAGTTCAACAGAAAAGAAGCTGCATATGTATAGTAATTGGCACCTCTTTTATTCCTTCAGCTTCCCAAACGATAAAAAAAAAAACACTTTTTTTGGATCTAGATGGCCTTCCATCATGTGTCAAGTCAGGTACAACTTACTCAGATCAAGAGGATGAATACGCAAATCTTTTGAACCATTAAGGAAAACAAATCCAGTAAAATGAGAGAAGTCTCCAGATGGTAGTGGCAACGTTTAGAGGTTGCCAATGTTTATGGGGTCACGCAAGAACCTCTCCATCTGGCGCGCACGAGTCCTAATAGACATGTCAAACACCTTCAGTCCAAACTCCACAACTAGACCCCCAAGTATGCTTGGATCAATCTGCCATATTTAAGTCAATTAGATTTGATTCAAAGAAAAATGCCAATGAGATTTAGTTAACAAATAACTCATGCTCGCAACATAAGGGTAACAGAAATGGAAAACAAAGCTAATATACGGACCTTCTGCTCAAGCTTGACCTTCTTTCCTTGCCCAATAATGTCTTGCAGTGTCTCTTTCAACTCTTTCTCCTCTTCAGGGGGAATTGGCTATTTGCATAAATATTAAAATCAATAAGACTATGTCTAAAGCTCCATCAATCAGCCAATAGTTATGGGAACCATGCAAAGGATTCAATCATGGCAATAAAGGTGATGTGTCACGCAACATAAAATTTCTTTAAAGCAGTGAATGCTGTATGTAGCAGTTAAAAGCGAAAAACTAGTAGTGAGTGATACATACAATGACAGTTGTCACAATGGCTTTCACTTCTCCTCTATGTGCCATGGTCAACTCTCCAAATTTATTGGCTATACTGTCCACAAACCTCAACCTTCCATTGTCAGCCAACACAACTACAAGAATACATGAATCAGTCTCTTAAGGCAATTAAATAGCAAACTTGAGAAATAAAAAAACTAGTGCTCATTGGTTGAGAAGACTTAATAGATGAAAAATATAATAACAGATTTGCACCAATTTCCGGAAGTACCTCGACCCTATCTGTTAGTCTTTATTTGTTGGTGTAAAAAAGACTTAAAATGAACATTTCAAGATTCAAAGGAATTTACAAAAGTATCTCAACTCTATCTTCTAAACTTTATTTGTTAAGGTATAAAGACTTAAAAACTGAAAAATACATTTCAAGGCTTGAAGAAAATTTACAAAAGCATCTCATCAATAACTTTTATTCTTCCCTTGCACGGTTGAAGCAAAGTTTCGAAGTACACACTGGTAACATCCATTTTTCATATTTTCTAATTTTTTATAGGGTAGAGTATACGTAATGAAACATAAATAAATCCATAGCAGTCATAAAATATTCAGAGGAAAAAACAAAGATCAAGACAAGCATACCCAAAAAGTTTGTGGTAACATCTGAAAATTTAGCTTGCGCACAAATGTCTTTAATAGCTTTGACTCTAGTATCAGATGGCACAGTGGGATCTTTAGCAAATTGAGAAAATCTATGGCTTTTCTGTGAAGCCCCAATGAGATCAAAAAGCTCGGACTCAACCTTATCCAAAACATTAGCTTTTACAGCAGCAAGATAAAGAGCAGAGGCATAGTTTCCAGATCCCCCAAACAAAGCCAAAGGAATCTGTAATTAAACAAATTAAAGTGTCCCAATTAAATTGAATCCCCAACATAAACATAAATGGTTGAGCAGTAGTCTTCAACAACTAAATAGCTTAATGTTGTAATTGTGTGATAGACAGAGCCCAATGTAGAAACAAAACAAGACAAACGCTAATATCGCTATCTTATCTGTAAATATAAATAAATTACGTACCTTGACCTTTTCTTCCTTCTTCACAGGTGTGGTGGCGTAGCTCCTTGAAAACTGAAGAAAGTAATATTATCAACCAGATAGCAGTAACTAATGAACTCAGTAAATTAGATAAATGCACCTTGAAAAGCATTGGAACAAAAAAATTGGTTTAATCCACAAATTAATAAAAAAAATTCTATAAGATAAGCAAAAAAAGTAAGATTTATTTAATTTAAATGATCGTAGCTAAGAAAAATTATAACATCCCCAATGAAATTCTATTAGATTGGCAAAAGCCATCGCCATTGATATAGGAAATGCATGATGAGAAATAAAAACAAAATTCATATTCTTCTCTTAGCTTCTACATTTAGGCAAAAATCGAAGAAAGAATTACCAAGACACCAAATTAGTAAATTAAAATAAGATATTTATCAGCATCAGATGGCCTTAGTTTTCCATCAACTTTCCAAGTAGACAGATATCAAGTTCAGTCAAAAGACATTGTCGGCCCAATCAGTTCCAGTTCCACAAAAGCAAAAATTCAGGCAGGCAAGCGCAGCCGATTTCAAACCCGAGGCGATTAAAAATACCAAAAAAGTGAACGAAACTCGCACAAGCTATCGACACGGTACCTCGCAGTCGCTGAAAGAAGGGGAAAGAAGTGCTTTCGGTAGATTAGAACAGTGGTCGGAAAGCGAGCGTGATCCGATGAACTTATTGAGGAGAGGCATTCCCGATCTCATGCGCCCAACGGATGCCATTTTCTGCGGATACGAACTCAACAAACCCTAGTTGTCTGGAATTGGCGTCTAACGAAGTGGGAGCCTGAAAATGCAGTCGAAATTGGAAAGTGAGGGTAATTTGGACATTAAGAGTAATGTTAAAGTCACGTGCCGCTCATGCTCTCTTAGAGAAATGGACCTTTTAAATTTAGCGGGGGTCCAGTTTAATCTCTTAGTCTTACCCCGAACTCAGAATCTCGTCTTCTTCCTGTCTGCAAACTTCCAGAGCTTTCGTCCCCAATAGTCGATTCGAATTCCCCAATTTCCAACGAAAATTTGATTTCGTCTTAGAATTTCGTGTCGTGGTCATCTTCCTCGTTCGAAGATGCTGCCGTTCTTGTTCACCGTGGCGTTCTCAGCTGCTCCGTTGACTCTGTATCTTCCTCCTCTCAGAAGCTTGAACCTCTTCGTGGAGACGATGGAAGACGCGATAAGGGATTCCAGAATCTACATCAACAGGATGTATCCACGTGTTCGGCTTGTTTGGTTGAGGATATTGGACTGTATGCTCTGCAATACCAGGTAGATTTGGAGGGGTTTCGAATTTCGATGGTTGATTCCTTGTGCTAAAGCCTTTTTTTTTCTTTTTCTATACTGATTGTGCTGGTTGCGCCGAGTTCGCCCTCGAAATTGGGTGTTTCGATAGAATGTTCGAGTACATATTTATAGAATTGGAAAATAAAATTCTGACCCTGGTCCCTGGTTGTTCTTCCATTGAAGCTGTGTTCTTTTTGGTTGGTTTTTTGCTGGGTTTTTTTTGGAGTCTGGGTTTTTTTTTCTGAAATGGAGAGATTTGAGCAAATCCTTTGAGGAACTCTGGCTAGTGATTGAGCTTCCATGGGTAAAAAAATCTGTGTTTTTGAGGTGCTTCAATTGAAACATGATCAACTATGGTAGCACATTTAGCTAGCATACATGCAAAATCAAAGATGATCCTTGTTTTGTTATAATCATTTTCATGTCTTTACAAAAGTTAACCACAAAATGTTGATCTATAACATCAAAACTCCAAAATTAGAGTTGTTTTAACATGGTTAATCCCTCTCCTTTTGTTCTACGAAGTTACTAAAATCATCATAATATATCGACAATGAGAAGTGTCCATGTAGGGATGACAACTTTTGAAAAAAATTACGTTTATTTTCTTATTCTAATATCATCATGTATTTAAAAATTACGTTTATCAACTAAATAATGAAGGATAACTAAATATAGATCAAGTTTCAAAGCATTTCTTGGCATTTCAACCTCAAAAACAAATAATTATATAAAATGAAAATACCAGATCCGCATCAATTGCCAGAGTAATTAAAAATCCAGAGAGTTGACAACTGTGGATCATAATCAACCACTCCAAAACTGGATATTTATTGAAGCAAATATTTGCTGAACAACTCTGTAAAACCCATAATTTTCTTCAACATCTGAAGCCAAGAATTTGCTCTTGTTCTTTTTGGGGGAAAGCCAAATCGAAAAATGCAATAAATTTTTTAAGCGCCACCGGATCCATACTTCTTACCAAGTAGAACTACCTGCAACTTATCGTACCCAGCAAGGACACCAGCACCAGCAACTGCTCGGAGAATATTCGCACCCGCACCCTTGAAGAGAGACTTGGGGCCTTCGTTCTTCAGAATCTGGGAAAAGGCATCAAATGAGCTCTTGTACTTCACTGCTTCACCGGAAGTCATCATCATTCTTCTACGAACAGTGTCAATTGGATAAGACGCAAGTCCAGCACCATTGGTAATGAGCCAACCAAGGGCAAAACTAGCAAAGAAGCTATCCTGTTATTCAATAAAATAAAGAATTAATTCAAACTGCTTTGGTAACAAAAAAGCCAAAAAAAAAAAGAGGAACACTAAAATTTTCAACATGAAATCTTTTGGCAAAAACGTGCATTAAAAGTCAAAATATAGACTATACCTTTGGTTAGTACAGAAATTAACCAACCGGAAGTATTTTGTTAAATTTTGATTGCATGTTGGAAGTATAAATTTTCTTCATCATATTCTACAGTAAGAGGATCTTGAACCTCTGGTTAAATGCAACTCTGGCGTACAAACTAATCACACTAACCTGCAACTTTCCAGTCAACAATACTGGCTTCAGAGAATCGTACATTCCGAAGTAAAGACCTCGATAAACAATGATCCCAACACATGAAATGTTGAATCCACGGTAAAGCCCAGCAATGCCATCAGATTTCAGTGTCTTCCTGTAGACATCAATCAGCCCATTGAATTGTCTTTCACCTCCTTTCTTTGCAGCCTTGGAATCATTGGCCAATCGGGTACGGGCATAGTCAAGGGAATACACAAAGAGAAGGGATGAAGCCCCAGCTGCACCACCTGAAGCCAAGTTGCCAGCGAACCATTTCCAGTAGCCATCCTTATCTTTCTTAAAGTTGAAAAGCCTTTTAAAGTAGTCCTTGAACGCAAAATTCAAAGCCTGGAAAAAGTGCCAGACAAATTAACAAAAATGGTGAGCCTAAGAAACCTGAATCACACACAATGGAGAAACCAAAAGATATTAACTCACCTGAGTGGGGAAGTAACGAATGACATTAGCAGTATTCCCCCTCCACAAAGCAACCAAACCCTCATCTTTCATTGTTCGGCTGAAACAATCACCAATGCCCTTGTATGGCTCAGAAAGCCTGCCAGATTTGATCATCTCATCCTGATTCTGAATTAAAAGCTTTACACGCTCAATTGGAGCAGCAGCTGTCTTTGATACAGCAGCAGAAACTCCGCCCATTAGGAAATCAACTAGAAAGCTACTTTTCTCTGCTGGTGCCCCAACAAATATGGGAGACGCAGTTGTTGCAACACTAAAAAGATCAGTTGGCGATTTGCAAGACAATGCCATTGCTGCGTTTGAGTAATTTTCAAAGGTGGTGCGTCTTTGGTACATAGCAGGTCTTTGGAAAACACTCTCATGACCCTGATAATGTGGGGTGAGCGAAGAGCGACGGTGGAGCTGGCCAGCAACCTTCTGAAAAACAGTGGGGTGTTGCACCGGATCAACCATTGTGGTGTAACCTACAAGAACGTTGATAACAATCATTAGAAAGTTCACGTTAAATCTTATTTAGCTTGCTAAAAGATGCCCTGCAATTGTAATGCGTCGAAGGTTGTGCCTTTAGCAAATAGATAGAAGGACACAGTTTGGAAGATCCACAACACAAATATGAAACAGTTATTACAAATGAACAAATCCAAAACTGAATAACACGAATAGCATTTTTATACGATGGGACCATACCTTAAGAGGCTCAATTTAAATACAAACCACTATTGAAAAGCTAGTATAGCGACATCTGTTAGAGAAATATTTTGGTAAAGAAATTTCAAGGAGCGATGAAAAGCAAGACAGATGCCTCCTATAGATATTGTTTGACAATGAAATTATAATCCTTATTACCTGAAACTCAATAAAAGAATCGCTTTTGATGACGGTAATATTAGGCACAATATAGATCTGTTTTGTATCCAAACTAACTGATAAAACTATGAGATGTTGTACCATCATAAGACTCGAAATGTTCAAGTCAAAGGAAGTATCCTGAATTTTTTTCATCCAAAACGAAGCTAAAATTAAAGCAGCTTTTGAAATGAGATCGCGCAAGTGAATAGAAAAAGAAGTAAGAATATAGAAATCTAAACAGCAAAATCAAACAAAAGATTCAAAGAAAAATCAGGCTTGCAGACCCAAAACTAAAGGTTCAAAGGAAACAAATTGTTCTCAGAGAAATCAAATCAGAAGGTCAAATAGAGCTTTATAGGATCATTACTTGGACAAATCAGGACGAACTTGAATAGAAAAAAAAGTACAAAAACAAGATCTGAGAAAATGAAAAACGAACAAAAGGATCTGAGATCTTAGAGCCAGCAAGAGAGATCAAAATACCTCGAGAAACGACTCGCGAGTTCGACGACTCTGGAGGTTAAGCCAATGGCTGCGGGTGAGATTGGGCAGGAGGCGGGGCTCTGAAATGCGCGAAAATGGCCTTTTAAAGACACGACTGGAACTTTGGGTTGGTCATTATTCATAAATTACCATATATTTTCCATTAATAACATTGCTTAATTTTACTTTATTCTCTATTAAAAATTATTTTAACATTAATTTATTTCTGAATTATAAAATTATTTATTTCTGAATTATAGGGTGTCCGAATAATTATAGAAACTCGAAGATAGTAATTTCTAATTCTAGGAAGCTTTGGTTGAAATACCACAACACTCGTTCAAATGCTTCCTCCATCAATGCTTCTCCACAAAAAAAAAAACAACCTTTCTTCTCTCTACAACACCTAAAAATAGCAAAACAGCGCACTTCTCTGCTGTAAAATGCTGCCATGGCTTCCCCATGATCGGACCTGAGGCAAAGAAACTAAGCGGTTTTCCGGAGAAAATCTTTCTTCGCGATTAGAAATTATTCACCGGAGATCGCCATGGAAATGAAGAAGATCGCCTGCGCTGTTCTCTTCCTTGCTGCCTCGGTCAGTGCTGTAGTGGCTCACGATGAGTCACCGGCCCCAGCAGCGGGGCTGCCGCCCTTCCGGCTCTTGGCTCCCTCGTCGGTGCCTCCCTCGTCTCATTGGTTGCCTACTACTTGCACTAGAACTACATCGGGATCGACGCAACCATTAGTTTTCCAAGTGTTTTCTTCCTCTTATCTTGTGTCAATGCAACTCCACAAGCAAATAAAAAGAGCATTCTGGTCAGCATTTTTGTTCCAAACAATTACATCTAAAACAAACTTATTTGCATGATCATTGTATGTCAAACTGTGATTCTACCTTATGCGATGTAATCTCGAGCATTTTGTTTGAAATTCTCTCTCCCACATTGCTCAAAACAATTTCATAACTCAGATCCTTCAAACATTCTGCAGACTCAACTGCCATAAATGGTTGTCTTTTCTTCCTGTCGGTCTTGGATTGAAAATATAAGATGATAACCAAGAATTGGCTCTGAAATTCATATTAATCAACTCATGACTTAATTTCCAAATAAGAATTTCAGACACAAATTCGCAAACCAAAATGAAATATATCAAGCTACAAATTTAAGACATCGAGTATCATTATGAATATTCTGGCACCGGATTGAGCAGAAGCGGATGCCACATCTAATGCACGTATAGTTAGCGGAAAAACCACAAACAGTGCAGAAATGGCGCCGCGAGGTAGAGCTTGGAGGTCCTACCGATGCCCTAATATAAGTCGGAACATGAGGAGGCAATGATTCAAGGTTTGCCTGTTCGAAAAAATGAAGTAAGAAGATAGTCCTAAGAAAATTAGGTGCATTGTGAATGCTTGAATGGAAGAAGATGTTCTTACTTCCTGCAAAAGCTCCATAAATGTCCTTGGCACCCTCCTGGCCTCGAGTGCTTTCGCCTGCCGGGTTTTTCGTTTTGTCCCCTTGGACTGCCTCTTCTGCATGTAAACTGCCAGTCGACAACAGGAACAAGAATTACAGGATTCAATTTTCCATGTGGTTTAATTTTTTTAAAAAGACTGAGACTTCCATCGAAGAAAATAACGATGGAATAAGAGTCAGACCCTGATCATCATCGTCAAGCGATGCTTCATCGTCGTCGTTAATTTCTACGGTTTCAACTACAGCATTATCATTTTCCAATGCTTCAAGGCGAGCTATGGCGGCCTAAATCAAGAAAGCCAAAACTGTGACGGACATTGAACACAAACCCCAAGATTTAAACTCTTTAGTAGGTAAAGACACGATGATAAAAAGCGACCATCAAGTTACTTGTTACAGAGCAAAGCAGTCAAACCTGAGAGCGGTTGTCACTGCTGGCCAGAGCAGCTACCATCTTCGGAGCTACTTTCCGATTTCGGCTTGACATGCGACGGAGAGGGTTCGAATTGTCTTCATCCATGGTTGGATCAGACTGCAGGAATATAAGGGCTCAGAAACACACCACATTTGAAGAACGAACAATAACAAAGGATATAAAACCTCCAGAAACAAAAAATACAAAAGAAAATAATCATATAAACTAAGAATTCCAAACATATAAAGTTAATGAGTCCCCCATAACATTCAGATAAGAGCTATCAAAATCATGACCATGTCGATAACCAGACCAATCAAGCAACAGACATCATTCAAAAGAAAACTTACTATCTGTAAATGAGGGCAACCTTAACATCGAAAGATTAGCTTTAATGAAATTGAAAATTGTTGGATTAGAAGGTAACTACATCTGTTGGTATGCTTACAACTATAATAAGAGTTCTTATGGATTGATGGTAGAGAGAAAGACGAAGCAGGTATATATTTCGCTTACAGATCGAGAAATGAAACAATCGAGGGAAAAAGAAAATGAGAAAGGAGAAAGCAGAAACATCCCGACTCACGTCTCAACTCAACTCAACTCGGGGAAAGAATTATGATCGGGAGCAGTATTCTTTTTTGAGGCCCTAGACCGTAGCAACTGCATAAGGGTTTTATCTGCCAAGGGCTTTCATGAGGGAGTTTCTCCACACGAAAGTGAGCGACGGTCGGGGGGAAAGTCAGGTCGGCGACGAACACTGAGTCCAACGTTACTGCTCTACTCCATCGTTTATTGCGAAGATGGAGACCAACACCGCTGCTCAATCGGAGGTAGGGGTGTGCAGGGATGGGGTTGGCACCCAAACCAACTCGATCCAATCATTAAAAGTTATAATAGATAAATAGTTCAATTTACTATTAAAACTCAATTCAAGGCTCAAAATTTTAAATGGTTAATCTTTAAAAAATTAAAAAATATCTCCTAAAAATAATATATAATTTATAAAAAATTATAATTTCACGACAATATAATATGCATCAATTATATATAAAAATACAAATATAACTCATCAAAATTAACAATCAAATCCAAAAATTTAAATTAAAATAATACATTATTCATTTGTAAGACGGATAATTTTAAGTTCATGTTCTCTTAATTTTGAATAAATTATTTATATTTTGATAATACAAATTATTCTATATTTAGACTTTAATTTTATATTTTAGTGTCCAAGTAATTCTATAAACTAGTTATCCATCATCGTCTTTATTAACTTCCATGCTAGCATCTAGTTGTTATTTTTCTCAGTTGAATTAGAACTTATCAAGTTACATGCGAGCAGTAATGACTCCCAACTAGGGGTGGGCATCGGATCGACTCGATTTTTGTAAATCCGATAATTTATCGGATTATCGGATCTGATCCGATTAGCGTTGAAAACTCAAAACACCTGAATCCGAATCTGATCTGAATCCGACAGATCCGATCCGATAAATTGACAAAAAAAACTTCCCCGATAATCCATCCAATGCAGTGCAAGAGCAAGCCTTCGTTAGCAAAAGTTGATTGTGAGTTCTGGAAACTGAAATTCGACAAAAGTATGCAGTAATTGAACAAGAAATCTGACAGATTAAAAAAAAAATACATACATTCAGATTAAAAAAAATGAAGAAATTTATACCTCGACGGAGCAGCAGAGCGATGAGGTTAGGGTCGTCGGCGTTCGGAGTTCGTTCAGGGTCGGAGACTCAAAGGCCTACGCTGAGTTGAGCGTTCGTCGGCGTTGGGCGATGGAGTTAGGGTCGGAGACTTCGAATCGATCGGATGAAGATCGATCGAAGACATTCAGAGACTCGGGGTTCAGAATCGGAGTTATTAAAAATATCCCAATCTGATTGTCGGATTTGGATATTATCGGATGATCGGATTGGATCGTTGGGTTGAGTCGGATTCGCCCACCCCTACTCCCAACGGAAGCCACAACTTATTCTCTAGTTTCATTTATTAGAATTTTTAATATTCAAAAGAACACAAATCAAAGCTTGTTAAACTCAACTTATCCAACTCCAAAGCTTGTTAAACTCAACTTAAAATCGATTAAAATTTGCCTCAAGCAATGAAAATGGCTCTAAACCAAACAAAATCGAACACAAATCAAAAAATACGATTCCAAAGCACTTGATATAGTTTGATTCATAATCCTCGGATTCGAAACCGTGCTTCACGATTCCAATGTCCGTTCAAAATTCAACTGAACCCAACAGACCTGTTTCCATCTTGGAATCTTGGTCTAGGTTATCTTAGAATCTTGGTCTTTTTCACTGCAATCATCGTAATTTGTAAAGGTTTGGAATAATTATGAGATTTTTTTTGAATAGTTTTAATGCATGTCGTTTTGGACTATTTTACTGGTAAAAAAAATGGAAGAGTACAGTGAGATAAAGAAAATCTGAGGCGAAGTTGTTGAACAACGTGATCTCCTGTCAGACCATTAAAATCTTTGCCCTACTCACCTCCTACTTTTACTCACATGCATCCTTCCATTTATTGCGTCACATTCATTAACCCACTACTGCTTCCTTAAACACTCGTCGTTTTCGATCACAACCATGAAATCTCCTATTTAACATAAACAACCTGTTATTTTCTTTTGAAATTGGCCATAATTTACAAACAAGTCTCGTGGAATTCCAGGTTTTGATCTTAGAAACTGTAAGATAATAATGAAGTTTCTTTCGTTGAAACAGTTTGAACTGGATGAAAATAGGGTGAACTCTTGATCTGACATCGTTAAACAGCATAACCATGTTCTTGGTACACAAACTTATGCACATTAAGACATTTTCTCAACAAGTTCGTAGTGGATTCCCGCATAGGCAGTCATTGTTTTCGAATGATGAAGCTTCGAGATGATCAAACGGCGATCCCATTGGAATGGAACCACACAAGTGGTTGTGACTAAGATCCAAATGGCCGATGTATTTCGCCGATGATAAGGACACCGGAATCGAACCCTTGAGCCGGTTGAATGACAAGTCGAGGGCCATGAAGTATGTGTTGGAGCAGAAGACATCGGGTATGAATCCCTCGAGGGTGTTTCTGCTCAAATTCAAGATACCTATGCCGGTGTTGCTGAGTAAACTCGCCGGAATTTTGCCGGAAATGGAGTTACTGTCTAGGTTTAGAGTGGAAAGAACCGGCATTTGGCCTAGTTGAGAGGGAATGGGGCCGGAAAGTCTGTTCATCGACAGATCTAAATCGGCAAGGCGGCGGAGATTTGAGATTGATGAGGGGACTTTTCCGGTGAGTTGGTTTCGACTGAGAAGAGCTCGGCTGAGCATTCCGAGCTTCCCCAAGTCCTCTGGGATTCCTCCATTGATTTGATTGTTTCGGAGGTCAAGATGCATCAGCCTCGCCATATTCACGATGGATGCCGGAATCCGGCCTGAGATCTTGTTTTCGGCGAGGTTAAGCACTGTGAGGTGGCCGAGGTTTCCTATACTAGAAGGGATCTCGCCGGAGATTCTGTTCCCGACGAGATCAAGGACCCGGAGCGAAGACAGCGAAGTTAAGCATTTCGGAACCTCGCCGGAGATTCCCTTCCAATCCGCGACGATAAAGTTTGTCAGGCGATCGAGCTTGCATATCTCCGGCGAGATAGAACCGGTCATGTATCCCGACCGACCGGATATCTCGAAAATAGGATCCTCAGACTCGCCGCGGAGGGAAATATCGGTGACCCTGCTGGAATAGGGATCGCAGCTGATGCCATACCAGTTGGAGCAGCAGTCAGTGCCGGTCCAGGAGTCAAAGATTCCCAAGTAGGGCTCTTTCAGAGCTGCTTTGAAGGATAACAGCGCCTCCCTGTCAGGCGGCGGGCAGGACTCGACGGGGTAGACGACGACGGTCAGATAACACAGGACGGAGAAAAAGCATTTGAAGAAAACAGCCATTGGAGCTGTATTGAAGTGTTGGGAGGAACCGAAGAACGTGAGCAAGATTGTCTTCTTTTATGTAGGAGAAAGATGGTTTGGTTGGCTCTTGGCTGCCACCATTGATTACTTTGACTAAGGTCAACTATTTCGTTCTATTTATGACGTCATATACAAACTCATTAATTATATAAATAATATTATTTGTTCGATGGTTATAAGCGATGAATAAAATATAATCTCTAAAAGTAGCACAGCAGCTTCACATGCAAAAAGTATGATCAAATTATATAATGTGAAAATATATGTCACGGGCATAAATTCAATTAAACGACACGCCAGCACATCCATTTTAAAATTATATTTCTTCTCTTTTACATTAATTTTTTGTTGATTATCAACGAAGCTATTTGTTTTTAAGTGACACTTTAAATATTTAATTGTATCAATTAATGTTTTAAAATATCATTATTTTTCAAATAATCTATTAAATATTTAATTTATTAATTAAAATCTCACCTTTTAAAAAATTATCAACCTATACATTATCGTTAAATTTAAGTTAATCCTATTTTTATAAGTTATTTTTGAATTTTTTAAATTATTATCATATATTATTATCAAACACATGTTGTTATCTTTTTCAGGTTCAATGAACCAGGCTTTTACATATTTGGATTATTTACGACCTCTATGATAACACTAGGGTTTAGCTTCTCTGCATCATGAGATTTCGAAACCTGACCCATAGGCAACAAAAAAGACAATTATAGCAAGGAAAAGTAAAATAAAAAAATGATTATTATTACTAATGTTAAGTGGATTAGGGTTGGTTAGTCAGCCTAGCAGTTTTTTATTAGATGTACAATATTTGAGGAGGTCGAAAAGAACACGAGCTGGTTATCTTTTTCTTCATACTCTGATTGTCTTGCAGATTTAGAATCCCACGTAAGAATGTGAAGTGGTTGGTGAACGATGGCCTAATTCTTTCGAACCCTACAGCTTAGCTCCGTGAGAATCACACGGAAAGAGAGAGAGAGAGAGATGCTCAGCTCACGGGAGATATTTTCCACCGTGTCTTGGCTGCTACACTAGCTCATCTTCTAGTACTCCGGTTCGACCCAATAAAACCAAACCGAGTCAATTTTATGCTATGATGATATTTATACAACCCTACAAAGCAAGAGTTCATTTTAATCAAATTTCAAAGTTTACATGTCAAGAAAGACTGCAAATACTCTATGCTCGTAATTTTATCAAATTACTAGATGATTATTGATCATCTAATAAAAGTATTTTATGTTTAAATTTGCTAAAAATGTCCCAAATTGTGATTGGTTGGATTAGGTTATAGTTTAACTTATACGAAACCCATAATTAAGAAAATATAAAATGAAAAACATAGAAAACCATATTATATATATTAAAATGAAATGGAATAAAAGTATGCATTCACACATGTCACATGTTTTCATATTATATATATATATATATATTAAAGTATGAAAACATATTTGATCCTCTTCAATCAATTTAACATCTCAAACTATGAATGTTTTGACCCATTAAACTTTTGATTATATCGTTTAATACATCAAAATCATAGTATTATTGAATGACACTCTTACGTTAAATTTTCACTAAATAAGTAAATCTTTGTAGGTTACTTTAAATATATGTCTCGTTATGATTAATTTGTGTCATCAACTCATGGATCTGTAAATTTAGGAGATCAATAAAAAAAAATTAAATGTTTAAAGTTATTATTAACGATAAAGTTATTGAGAATAAAGTAATAATACATTTAAATGCAATATAATATTCAATTATGTAAATATTTATTTAGTTATAATAATATATAAAATAAAAGTCTATTTTTCGAGTTGTTAACTAGATTTTCACATCTGGTCAACGGGTGAAATGGTTCTCCAATAAAAAAACGCTGCAGTGGCATCGTGTAATTATATCCAAATCCAAGGATAGTCTTAGAATAGACTGTCATATAAATAGGCATCCAGGTTCGGGGAGTCGCATAATTGAGGAGATGGTCTCTGCATTTCCAAAACGAGAAGTGTTTCCGAATCTGAATCTGCAGACTGAATCGTAAAGCTGAGGTACTTTAATGGCTAGACTATATTTCTCCAACTCTAATGCTAGACTGACTTTTCTGTTGTTCGTTTTCTTCTTTTCTTTCTTTCCTTTTGTGATAAAGCTTTATTCGGATTGAATCGCAGCTTTTTTCTCTGATTCGTCAGGAAAACCTGAACTAGGCTACTGGAGAGTATTACTTGTTAGTCGTTGAGCTGTCTGGGTTGTGTTCTTTTTCTTTGTTGTTTTCATACTCTGAATCGATACGTTTTGTCTGAAATCAGAGCTTGGTGAAAGAGAATGAATTACCCCATTTGTTGTGCTTTTACTTAATGTGAGCTGCTTTCGATGGCGAAACATCTTTCATATGTTCTAGTGCTGGGTGGATTTATGGTGAATTTTGGTTGTGGTTTACATATAACTCTCAATCGATTTTGTTTTGGATTGGGAGAATATTGGATTATGGAAATTGTCTACATTTTTTATTATTTGCAAAGGGCTACTCCACACCTGTTTATTTCTTTGGGTTTTGTGTGATTCTCTGAATTGTTCTGTTAACTGCTATTCTTGTTTTCTTCTAGTTATAAACTACTCTTAGATTGCAGAAACTGAACATTTATTCCATCATTTTTGCTCATTTGGCAGAAGCTGAAACGTTAATTTTAAGCTTTCTTTGCAGATTTTGAGTTTTATTCGCTTCATTTATAAGGTGGATCTTATCTGGGTGGCAAAGTTTTGCATTCAAATTTAAGTTCCTTTTTATAGAAGTTTTTAAGGTATGTTCGGCGTTGATATTTCGGGTTTTCAAGCTTGACTATCCTCAGAATGTTGAATAGAAATCAGTTCTGGTAAATGAATGGTCTTGGTTGTTTCAGATTACATGGATTCCAATTTTTACGGGCAAAACATTTATCAACAAACCACTCATAATCATGCTCTATCACGATACACCTCTGCTCCTAGCTCGTTCCTGACAAGTCTAATGGAAGTTGGCGGAAGTTTTGGTGATGGAAACAATAGTGGTAGTGATGAGAATCATCACGACGATCAATCTTTAAGTCCCGAGATAGAAAATTATTCAAGGCTCATATCTTCAGCTAATGTATCCGACAATTCAGGATCTCGGTTTGGAGACATGCACGTGAAGGAGAAACCACAGAAGCAAAGCCTTTTCAATAATGAATCTTCTAGGATTTATCAAGATCAGGCGGTAGGCTCTGGGAATACAACTACACTTAGTGTACTGAATTCTTTTGGGCTTGAACCTTCCATACAATTGAAGACAGGCACTCGAAGTTGCTCTAATCTTGCTAGGCAAAGTAGCTCTCCAGCTGGACTTTTCTCTGAGATGAACATTGAAAACGGTAAATTGCTCGATAGAATCTTCCTCAATTTTTTTCAGCTCCTTCACCTTGGTCTTTTACTTCAGTATTAATTAACTCTATCAGAAATTCCTAACTTCAGCGCATGAAAAAAAATCTCTTTTAGTTGCTAACTTCTTTTCCCCAATTAATATTCTGAACATGTAAGAAGATATATATTGACTATTGAGAATACTTAAGTGAATATCCATCAGTTAGGACTCTATCTTATGATGAAAAGGGTGTGTCTTTGACATTGATTATTGAGAATTGAAACTTGATGTGAAGCAGGTTTTGATATGATGAGGAATGTGGGAAATTTCAGATCTAAATCTAATGGTACAAGTGGAGAATCCATTTCATTACCTTCCACTGTGATAAGCAGCCATTTAAACTTTTACCGGCCATCTTCATCCTCAAGGCATATGCCTCATATTGCAGAAGAAGGGATTGCAAATATTAATGGTACTAGTAGCCAAGACGATCATATCTCTCAAAATGACAAAGTTCTCCATAAAAGTTATATAACCAACTTTCCTGAGAACTCTTGGGATGACTCATCAGTAAGGAGCTTGAAAAGGGCCAAAGATAACAATGGGAATGTGTTTTCTATCCCAAATTCGTTAGCTATTCAGGTACTTTTGGATGATTGTTAGAAAAGTTGCCATTATCTTCTTGATATAATCTTAGTTTTATTCTGTTTTTCCTCAGATGACGGATTCTGGTAATCATTTGACTCATCATGTCAGCTTGCCGATGAATTTTAGTGAAATTTTGACCGGGGAGAAGGTTTTACAATTTCAAGATTCGGCTCCTTTCAGAGTTCGAGCTAAAAGAGGGTTCGCCACCCACCCCCGAAGCGTAGCAGAGAGGGTATGACCGTGATAAAAAAAACAACTGAAAACAACATACCTCAACCTGCTAAAGTATCATTTAAGTACTTCTAAAACTCGATTTGGAAATTAATTCTAAAAAACAGTGTTTCCAAAATCAGTTTTGTTTCCCAGTATTTTATGTCTGGAAAAGAACTATTTTTTTCTTTTTTCTTGTTTGCAAAACTTACCCAAAACAGATCTGTATGTCCTTTCCAACTCATTTTGTATCTTTTTTCGTGAATATAATACGATGTTTGTGTTTTTCAGGTTAGAAGAACTCGGATAAGCGACAGAATGAGGAAACTCCAAGATCTTTTCCCTACAATGGATAAGGTAGTTTAATGATTTCGACGCTTCCTTCTTATTTGAAACTTCAGAAACTCACAACACTTAAAATACTTTGCATGGCAGCAAACTAGTACTGCTGAAATGTTAGATCTAGCAGTTGAGTTCATAAAAGATCTTCAGAAGCAGTTTAAGGTAAAAATGACCAAATCCTCAAATCTTCTGATCCATCTCTCGATTTTCTTGACTGAAAATTTGTTGATTTTGTACAGATCCTATCTGACACACGTGCAAAATGCACTTGTTCGAGTTGAACGACAGAGATAATTCTTGTCCTTTCGGTTGGTTTTTTCTGTACAGCTAGTATAGGAGGTTAAAAAAACAGCCAATATCATGCAAATAGCGATGCTTCAAGTTCATAGAAATTGGATCAATTTTTTTCGGTGATGGGTGATACTAGGATTGAGATTATTATACTTGTTTTATTACCATATGGATTTGTTGTATGTTTAGCCGATAGAATTCTAATTGTGATTACTTTTGCACTGAAATTTATCAAAAAATATGATATATTTCATACTAGGAGTCGAAGTTCGTCCTTCTGGTCGCAGTATGTACGATAAAAATAGAGGCTCCTGCAAATATGCTTGTTTTAGAACAAGAGTCTCTTGCGGACGCACTTAAAATGCGACCAAAATTTTCTTTTTACCTTATTTGTCTAATTGACCAATCAAAATTCGTTTCATAAATATTTGGTCGGTTAAAATTGATTTTTGTTAAATTAAAGTAGTTTAAAATTGATTTATTTGGTTAATGGTTTGCACCCAAATCTTTATAAGCTTTGAGAGGACCCACAATCGACACGCTCGCACGTGTGTAATAACTGGGTCACCATAAACACTTCCCCTCTCGATCGCGTCAAAGGTTGCTGCTTTTCGACACCCTTCTACGTTTCTTCCGATTTTCAATTTCCATCTCGTTTGCCAACGCTGACCAAGAAATCTCTTCCCTTTCTTCGACCCCAGTATTTGAATTTCAACCTTTTGTACTTGTTGATCGACCTGCGTTTGTTCTTCGGATTTCTTATTTTTTCCTTTCTTTTGACATCCCCAGTCGCAGTTTGGTGCTGCTGTTGTTTACAGCGAGTCGATTCNTTTAGATTGATTATATTTATTACGTGGTTTGCTTAGGGTTTCACGGTTTTTTATTTTCAAAAGTGTGACTAAACTGGAAACCGATCCAAAGAGGCTCGATCTGTATAGTTCAGTTTAAACCTAAGGTCTAGTCGATGTAAGAATTTTTCTTTTGATCTCTTAAAATGTATATGAATAATTTTGTTGTTATAAAACACAACTCTCTAATTAATTCAAATTACATATCATTGATATGTATAGGGTGAGTGGCTTGCGAAACTCGACACAACCCGCTACAAACTCACTTTAAACCCGAATAAAAAACTTAATCTTAACCGAACCCAACCCGTTAAATATGAGTCTGATATGAGTCGGATATCAAAATTGATCGGATATAATTTGAGTTAAAAATTTTCAAACCGGAACCAAGAACCCGTGAGTCTCACCCCCAAGAGTCACCATAAACAGTTCCCCTCTCGCTCGCGTCAAAGGTTGCTGCTTTTCGACACCCTTCTACGTTTCTTCCGATTTTCAATTTCCATCTCGATTGCCAACGCTGACCAAGAAATCTCTTCCCTTTCTTCGACCCCAGTATTTGAATTTCAACCTTTTGTACTTGTTGATCGACCTGCGTTTGTTCTTCGGATTTCTTCTTTTTTCCTTTCTTTTGACTTCCCCAGTCGCAGTTTGGTGCTGCGGTTGTTTACAGCGAGTCGATTCGTAGAGATATGACTAATTTGAATGTCAAATTTAACCAGAAGATCGATTACGTTTTTAAAATCGTGTTGATAGGAGACTCCGCGGTTGGGAAGTCACAGATTCTTGCTCGATTTGCGAGAAATGAATTCAGTTTAGATTCAAAAGCGACGATTGGGGTTGAGTTTCAGACCAAGTCGCTTGTAATCGATCAGAAAACGATCAAGGCGCAGATATGGGATACAGCTGGGCAGGAAAGGTAAGAAAAATCATATTTCCTTTGCATCTGATTTAACACTTTGGCTGGGCACGTTAATGAGTTTGTTTTGACTTAGCGTGCATTTTGAATATGCATATGAGTTATGCATCTGGGTGACTGTTACTTTTTCTTTTCCTCCTGAATCAGCTTCTGTGAACAAGCCATGATCTATTTTCACTGTGTATTCAGAGTGAAGTTGTAGAAAACAGAAATCCATTTCCCAATATCGTTAGGATTACTTGGAAGCTCTAAAATTCAGCTTAATTTGAATTAAGGGTGTATGCTTAAATGATATACGCAACTTAATTACCAAAGAGAGGTTCAAATGGAAGCTAGACGGCATTGAGCTATATCGTAGTGGCATGAAGTTAGCCCCAGTTTAGATAGCTTATGTACAAATCTAAATTCATGTTAGAATGTGACTGGACTTTGGTAAAATAAGTACTGCAGAGGGTTAATCCTCATCTGCTGATCTCAATGCCACGGTTTATGAGATGAACTGGTGAATTATTGTAGGCTTTTGGATAATGATATTAAAGTTGTTGATTTTTTTGACTTTGTTGAGATTTGAGCTTGAAACTCTTTGATATGATATCATATTAACTATCAACACATTCAAAAGTTTAAACTTAAGATTGAACTGATCATATCATTTGGCAAGAGTACAAGTGTCGTGTTTCTAGTTGTTTATGTTTTGGGAGACTGTTAAACATTCTGCTCAGAAGCAACGATGGTCGGGTTTTGGTTCTTAACAAGATTGCAATGATATCCCTTTCAAATGTTCATTGTTAGCTTTGTGATTTTTCTTGAATTCAATGTTTAGACATCGTAGCATGTCTTGTTTTTTAATTTATTATCCAAAAGATTGTTATTTTCCAGCCACTCAACCTAAGATTGTCTTATTTGTGGTTTATAATTTCAGGTATCGGGCTGTGACGAGTGCTTACTACAGAGGTGCAGTGGGGGCGATGCTTGTCTACGACATCACAAAGCGACAGTCGTTTGATCACGTGGCTCGATGGTTAGAAGAACTGAGAGGCCATGCCGATAAAAATATCGTCATCATGCTCGTGGGCAATAAGTCCGACCTGAGCACTCTCCGAGCCGTACCCACCGAGGATGCGAAAGAGTTTGCCCAAAGGGAGAACCTGTTCTTCATCGAGACATCAGCTCTCGAGGCTACAAACATTGAATCCTCGTTCCTAACCGTCTTGACAGAGATTTATCGAATCATTAGCAAGAAGGCTCTTATTGCCAACGAAGAAGCAGAATCTGGAGGGGCGTCGTCTCTTCTCAAAGGAACTAAAATTGTCATTCCTGGACCGGAACCAGCCCCTCAAGCGAAATTCAGTTGTTGCGGAACTTAAGATTTATTCTTCGGCGCTTTGGGTTTCGGCTTGGTCGAATCACCATTCGTGAATCTAAAACATTCATTTTCTTCACCAAAATTCCCGTGGGAAAGAATTTCTCGAGTTGGCGGTGTGTTTTTGATCTTTTTATACGACGGGTATCAGAAATCTTCTTCTGAACACATAGTGATTTTGTTTTGGATGCATACAGCTTTGAATGCTAAAATTGATCCTTGCCCTCCATGGTTTTTGTCCTCTAAGAACTCGCAATCCGAGGCTGTTCATCGTACATATCTTATTTCCTGCACATATTATGAATCCAACTCAATCTGCTGTCATCTCATCAGCTGAAATAAATGTATTCTGAGAGTTAAATGTGATATAATTTCAGCTGAGTTCCTTCATGTAAGACAGATCCGAGCTTAACCCACTATTTGCAGCTAACTATCTGAAAGGAAGTTTACAGATAGTGCTGAGAAAGTGGGATTACTGTGTAGGGATTTTAAATTCTCTCTCGTTTTCCACTAACCTTTGTAATGGATCATGACCTGATTTTTAAAGCTTGACTGGAGAACTTCGTAAGCTTCGAATCAAATTGGTAATTTAAAAGCAAATTGTTCCAAATCACAACACAATTATTCTAAGTTATGCAGTAGGGTGCAACAAAAAAATCAGAAAAAAAGGAAACTTGGAGACCAACTTTGACCCTCGATCGACTCCATTATTGAAGCTATCCATTAGTTTTCGAGAGCGTATGGGTTGAAACGGAGAACAGGCTGCAGACGGAAAGGCTTAGCCAAAGGCAAGCTAACCCCAGCTCCGACCTCCATGTCAACCTTGTCGCCGTCGACCTTCCAATCAAAGCACTGAACCGAGGTCGCAACCATCATGTTGGCCATGGTGTATGCCAAACCAGCGCCGGGGCAACCTCTCCTCCCCCCTCCGAACGGCACGTAGGTCGAGTTCAATCCTTTTATCTCGTACTTGATGGAAGAATTCAAGAATCTTTCGGGATCGAACTGGTCTGGATTCTCCCACACTTTCGGATCTCTCATTATCGAGTAAAGATTCACTACAATGGTGGTGTCTTTTGGGACGTCGTAGTTGTCAAGTTTGACTGCCTCGCTGCACCGCCGGAAGGCCTGCGGCGCCGCCGGGTGGAGCCTCAGGCTCTCCTTGACCACCGCCTGGAAGTATGGGAGCTTGGGCAGATCGGATTCTTGGACTAATCTTTTGCTGTTTCCGATGACTGTGTTGATTTCCTCTCGCACCTTCTTCATCGCCTCTGGGTGGTTGATTAGTTCCACCATTGTCCACTGTGTGACCTCTGTTAGCGTACTTGTGCCGCCCAGAAAGAGTTCCTGTATAAGCACCACCATTTTTGTTAGCCCCGAGCTCGATCATCTCATTTTCCGTTTAATTTTTTTTGTACTTACGAGCAAGAAAGACTTGATGTTGATCCTGTTGAGCTTGTACTCGGCTTTTTCATCGTAGAAGACCTTGAGAATGATGTCCATTAAATCCTTATCTTCTCTGTCATAACCTTCTCTCGCTCCTCTCTCTTCATGGCGCTTCAGAATGACCTCTAAAATGGCGTCGTACTTTAGGGTTACGTCTCGGGCTTTTGCTCCGAATAGCCAGAAACCCACCCTCTTCAGCGGCCATCTAAACACGTCGCCGAAAGAAACTTTGGACGCCATTTCCACCGTCTCCTTCACCAGCTTCCGTATCTTCTCTGCTTCTTCGTTTTTGCCGGAGCATCGCGTGCTCATAACCATGGTACAGATGGTGTTATTCGTAACCTGTTTAAATCAAACGATTAAGTAGAAATTCGTTATCATCTAATAATACAACTTACAAGCATTTGTTTAACTATATATTCTAGGTGGTATTCTTTTATGTCACCTTCATCAGCTCAGATCCCATGTCGACGATTTCTTCTCTGTCACTACTGTCTACCATTTTTCTGAGATACCTCTCGATCTCGGTAATTCGGACGGCCCGAGAGAGCTCGATTTGCTTGGGTCCGAGAAGCTCAGTGATGGTCAGTTTCTTCATGAACCGCCAGTACTCTCCGTAGGGGGAGGCGAAAAAGCCGGAGCTGCCATAGGGGAGCTCGTCACTGAAAGCAAATCGAGGGCGGTTGGAGAAGACAACGTCCTGATGCTTGAACACCTCGGCGGCCATGGAAGCCGACGAGACGAGAATGCATTTGGCGGTGCCAATGCGGAGGAGGACGAGGGGGCCGTAGGTGGTGGCGATGCTGTGGAGGCCCTTTTGGATGTGGGAGGTGACGAGGTGGAGGTGGCCGATGATGGGCAGAGCCGGTGGGCTGACTGGGAGACGAAGCTTGGGGGTTTTTTCTGAGGGCCTGTGCATGAACAACTGGAGAAGAAGGGTGAAGACGAAGAAGATGACGGTGTAAACGGCGTACCATTGGATGTCCGCCATTGTTGGACCTTGACGGATTTGCTGAGAGAAAGACTTGGAGTTGATTTGAGCAAATATGCTGGTCTCTCGAGCTCTATTTATAGAGATGCGTTGGTGTAATAGTACATCTACGTTCATTTTTTTCCACTTGGATTTTGTCATTGTTTTATCAAGGGGGAAAATAAAAACAATAAATACCATAAGCTAAGAGACTTTTGAAAAAAAAAAACCCTAACCCTAACCCTAACCTAGACAAACCTTAAACTAAAATTTATTAACAACCTAACCTTATTATCCATAGACATTTGTAATCACCAATTCACGTAGTGGTGGGCAAAACTCGATCAAAACTTTAAATTAGACTGCAATCGTCGGTTTTAATCTGTTCTTAGTTCTAATTTAAAAAAAATCTTGATTTATGAGTCGGTGCTGATTTTTAGAAATAAAAAATCGTGAAATCAAAACCGAGATTGTGAGTCAAAAAAGTTCTAAAATCGAGTAAAACTCGACCCAGACTTTAATAAAATCCGATATAAATCCTAAAATTGGTTATAAACCCGCCCAATTACTTAAAATCGGTTTAAAGTCCGACACAAGTATAATAAAAAATATATTTTATGATTATATTTTAATTTTTTTAAATATAAAATAAAATTGAATTAAAACCGTAACAGTTCTAGTTTCGATTCCAAAAATCTATAATCGTGAATTCTGATTTCGGTTCTATTTTGAGATAAAATCGAGTCAGACTGGCCCGTGCTCACCACTACGCCCACTTATTCATTTAGCCGCATATTTAGATAATTGTTTAAAGTTGTTTTGTCGTTATTGGTACAATTCAAGTCTTTCTTTCCCTCCAACTAGTTTAATAATAACTTTAAATATTTATTGTACTAATCGATAATAAACATTCTCTTCATCTTCAACAAGGTATTTAACGCACATGTATAGAACTAGCGGATGCAGATGTATACTAATAAAATACCCACAACGCATGTAATGAAAATAGTACATTATAATGACTAATTAGGTGACATCCATCTAGTATGTGAATCTATTCATAGTATTAATTAATATCTACAACAAATAGATCTTGTGCTAAGTGACCTAAACCCTTATTTTTTTTAAAAGTAATTCTAAAGGCTCTAATAGCCGCATGACTAAAAGAATATGCTTATCTTTTATTTATAATTTTAAAATTTATGTTGACATGTCAAATAATAATTTATGCAGTATATATGAAAAATAGCTATTGATAACTATTATTTCAATTAAATTTTAATTATTTGATAGTTCAGCTTGTATTTTAAAAAAGTAGTATATAGTCTAAAAGAACACTGAAAGTTAAAATTATACATGTAACATCAATATTCTAAAGTATGACCATGCCATGCCCGAATTTATTGTTCCTAACAAAGTAAAAAATATGACAAATGGAAATAAAGGATGGGGTATGGTTCATTTGAATATTCATCTTAATTAAAGAATACCGGTCAAAGAAACACACTTTATTCATATTATTCTATGGCCTCAATGTGAAGAGGGTTTGTTCTTGTGTTTGAATCCTTTTTTGACCTTTTGGTCACAAGACAAGTATTTTGCACCATAGTGAAATTTTAGGAAGTGATAACAATCGTTCTTGTATATTATATGCGCCAACCCGTCACGTCGAGAACAATCTAATGTGTTATTAACTGAGATGACTCGTAGCAGTAACAGTAGTGCACAAACTCAGATTGTTTTAAATAATAAAATTATGCGTACGAAGATTTTTTCTATTTTTTTCGTTTAACATGTTTTGATTTATAAATTCAAGAAAAAATCTATGATGATTTCGACCTCAAGCGAATCAAAATTGAAGATGTCATTATCCAAAGCAAAAACATTCTTAGTCCTTGCTTATACTTTTCACGTGTATACTTTTCAAAGAACGGGTTTAAGAGAGGGAAACAAAATGATTTTGATTTTTCAGCATAATTCACAATTTTCCATTGTTAATTTACGAAAATTCGGCACGTGTTCATCCCTAATTCTTGCTGACAACCCAAGGTCCAACATATCAACCCTATAAAAATCAGACAATTTTGAAAATTTTGTTTTAATGGTTATTTTGATGTCCCGTTACATCGTCGAATTACATGGTCGCCACAAAAATACATGTATAGTTGCAAATAACAAGTCGATACGACCGTGGTTTCGATACCCTTGAATTAGTGAAAAAAAATACATATAATTTCTCTTAGTTCAAAATTAAGAGATTCAAGGGGACATAATTTTATCGACAAGTAGGAAATATGCGTGTCGGTCAAGAGATATGACCCACGACATTAATATTGAAATAATACTTTTGTCACTATGGAGAAAGAACTTAGTGCCCAAGACTTTACTATTTTAATACTATTTCATGTGCACCAAATTCTCCCTACTCATCCATTAACTGAGAGACTCAAGCCCTATTACATTAAATTATATTTTTTAATTATATAAACGTAATTTATTGGAGTTTTGGACTTAAAAATTCAAAATAAACAAATTAAATAGTTTTGGGGGACTCAATTTTGTGTTTACGTGGAGCTGTAAGTCGTTTGACTGTCACAAAGTCGTGAGTTTGGCAGTCAAATTTAAGAATGATTATTATATTGATAAGGTCTAAGAATTAGGGTTCGTGCGTAAGACAGGAACTTAGGACACAAATCATTTAATTATGCAAAAAATAGTAATATTCTCGACTAATTAGTCATACATTCCAGAAGGTAGTGTAAAAGTAAAGATGATGGGTTTGTATCTAACTATAAACAATCTAAATCTTGCAAATATGGCCATACACTCCAAGTTGGTTCGGCCTAATTACACGAGAGGCTTATATTCGGGTGATTATCGAATAGAATTAGATGTTCGAGTCCTGAGTCGGAGCAATACGAAGGTTTTATCCAAACCACTTAATTCCTCTCTTTTCTTCGAGATTAGCTCTCCGAGTGTGGTCTGTTTGATCAAAACGGTAAAATTAGATGCGATCGAGTTGTGAAATTACGTACCAACGCATTCGTTATTAAATGAGAATAGATATTTACGATTTTCGATCAAATCTACGTCATCTTATTCGAGTTGGATGATGTTGGTTACAAGTCAATTACAGAACAAGTAGTGTTCTTGATTTAGAAGGCGATGCTCTAATTTAATTTCCCGCAAATAAATAAATTAAATGCCCGGCTTGATGGTTGTGATTTCCGCCAAATCGACCGAGTCTTCCTGTTGTTTTCGGCGTTGCCAACCTTGTGCTAATATTTAATTTTATTTGGAATAAAAATTTGTAGTGTATGTGATGAATTGGCTACCAAGCACCAACTTATCTTCATTAAATCAAATTAATTATGTCGATACGATGACAAAGGTGTTGCCTGCAATCGAGTTGAAGCATTGGTTGAACTTGATTAGTATTAGCCATTGGTTGCTCAAATTAGGGGGTAACAATTGATAAATTTGAGATACGCTAAATGATGAGCGGCTTGGAAACTCGAAAATTTAAAAGAGAATGGTGATGCGAATGCTATTGAGACGCGATGTTGCAAGTGACACGAAAAATATTAACTAAATCGATTAAAATTAATAAATAATGCAACAACATGATGCCTATTAAAATTACGACTAAGCTAAAAATTCAACGACGAATTTTAAAATTCATGGTACAACTAGCTCCATAATTGGCGTAATAAAATAATCACACCAAGGAGAGGCAGAAACTTGTTAAGCTGAAGAATATATACTTCTTTGCCGGCCAGGCAAATGATACCAAACAAATGAAAATCAATTTGCTGAGTTGAACGAGCTTGCTGATCTAATCCAGTTGTTTACTCAAATGCATAAATATAAGCTCTTAATCAAGTTGATCTGAGCTGAAATTAAACAAAGTACTTACAAACAGAAATTGCTTGCCTCTCTTTTCGATCACTTTCTGGGTAATGGAGTCCAACTCCCTGATCCAAACGCATATAACACAGCCGTTAATCTTTTGTCCAAACAGTAAATGGGAAGTTCAGAAAAAGAAGAGATAATTTAGCAAAATTCTTGAAGGTAGAACATAAAAATCTCATGAATAAATTATATTTATCAAATTCTCGATGTGTTCTTCCAAGCAGAGTTAAAAAAATGATATTTCGAGCTTATTTAACTCATTTTTTAAGGAAAATTGAGGGCCACAAATGAGGAAATTAATATATGGTGTTTGGGTTATGAAGAATCTCCTGTCTTACCTTTGAGATTAATGACTGTGAGTTCTTTCTCGACAAAGTCTCCGGCAGAAATGGATGGATAGGTGCTGGCTAATGGAGATTCTGCAAAGTGACATAACGCTTTAACACTGCATCAGATGCTATGTGGGCAAATAACTGGATTTCACATCAAGGAAAAGAGATGTCAGAAGATACTACAAGTGACACATACTCCAACTTTGAGAGAGCAGTTCAATCTATGTAAGATTAACGTACCGTTGATGATGAGACTCTCCATAGGCTGTGATTTTGCTCTGATGCTCGTCTAATTGCTTCAATGGTCCTTGTTGTCACGACTACTTCATGCATGCTAGCTATTCAATCCCCTGCAGTTAGCCATTCTATCTGCCAAATAAAGTAGGGTAGCTTGAAATTTTAGGGTCACAGACTCAACTTGATGTTAATACGTTAAATATCCAATATTTTTAAGTTGGACGGGCTAGCAAAGTGAAACTATGAGAATGTTCGGAAACTGTAGCATACAGCATTAGAGCATTCAGTCCAAAATTTATACAGTCTTCCATTTTTTCCTTTTTGATTGCTAAGTCTTGCATTAAAAGTACATCGTGACGAGAGAACAACAACCCAAGGGTCAAAATTTACACTTGGTTAAAGAAAATTTCACTCCAGTTGGAGAGAATCAAACTAAACTGATCACAAATTATCAAATACAAAGATGTCTTACTCTGATGATCTTTGAAAAACCTTTTGTAATCAGTAAGTTGAGGCAAAGATGAAAAATTATCAAGATTGCATGACAACTGAAAAAAGAGAGGCTGTCATCAATGCAACAGACTTCTTGGTTCCCTTTCCACTTTTATGTTGATTTTTTTATCAAAAAGTAGGAAAAGATACGCTTTAACTTTCACACTCATACCAACATAATAAAAATATTTTCATGTTAGTTACTTGTAAACGTTTACCTGCTTTCCAGTCTGAACGAGGAGACATCCGATGGGAACCTTAACTTCAGTTTTTTGTCCATTTCTAAGCCAAATGTTTAGGCCAGGAAATTTGCTTCTTCCATGAGTAGTTAAAAAGTTAAGATCGTAATAGCCAGCAAAGACAGTACCCTCCTGACCATAGCAATGAAGGTCACTCCCTGTTGGAGCAAGAAGATGAGGTCCCTGGATATCAAATGGTAGTTGAGTTTGAAACAAAAACAATGTTCATAACTCTACAAGTTTCCATGTTAACTCTCAAATTTCTACCAAATACTAGTAATTCTATTATCATAAAAGCGGAAACTAGCAAAAATAAAGTTGAACAAATACATATGTTCACTTTTTTTAGTCTCGATATAGGGAAAGTAATCTTTCTAAAAAGTCACTGCAATTCACATGAATTTGATAGGAACTTGAACATTCTATGTCAGTCTAATCTGGTATCTAACTGTTGTAGAGTTATCTTTCAACGTCATAAAAAGTTGTCATTAGAAATAATAAATTTGGCTAGAACAAATTAGAAAATGCAAAGAATGACTAAGAAAAAAGAGGGATAAGGAGCTCTTCAGCTAAAGATGAATGTTTAAAATCATTCAGTAGTTGTATTAGGAGCACAAGCTAGACAAAAATACTATATGCACTAAGGAGGACCCCTTGTGACTTATATTTGAAAAGAAAAAATACAAAATAAATAAATAAATAAGAATCTTTTTCTACCATTTAATTAAGTAAATTCCCAAATGCAAAAACATCTATAAAATGAAACCATTTAATACGCTTTTTCCTCGTAAAATAAGCCTTTCCTAGATAAAGATGTAGAGTCAGCACAGACAAACAAGCATGAAAACAAGACCTGTTAGCAATCTACAGTTACCTGCTTCATAAGAGAAGTGAATGCGTCTTTGGGCTGGCCAAATCCAATTGCAGCCATTTCAGCAACAGCCTGAGATCAATCTTCATCACATAAAAAACATTTATGCCAATAAAAGTCGCAAACTGGAAAAATTCATGGCTTACCTCCACGGCTGCTATCAGCTTTTGTCCCCAAGAATCCATAGTGTCCTTCCTTTCAGGAAATCCTTCAGGAACAACAGGCTCCGCATTAAGTTCCTGCAAGAAGAGTTCAGAGTTTAAGAGAGTTAAACTTCGCTAAAGAGAAGACAAACTTTTAATACCTTAAATTGAGTGTTAGATGGGCGAGGACCCACTCTCCACATGTATCGCCATTTAGGGTCAGTGCCCTTGGAGTGGAAGGTTGAAATTCTTTTGGCATCGCCCTTAACTTCTGCTGCATTTCTTCATCTACTAGGCTTCTAGGAACTTCAACTCCCTCAGGTGTTACTCCAACCTGCCATCTCCATTTCCTCAGACAATTCCTTTTAGCTTTAAATATTACATTCTGTTCAAACAACACTCGACTCCCAATGACACAAAAAAATATTCTTACAACTCCATCTACTAGTTCCCTTTTCTTTGAGGCCGTACACACGTAGTAATTATTTGCAAAGAGATGATAAAATCGCTTTCATTAAGTGCTCCGTAATAGTAATCAGCCGGTTCTTTCCAGCAACCAGTGCCCCAAGAAGACAACATTTTACAAAGAAGAAAGTTTAATGAAAGTGATAATGCAAGCTAGGTCTTTCCTGCAAGCGCTTGAACTCGGGCGGCCTTTCAAAATACATCTCCATCATATCAATAAAGCGGTCGTTATCTTCTACAGAGCATCTCGGGTTCCTAACCACAAGCGAAGCGCCCCGGTTTCGGTCAAGCTTTTACAAACTTGGGCGCTTGATGTTAGTAGAGGATCCAAAAGCGCCGACGAGTGGGCGTTTGGCCAGATCAATCACCGGAGATCCATCGGGCGGCGGAGAGAGGGAGAGATTTAAGCAATGGCGGGAGAATGTTGGTGAAATTTCGATGCCACGAATCCATTTCAGTCTCAAGTTTTATGGAATTCAATTTGAGTATCATATTTTATTCGCTTTACTAAAGCAACCAAGTCAGCACAGCTGCTCGATTGACACGTGGGACACTAACAGCCGTTGATGCTTCACACGACATTCTCTCTTCAAATCTTTTCCAAATGTAATATTTGTAATTTAGCATATTTAATTATTGAAAATCTTCCAAAAATCCTGAAAAATCAAGATTTCTATTAGAATAAGATTCATATTTTGAAATGAAAAATCTCTTCGAACCAAAAATAGATTTGCAGGATCCAGTCAACATGAACAGAGAGAAGAGAGAAATCTCTTTCAAAACACAAGTTCATGGGGTTTCATGCCTGCTTTTAGAGAGAATCTAGCAGCCAAGTAGGCCTTCAACTCAGCAACTCCCTCGATGGATTTGATCAACGCTGCATCCACAGCTTTCTGATCATCCTTCTTCTCCACTGGAAGAGCACTCTTCTCCTGCATTTCATTCACATTCATAAGAACAAAGAGATGGATTAAGCAAGAGAGATAGAGAGAGTGAGAAAGAACAAACCTTCTTCTCGTCTTCAAAGAATTCGCCCTCTCCCTTCTTCTTCTTCTTTTGAACTTCCTTTGAGAAGTATTTGTCATCATATTTCTCCACGTTCACTCCGGAAATGTCGATCTTTGTGGATGTTCCAATTACGTACGACTGGTTCACACGTCTAAGGGGAACACCATTGATCTTGAATGGCCCTGAAATGACCAACACATAATCCAGTGAAACTCAAATTAGTTCCTCGCAACTTAAGGGGAACATAGAGCTTGTAAAACACATAAGCAGACACGAGGAGAATATAAATAGTGCTGCAGCGTGAAATAACAACCAGAAAATCTTTTTTTTGAGAAGTTACATGCCTTGTAAATTTAAGGAAAGAACAGAAATGTACCATCAACACCATTTAATATATACTTAATTTACTTAACTTATAAGGAGTAATAGATAAGCACCTGTAATCAGAAGCAACCCAGATGACAGCTGCTTCAGGAACACCACCCTCTTGCCCTTGAACCTTCCTGTCAGAATAATTAGCACAGTCCCAGGAGTGATGCTGGACCTGAAATAAAAATTAATAAATTATGTTAGGACCGCATAGTAGTAACATTGTATCACCAAGTAATAAAAGAAATTACCCAGATAAATCTATGCATTGCTTTCTGGGATTTCAAGTTGACAATTTATTCCAAGTTTTCTAAATATTTTCTAATCGGGTGCAACCAAGCATACCTCCATACAAAAGAAATACAATCTGACTACCCAAAATCAAATAATTGTTTTCTTCCGGGACCAGTCCCAAAAGTCACTAAATACTGAGAAGAAAAGGCAGAACAAGGTGAAACAAAACGCGGAGTAGATTCAAGAGAAGAGAAATAAGAACCTAAGCTTAGTGGGTCTAGGATTGCGCTTGTTAACGAGGGGCTTCTTCACATCGTCGGCAGGGTAAAACTTAGGCGGCTTCTGGACTGGAGCTTCAGGCTTAGGTTGGGCATCGTGGCGAGGAAAGACGCCGCCATTTTTAGCCTTGATTGCCCAGAGACCTCGCTTGTGGTACATCTGAGACCTCGAATATTTGCCGATTCCTCGGACAAGATCAGGGTTGCGGCTAGCCCTAGGAGTCTTCTGCTTGGGAGCCATCGAGCCGAATCTCAGAACTGAGAACACTCCCACTAGAAATAAAACTACACTCAAGACGACTTATATATATACTTCTGCACGCTGCCAGAATCGTGAAACCCTAATTTTGGGAAGACCATTCAGTTTGGGCTTCAGGCCCAAATAACAAATCTTCTCCGTCTACTTTTAAACCCATCAAGACTGTTTTAAACGATTTTAATCAGAAAATTTAAAGCGATTTCAACTTAGAATTATCGTAATCATATATGAATTTTTCTATATTTAATTAGAAAAATTAAATAATGATTTACAACATATTTTTATCGACATCATTCACAATCGTTGATTTTCATAAGGGTTTGACGACGTCCAATCAGGTCCAAATATAAAAGAAAATATGAACAAATTAATATATTTTGGTTTTCAAATTCTAAGAACATAGCCAAAATCAGACTTGACTAAGACTAGATAGAAAAATTCTAGTATGATCTGGTGCATCAGTTTTGATCGATTCTTTCCACCTCTATGTATAGTTATTTATCGAGTGTTATGCCTAGAAAGGGTTCTTGTATTGGTTCTGGTCCGGTCAAATTTTAGAGAAAATAGGACCGAACCAATTTATTTTGAATTGTCATGGACCAATACAAAGAAAGACCGTAGACATTTAATATCGTGTTTTGTTGTTTGCACATATTTTGAACTTAAAAGAGCCTGAGTTCGACGTCTGCGCTGTTCTAGTTTGAGAATTGTTACCCCCAATATTATGGTAGCTCCTTAGGATATCATGTAAAGACCTCTCATCTCTGGGTCGCTGAGTCACCGTGGTTAACCCCCTCACATGCTGTCGGGCCGGGGTGTGGGGGACGGACGAGAGATTTCGACTTTTAAGAATAAAAAGATGAGTTTTCAAGCAAAAGGGCTGTCAATTCCAAAGTGGAATCAGATTTCAACTTCTTAACCAGTCTGGAAAAAGAACCACAGCTAAAATTGAAACGAGGAATTGCTTATAAATGCATAAATCTGTATCAACTAACAGTAAAGAGAATTGATGAAGGGTGATTTCTGACATTTCATGGCTGTTCATACCAAGCAGTACTGAAAAGGCACAAACTAAGAAACCATTATCAATTATTAAACCAAGAGTCACGACTCAACCAAAGACAGACTAATCAATAAGATCTGCACTTAAATTCTTACTAATTGGAAAGAAGGGCGTCGATTTTACGGTCAACATGAGCCTCGTGGTCCTCGAGCCGACCATGAACTGTGTCGTTCTCCCAGCGGATCAGGGTTGGAACCCCAGTGAGCTTGAACCTCGAGTCTACCCTCCATGGATGCTGGGGGTTCCTCCATGTTGGTCTATCTCCAACATAAGCTCTTAAAACTGCAATGGCATCTGGGGACGCCTCAAGCTTTTTGTATATCACAGGTTCAGCTCTCACGCAATCTAAAACAATCAACGACCAAGAGTTTTTATGAAATGAAATGCTTCAAATAGCTTCAGATAAAACAGTAACAGGAAGCTCGGACCAGAAGCTTGGTACTGGTAGAACTGTTTCAAAACCAAAAAGAACAACAATTGAAAAAGAAGAGGTGATCTTTTCTTCCTCTCGTTCATTTTTTTTCTAACATCAATTGTTCCATCACATCAGTGTCAATTTCGAGGCAGCTGCTCGTTCTTCGTAAGAAACAGGTAATTACCTTTCCGAAAGATCCAATCTCTATACAGCTTTCAAATCGACTAAATAATTACCACGAAGAGAAGAACCCTTCGCCGGAAGATAGAACAATCGCCCGAACTTGGTATCAACGAAAAGAAAGACTCAAAACCCTAAGCAGTTAACCAAAATACAGAGACGTAGATAAAAAAATGTGGCGATTCTAACAACGAAATCAAAAGAATCAAAACTAGGGTTTGAGGAAGAAAATGATTACCCGGGCACCAGCTGAGAGAAGTGCGGGGATCATTGTCGGCCAAGAAGAGGATGAGATTGGCCTTGTTGTTAGATGCATCTGACCTAAATTTCTCGAAAACGTTGTCAAAGCTGGATATTGTGGCGTCCAGTAACTTCATCGGCATCTTCTCAGAACTCCGATCTAAAATCTCAAAATCCCCAAATCAGAAAAAACACTCTATCGTAGTATCAGCTCTCTCGATAACTCTTAACTCTCACTCTTTTGGTCACTCGACAGCTCTATGAACTCTCCATCATCGAAGATTCGACGCCTGAGACGAAAGCCATCTGAATAGAGGAATCTGCAACTTAGCCCGCCTCAACTTCAAGGATTTAAGGGAGAGGAAAACGACGTACGGACAAACAAAATCTCAACCTCGGGGCCTCCTCAAATAATTAACTTTCAATAATTCAATTTGGGGAGAAATATTTAGACGAAAATTAATCAAATAAATTTCAAAATATTTAATAATCGATGAACTTTGGTGGGTTACTCTTCATTCGAATTCGACCGAAAAAAAGTGTAGAAAGTGCGATTCCCCGTTCCAATTGGAGCATCGGGTTGGACCCGTCATAAAAACGTGAGGTCGTGTAGCGTGCTCCTCGTCGTCTCTAAATTGTGAGAACCCCTTGTTTCAATGGCATCACAATGAAAATAGGAATTCATAGTCACGTTTCTTATGAGTTCCCCTGCATATCGTTCCTCAGCCATTGATAGAAAGACCGCAATAATCGACTCGAATTGCAATATTCCTTCACCATACTATACTGTTTCTGCAGCAACAATTGGTTGAAATGTTTGGGACATATCGAGGAGCCCAAACCATTCATCAGCCGCATCCTAAACACAAAAGAAGAAAGGATCGACCTTGTTCTCAATTCCATTAGAACCCTGATCCGTACAGACATTCTTCCTTAGAAAAAAAGAGTTGATAGAACACAGTAATCAAACAACTCCCTCAAGTTTACTTTCCAGTTTTTTCCCTTCCACTATTTCTTCCATACTGCCCACCTTTAATGGCCTTAACTGTCATTGAAGGTATGTTTTCTTCTCTTATAATAAGTAAACCTTTAGTTAACTTAATAGGTTTAGTCCATTGAAGCTTGCGTCAGACTAAGAGTATTAGTATTGAAATGAAATGCAAACTTCAGTTGTACATGAGAGAAGCTAATAAGAAAAACTCACCTGTCACGGAATCAGCACCGTAGTCTGCACCGATATTGCTGTCATAATCCATTATCTTTGTCCGGACAAGAATCTTGTAACATAACTGTTCAGGAATTAACATGGATAAAGGTTCGGAATGCTAAGGTTAGTGGCAGCACAAATAGTATATTTAATAAAGGAAAATGACGAGTAAATGAATGCCAATGCGTCAGGAACAAGAACACATTGCCAGCAGCCATTGACCCTGGAAAGTAAGAAAGATATCCACATGAATAGTGTCTGCAATGAAATATCAAAGCAACAAAAAGAACAGCCTTTGCAAGTCCACAGGGCAGCAAAATATTGTACCACAAAGCCAAGACATCATATTCAAGTACTTACAGAGAACGAACCAAATTTCAAAGCTGATGAATACTGGAGTAATACATGTTTTATGGAATGAAGAATAGTCAAACTTCAATCACAGGATCTAACAAGGATCTCCTGATTCATTCAAATGTTTTTCTTTCGAAAATATAATCATCCCAACCTTCTCCTTCTTGAATCCCGAGAAGATTCATGGCTCCCATCTGAAACTCTTGGTATGTCAGCTCTTCTCCTGGAAGGTGGGGAAGATAGTGTTGTCATATTGTTTTCTGCAGAATCACTTGCATGTCTCTCCAAATACACAGCATTGGCAGAACTATCCATCTGTCGAGAAGAAGATTCGAAATTTGGCGCTAAAGAATTGATTCCACCAGCCGATTCTGCACTCTGGTTTTCTGGTTGTATGATCGTAGCTAGATTTGATAATGAATCTCTATCCTCGCTATCCAAAGGGGGCTGGTGGCTTCTCCTAAGACGATAATTGTGAATATATGTCTCGAGGTCCTCAACTAGTCTCTCTGCAGAGTCCATTGCAGAATTCAATGCAGAGGAAAGTGAAGAAAATGAAGCAGCCCCTTGCAAAAGTATTCTTGATACTCTAAGGGAACGTCTATCACTGGCCTCTCTTCTCAAAGTGGGCGACGCTTGAGATGAACGGAGTCTACGAACCAATGAACGGTTTCTTTCAGATGAACTCCCTACAGAATTCAAGTCTCGAGAAAGTGATTGCTCCTCCATTACACCAATCATATTGGTGATTTGCTGAATTCTTTCTCCAATGGGTGGTGATGGAGCTCCTCGACTTGAGATTGTCTGCCTAATACTCTCGATTCTTTGAGCATGTGGTCTAGGAGGGACTCTTAAGCCTGACACATTTACCTTTAAATTTTGAGAGTTGCTATCATTTGTGTTTCCATAAATAGGAATGATACTTGTATCAGTCACCTCTCCGAGACATTCAGGGCATTCCTTTGTATTTGAATGAATATAGGATAACTGATAAAAGCATGACCAACAAAATAAGTGGCCACAGCAGGTCAATATTGGCTCTTTTGCCACGCGCAGGCATACATTACAGTCAAAAAACCCTCCAGTTTTGCTGCCTGATGTCTTAGAATCTGAGTCCATTCCCAATGCCTTGGCCACCAACTGACCACCATTCATTTTGATCGTATTCTCAGTCTCACCTATTTGTTCAGAAATTGTGTGATCATTGTCATGTAAATTTATTCCACCATCACTTTGAGAGTCAGGTGTTGCATCGACAGATGGAAACGGAGGCCGTCCTTGTCGCCACCGCTGACGCTGTCTAGCCCTGGTTGTGACAGCCTCCAGTTGTCTGATGCGTTCCTCAATTTGTCCATGGGCGATCTCCAGTTCGTTTAATATAACGTCTAATCCTACCACAGAATCCTGAGTTTGATCCTGAGGCTCTAGGTTTAAGTCGAGATCCATTATGTTGTCTCTCACAGCATTCAAAGTAAAAGAAAAATACCACCTAACTTGAGTATATTCTCTTTTCAATCCAGGATACAGAACCAAATCTAAAAGGTTGAACTCCCCAGAAAATCCAATATCATGTCTACCTACCAATAGACACAAAAAATTGTTTCAATTACAATTAGAAAATCAAATACCAAACTTAACGGAAGCTCAGCAAAGATAATTTTCCACACACGAGCAATGAAAGAAAACTGCATCAATCTGGAAAGTAATGTTTTGTTCTTCAAGAAGAAAAAAATTCAATTTTTAGATCAAAGAACTACCCTAATCTATCATCTTTTAGACAGGAAAAAAGGCTATAACCGTAATAACATCTACACACATCAAGGGATTTCAGGATACATGATCAGAAAAAGGGAAACAGAGGAACCTTTCGCGTCATAACCAAAAAATGCTCATATTAAACTCGATCAAAACCGTACCTAGGTGTTATGATGAGAAATCGGCTACCAGGATCATTTCATAGCCTCTTATTCTTCGCAGCAAAAGATCAGAGAGATCGCACAACGAGAAGGCAGGAAGATCGGTCGCAAACCTAGACCCTTCATGGTAGGGTTCTGGCTTTAACTTTTGTGCGTGGGTGTCGATCGGCTGGAAGGCACGAGGAGTCTTCTTCAACACGACGTAGGTGGTGGCGCCTACAAAGTTCCAAAACAAGCACCGGCTTAGAGATGGGCGATCTCAGCAAATCAAAGCAGAGAGTATGCCCGGTAAATTCGATCGGCACATTCCCTTCGAGCTCGGGAATTTATTAATGGCGGTAGCGTTAACTAGCTTTTAAGAAGGGTAATCCGTGCTCAACCTTTTTTAGGAAATTTAATACATAAATATATAATTTAATTATTTATATTTTAATATTTAAAATGATAGATATTTTACACTAATACGTATATACCTTGTTGAGTGGTCAAATATTTATTTTATGCATATTTAATATGCAAGTTAAAATAATTTAATATATTAATATGCAATTAATTATTTTATGCATTTATTATATTTATATAAATTAATATATCACAATATTATTATTTTTACTTTACAACTTAAACTTTTTATCATATCAATTGACGATGATGAAACCATAATCAACATAAATTCTCAAAACCTAGTTACATTTAATATTGCACGTTACTTGACAATTTTGGCGTGAATTCCAAATAAAAGAAATTGAAATTTAAAAGAAGATCACTCAAAAACAAAACAACCGCTTTGAAAATGTCAATTGAAAAACTTGAAACGGATCTTGCTTTGCCCAACTCAAACTTACCATACAAATGACAGTTCATTTGCAAACCATTTGACTTGGCTAAAAACACGACACGAAAGAACACTATGAGTCCTAAACTAAGACCCATATTTTAACATCCGTGCAATTTCGACTGTTCAAGCTCCAAAGATTCCATGGCCGGCCTTCTTAAATTCCGTCTCTTCTACTTGTCTTCATCATCATTAGTATCGACATCCAAGTCACGTAATTCGACAAAACTCACTCTCTTTCTCTCATCAAACGCTACTTTTTCGAGAGAGTTTGGTTTCTAATATGATCTTCATTTATATCTTATGTTGTAATCTTCTGACTATCTCCTTAAGTTTTTTTTTTAAATCTAATTCAATTTCAAGAACTAGTAGCATCGTCATCGCTGCAGATCTCTTCATGTAACACAACAAATGAACCATCGATGGAGTTAGAAAAAGAAGAGGAGGAAGGAGACAAAGGATTCAAGCCAAACACATCTCAGATGCCCGGAGACAACTCTAACGATAGCTCCAATTGATATGCCTTAGAGTACTGCCAAATCCGAATAAATCATCTTCGTCACTTGTCATTTCGGAAGCGTCGTCAACCGGTAGCTCAAATCGGCAAATGGGGCAGGAGTTGTGCTTGGAAAGCCAGAGAAGAATGCAATGGCCATGGTAGACGTGCTTGCAGGGCAACTGTTTGGCTTCGACGTCGACTTCCATCTGGTCCATGCAAATAGCGCAGAGGAGAGTCGGATCCGATTCCAGCATGGACGAGGAGATTTCGATGCTCGGGATGGCTTCAACGGAAGCACTGGACGCTGGTTTTGAGCTCCGGGAACTGGTCACGGCGGAAACGGCGAGGGAGGAGGATCGAGAGTCTTGAAGGGTAGAGAGAGAATGAGGTATCGCCGGAGAAGAAGAGGTGAAATTGAGGGCGTTCGGAGTGGGAGGCAGGATATGGTCGAGGAAGGTGGTGAGACAGTGAGGGCAGAGGAGAGTTTGATCGGAAGACAATGGAGGAGAGAATAGAGTTACCCTCATTTCACAGTCCGGGCACCAGTATATGTATTCTAGGGTGGCTACGGCGGTGGACAACGGCATCTCTCTCTCTCTTCTGGTTCTTCTCTCTCTACCTTTTGACAAACTAAAATGGAGAAATATGTAGTGGGTCGAGTGTTTATACGAGAGTCGTGGTTCCTAGCAAGAAAGACCACTTGACGACGATAATATAGTATTTCCCGAAGAAAATGAATATACTGTATTTGTTTGCATGATTTTAGGATTGATCCGGCCGGCCGTGCTCTTGCTCCGTCGTGGATTACCGTCCTCTTTGAGAAGATTTACTGAGATACTGCATGTCGTAGTTGATTAAATTGTTCATTTTAAATTTTATTATTTTGATTTATTTTATTTATTTGCTTTTAAATAAATTGTGTATATCAATATTTACCCAATGAAATTTTCCTTGAATATTTCATTTTTTTTAATAATAAACCCTTTAAATTTGACATAATTAGGCATCATTTGGGAAACAATTGAAATTACGTGGAGGTCAAAATACAGATGCAAGAAATGAATTAGAGATAGTACTTCAACGGTCACGATTTGATATTAGAGACGCATGATCCCGAGTCATACTTTGTCAAAGACCTCAGTCTCACTAAAATGTTGACTTTCTTCTCCAACCGCTTCTTCCTCCCGTCTTTTCCCGGGGACGATGGCTCCCAGTTATCCGGCGAACCCACCATTAGTACACTTTTCGGCGATCTCGCTCCCGCGGTGTCCTCGTTCGCCGGAACGTGTCCTTCTTGACGAACGCAATTGCTAGTAATGATCTTCGCTTGCAGTGCCGAAATCACCTCCCTCATTGCCGCATCGGGGTCGTCTCTGTTTCTGAGCAAAATCTCCCCAATCTGAGCCGGAGTTAGCGCTCCGCCGGACCTGATGCAGCTCTTGACGGCATCTGTGAGAGCGTGCGAGTCTGAACCGAGGTAGTTTTTCATCAAGGTTTTGAAAGCGTGCGGGCCGCAGGTGCTGAGATTAACGTGGACGTCCATTCGCCCGCATCTCACGAGCGCGGGATCGACGTTTTCTCGATGATTTGTGGTGAAAACTATGATTCTTTCATCTCCGCAGCTGGACCACAGCCCGTCTGTAAAATTAAGTAGCCCTGATAAAGTTACACGCCCGCTCTCCTCTTCCCGGCGCTTCTCGTTCATTGAATCGTGTGATTTCTTCCTCGATTTCGACATTCGATCGGCGGTAAGATCGACGGAGCAGTCTATGTCTTCGATTACGATGATCGAGCGATTCGTGGTTTGGATGAGCAAAGCCCGTAGTTCAGAGTTGTCTGAAACCTTGGTGAGCTCGAGGTCATAGACATCGTAGCAGAGGTAGTTAGCCATGGCAGCGATCAAGCTTGATTTTCCAGAACCAGGAGGGCCGTAGAGCAAGTATCCGCGTTTCCAGGCGCGGCCGACCCTGCGGTAGAACTCTTTTCCTTTAGAAAAGGCTGTTAAATCCCCCATTATCTGCTTCTTCAGGTGCGGCTCAAGCGCCAAGGTTTCAAACGTCGAAGGATGACGAAAAGGCACGGAAGCCCAACCGGATTCGTAAGATCCATGGCCACTATTAGTGAAGAGCCTCCTCTCGCGAGATACTCGCTCATACTCCTCAGCGTGAGCTGTAACATAGTCGAGGTAGGGGGAGAGGAGGACGTGGCGGTGGCGCTTGGCGAGCTTGAGAGTGAAGCTGCGTTTCTCGTCCAGAGAATCTTGGACCGTCTCGACGTGGTGAGTCCAAGAGAAACGATAACCATTGAAGGTGTCGTTAACCGAGTGATTAGGGGCCACATTGAAGGAAATCCGATTGGAAGACTTGGAGCGAGAAAGGGTGAGTCTCCGGCAAGATGAAGTAGAATTAACTGAGTTGAGATAGAGATTTACGTGGCGGTAGAGATCGTTGGCGTCGACGGCACAGTAGCCATTGAACTCTGGGATTTCGAAGTAAGAATAAGGAGTGAGCAAATCTTGCAGAGACTCATAAAAGGAATGGAGCAGAGACAGAAGCTGAGAGGGCAATACGTTCTGGAGAACAGTAAGAAGGCCTAAGAAAGACCACATCTGCGACAGTATCTCCATCAGACTTGTCTCAAATTATTGTTTTTGTCTCTGTCTATGAACATGGCAGAGGCTTCTACTTCTTGTTGATTTATACATGAAGAACAGCTAAAGAAGACAGTGACAATTAACAGTAAGAGGGTGTGAGAATAACAAGGTAAAAGACACTGTTTGATGCCTGAAAAAAGCAACAGCCTAGCTGCAAAGATAAAGATAAAGATTAAGCCCACTACTCTGCTTTTGCCTTTTGTTTTCTGGGTTGATGATCTCAAAAATCCAAATTCAATGCTCATAATCTGAAAATGCAGACATTTCCATCCCTGAGTTTCGTCGTTGAATTTCCGGATTCTTACTGTAAATCGTTGATCTAACCACTATCTGTGGCCATTATTATTCACTGGACTGGCAATGGAGGCTAATATGCTTTGGAAGTTCTGAAGCACCATCTCTGTCCACGGGTAATGGATGGCTTTTGCTTTGAGGTAATTGCTTTTGTTCCATTCTTTCTAGACTCTACTTTATCTTTTCCAGTACATGAAAACGAACTAGTTGTTTCTGATAATGTTCTTAGGAATGTTAACTCAGCAGTAACTCATCATTAATCCCTAATCTACTGCATTTTACAGTTTCAGCAGATACGATACTGGTGTTCAAATTGTTGGAGGTGAGAGAAATTAGGTGGTGGGAGTTTTCCTTTTGAACAAAGTTGTATTTTAAACTTTTTTTATTTAGGAACTGCCTCTGCAATTCCTAACCTTTTGTATTTTCATTTTCCCCCATCTCTTTCCCTTTGTTATCCAACGAGTGATTGAAATTGCATAAAGGAAAATGAAAAGCGAGAAAAAGGATACTAAAGAAGTTAGAATTTTAGAGCGACGTGGGTATAGGTAAGATGATAAAGCAGAATCAATAAAAAAGGAGAGGAAAACTATGTAATGTCAATGATCAAACTGCCTTGGATTATCCTATTATTCTTCAAAGAATACTAATGGCGCGTTGTTCTTGTTGGAAGTTTGAACATGAGAATTGATCTTTTGGCAATGCAATTGAGCTTCTAAGGAAGCTGTTCTTAGTCTAGTTTCTTCTCCAGATCAAAGATTTCATGGAAAGCTTCTTCGAAAGAAAAATCTCGTAAATTTTTGGTGTTTATAGTTGATTTTAGCTCTGGAATTATCATGATAATCTAATGTAGTTTTTCATTGACACTAGCTTAGTGATCTTTAGTTCTGGTACTAGATATGTGTAAAGAAAATTAACTCTATATCAGTAGATCTAGCCTAGATTGAAGATTTAGACCTTCAACTGGTGGCAAAAAAGGAGATCGAAGTGGTACTGCTGCTAGAATATTGGTGTAGGAATTGAGCTTTTGGACTCTTGAAGTTGAAGTTAGTGCGGGCGTTATAGCATGTGACAACAATACATGAGTTAAAAAGCTTCAAGGAATTTATTCTGCTATGGTGATCTGATATCAAAAAAGAATAATTTTGAAACATGCATAACTTTAGAGGTTTATTCTTGGCTACAACAACTAATTCCTGGTCTTTATTTGTTCTACTATATACCAGGAAAAGCAGCAGCAGAAGCAAAATCCCAGCTTGCCATGGCTTTCTTCTCTGCAGAGGAACCTATTGCTTCCACAGTTGGAACTCAGTGAACGTTTAATAAGAGCAGCAAGGGGAACGCCATGAGAGCAATTTTGAAGCAATTGAGCGCGCTTTCGAGCAACAGTTGGTAGTTCGAGTAGCACGAGAAGAGTAGGAAAGTGAAGAGAATGGAAATGAAGAAGAAAATATGCGCAGAGAAAGCTGGATCGGGGTTTGAGGAAGAAGATCCTGCCATGGCCGCAAAAAGAGAGGTAGCAAATCTTGCTTAAGATGCCAATTTGGTGAAATTTTTGGTACAAGTAGAATGCTTTAGTAGTATCATTTGCATCGAGAGTTTGGTAGATTCTCTCTTTCTCTCTCTTTAGAAAAAAGGGCACTGAAAATGGAATCCTATTGTCCCTGACAAACTTATTATAGTGAAGATTTTACAGGGATTTAAATATTAATCTAAGCATTTTGATAATTTCTCTTTTGCGCAGGCAGAGATTCTCTACATTCATAGGATGCCACCACTGCTTTACACTGTATTTGACACATCTGTGCAGAGACTTGCGTGTTCCAGTCAGTGGGTAATCATTCGCTGAACAATGGCTGAATCGAATGGTGAAGAAATTGAAAATCTTTGTTGGTTTCCGACTGGTTTTTTGTTTTTTCAGTAGTAGTTGGTTTCACCGCCTTCGTCTTCTCCACCCTTTCCTCTGCGGTTCACGAAGGGGGCGAAATCGGCGTTGTTCTTCTTCGCCGCTGGCTGCCATGTCATGCGCCCGAACTCCTCTTTCAGATACCCACCAACGCCGGTTCCTTTCTCCTGGGTTTCTCCGTCCCCGGCCGTCGTGGCTTGCTGAATTACTAAAACTGAGACGGTGGACGAGAAGCTCGACGATACTAATGCGTCTCCTAGTCCTCCTAATTCTGGGTTATCGCTCCACTCCGACAGCCCAGACTTGAGCGGCGAAATCGACCCTTTTCCTCTTCCGACGATGAACAGGTCGTAATCGTTTTCAATGGAGTTTATTTCGATTATGGTTTCTTCCCCATTGTTCACCACTTTTTCCGTGTAGGTGATCGACGCGTTGCTCTCTAATTCATATCTGAAGCCTTCGATGTACTCATTATCTAACTGTTTTTCCCTTTCGTAATCTGCTATGGCTTTCAGGATTCCGTCGTTCTCGTCATCGCTCTCGTAGCTATCGACGGCGGTGACCTCTGCGTTTTCTCCGGCGATGAAACGGATGACCGTTAGAGCAATCAATGGATGTCGGGACATTCTGGTTGCATACGCGAGCGCTTCTCTGTCGTCAGGCCCTCCGATGAAGAACATGGCAAAGCGCTTGAGGGCCCTTGCTATCCGGTTCGACTCAACAAAAGAGACACCAAGTCCACGGTCGACCAAGATTCCCACCGACGACGGCGAGCTACCCATGACGTTATTATTAACGATGGCGATGGATGGATTAGCGTCCTCTGTATTTCCTTCAAAAGGGAGGAGAATGAGGTTCACCCGCTTCTCCGCCGCTATCGCACATATGTCTTCGTGCATGGTGGTGTATGCAGAGACGGCGGTGAGCGCGTTGACAGAAAACCCTTCGTTTTCTGTTTCCAAGTTTTCAAACGCCATCATGATGTTTTCGGACCGGGATTTGATCTTAGTCGAGGGGGCCTTGCATTGGCCGTGGACGATGAGCATGGCGGATGCTCGGCCGGCGAGCTCCACGAGCTGGATAGCGAAGACGGATATGGGGGACAGCTTGGATGGATGGGAAGCTCCGAGGAGACTGACCATGCCGGAGACATTCCGGGCGGAATGGACGCAGGCGAGGATTCTGAATTCGGAGTCTGGTTTGAGTCTCTGTATTGCCTGGCACTTGAACTGCCTCAAATTTCTGATGGATTTGTACATGAAGAACAGAATGGGGCCTGCCATGGCCGTCATCATCACAAACGAGAGAAACATGGCCGAGAACGTCTCAGTCCCCAACGCCTGCCATTAACAGACAACTCAAGCTTTGAATTCTAATTTCAACCATGGATCGATCACCGGAAAAAGAAAAGAAAACAGAGCATTTTTATCACCTTCATATCCCGGCCCGTACCCAGGATGATCAAGGCCAGCAGCCCTTTCGTGTTCATCAGAAAACCAAGACCCAGGCTCTCCCGGGGAGGGATTTTACAGAGCACAGAAGCAATAAAAGCGCTACCAATCTTGGCAGAACAAGCCACAACGACGATCAGAATCACCGTCCCCAGGCTCTCCTCCTTGGCCAGAGTAATCAAATTCATTCTCAGACCCATTACCAGGAAATAAGTGGGCAGCATAAACGACTTGACGAACTCCTCCACCTTCTCCATTATAACGTTCTTGAGCACCCCCTTGGGCAGAATCACCCCCCACATCAGAGCTCCGACAATGGAGTGACAGCCGCAAACGTCTGTAAGCAAACCACTGGCGATAACTCCTGTTAGAATGAAGCAGATATGGTAGTCGTTGTACTCTTCGTCTTTTGCTGACCATTTCATGATCCATTTTAGAACTGGCCGGAGAAGGAAGAGGCAAATCAGTGTAAAAACGACGGTGGCCATTATTGTGTATAGTTTCCCCTCGCTCGTGATTGCGATGGAGACGACGAAAAGAACCCACGAGCTTAAATCGGTGATGACAGCTGCAGACAGAGCAGTTCGTCCGATTTCAGTGTGGAGAAGCTTGAGATCGGCGAGGATTCTGGTGAGATCGTGAAAATTTGTGATGGAGAGAGAGAGCCCGTAGAAGAGAGACCCGAAACGGGCCTGCCCGTCGAATTTGGGTCGGCTGGTTTTCTTGAGAATAAACTGGTGTAAGGCGAAGCCGGTCAAAAAGGGGAACACAAGTCCGGCGAGAGCGACGGCGGCGGCCTTAGACCCAGCGTGTAAAACAGGGTCGAAATCCAAATCCAACCCAACCAGAAAAACGTAGTAGACGAGGCTTAGGTGGGCTATGCTCTCCAACGCCAGCATGCTCTTGAAAGGGTAGATGATGGCCTTGAATAGCTCGTCCATCCCTAACATCGACGAACCCAGAAGAATTCCGGTCTGAAGTCAAGGATTCAAAAAGTAAAATATCAGCCAGAAAAAAAGGAACGATATTGGAATGAAACAAAAGAAGAAGAAACCCACGAGCATCTCTGCAACCACGGGGGGCTGGCGCAGGGGTTTAAGGAGGAAGATAAGGAGGCGAGAGATGAAAATGGCGAGGGCAAGCTGGAAGACGAAGAGGGGAAGAGTGGAAGAGAGAGCATTCTCGGCTCGCCATAAAGCGTTTGTCCGAGTTACGTTGCTGCTGTAGCAGGCCACTACGTACTCGCTTTTTCTTTCTTTGGTGTAGTAATCTGAAGGAGAAGGCCAGGCCAGGATCTCCATTGCTCCAAGCTCCGACCCAGAACAAACAAACTCTGAATTCTGGAAGAAGGGAAGAGAAGAAATCTGGAAGGGCCAAGTATAATGGCAGCCATGAAAGCGAACAACTTTTAACAGATCTAACAATTCCAACCGAAACTAGAAGCAAGAACTTGCATTGATGGTGCACTAAACAAATTCTCAAAACCAACGCAGCCTAATTTAGCAACAGGGTCCCAAAAAAGCCATGAACGACCGTTATATCTAGGACCGGGCAAATCCGCCCGACCCGCGGGTAATTACCCGACCCGACGTATACGGGTCGGGTCGGGTAACAAGTAAAACAATTGAAAAAACTCTTAAAGTTGCGGGTTATGATCGGGTTAGGGTAATTACCCGACCCGCGGAACCCGTTTTTACCCTCATTGACCAGCCCCCTTCGCTGCTCATTATGTCAGAACTAAAAAAAAAAAAAGAACGTCTGTCCAGAAGTTACCCGCGGGTTAGGGCTGAGCGAGAAGTTTTAAGGTTTTAGCAAGTTCATTTCGATTATCCTGGAGGCTGGAACTCGCGTCTGATTTCTGCGAGGGTCGTGTACTACAGGCAGCTTGTGTCTGAATTGGGAACAGACACGTCGTAATCAGGGTCAGTGACTAATTTTCTAACCTTTTTCACTTCATTTTGTTTTCTCTGTTTCAACTTGAATCAGAGAAAACAAAATGAAGATCTATTTACTGAATCAGCAAACCAGTTCGTCGTGTATTACTGCAATGGTCGTCTAATTTCTCTGTTTCAAAATGATTTTTCTGGTAATGTGGTGGTGCTTTGGTAATGTGGGAATAAACAATTAATGATTTTTTTGTGCTTTTGGTAATACTTCCTAAGAAAATGNATGACGTCCCTCGCTTTGCTTAATCCAGTCCAGTTGCGAAAATAGCGTGGACTGTCTTCATTCTGGCTCCCATCGCCCATCTCCTCCCCCAAACCCGAGAGCTCCGTCCATTAATTTACCATTCTCGCTTCCGTCTCCCATAGGGAATCCTTGAGCCCAGGTGCGATTCTCAGTTTCTCGCCCCCTTCTTCAATTTATCCCCTCAATTTCCTTTCCATCTGCAAATGAGACTTTTTTAAACTCTTGTATTCATGATTGTATCTGCGCGCTATGAAAGTCGATTGATCAAAGTCTTATACCGGTCTTGATGTTAAAATCATATTGTTTGGTGGGAATTTGCAGGTTGGCTGGAAATTTGTTGCATAAAAATGGGTCTTGACGGCGTTCTACCATCACCTCGCCGGAGATGGCCATCGTTCCGGAGACAATTTCCGCAAAACGAGTTGGGTAGCTGGTCGATGCTCTTTCAAAGGCACCGATTTCTCTTAACAGCTCTCGTTCTCTTGGCTTTTCTCACTGTGTATCTTAGGCACTCCGAGCTCTTGTTCCGGCTTGACTGCGTCTGAAAGAGCATTGTGCAATGCCAAGGCTTCTCTTGCTAACGGAAAACTCAAATTCTTTTGATATTTGTGAAACGTAATTAGGGAGCAAATTCTCCGTCTGATTAATTTTTGGTGCGTCGATGATTAACTTGCACGTGAATGCGATGGTTTACCTCAAGTGCTCGTATCATTTATAAGCATCTTATTTACATAATATCAACACCTTAAAATTTATATCATGATTCATGACTAGGGGTGGAAATCGGTTCGGTTTGCACCATAAACCGGTCCGAAGCAAACTTTATTGTTCGCTGCAGTTTCAATGTGGAAATTTCGAAACACCCGAAACACTCCCAAATGACTAAAGTATGCAAAGAAGAAGTTCTCTCACAATATGATCTCAAATGTAACACTCCAGTTCCTTTTAAATGTAACACTTAAACTTTAAGACATAATTATTTAATTCTTTTAGCTTACTATGCGAGCCATTTAAATTTATTTAGACAAGAACGTTTAAGCCCTTTTAAGTGTGTCACAATTTTTTTTCGGACCGCTGCAGTTGGTATGTTGTTATATCAACTCAATGATGATGCGCACACCGTCGATGTTTTATATTTGACAAAAGATCATCTAGAAAACGCAAGCACTTTAACAAAACGATTGTATCGTTTAAAATGTATCGACTAAAACCGAGCATTATATTTATTGGCGCCGAGAAAAGAAAGAGCAAAGACAGTCAAAACGAGCGGGTGAGCCTGCAATCGGTGTTGCGAGTTATCACTTGACACTCCGACCTTCTTAGCATTTCCCACATAACCTTCACATCTTGATATCCACAAGTTTCTACATCACCATGCAGCCTTAGAATTCCCCCTCCTGTTCATCAAATCAACCTCCTTCATTTAAAACAAAAACCAAACATTGTGGCAATAAATAGCATGTTATCCAACCCATGAATTCAAACATACTCTAATGTCTTCTATTTCTCTTCGGTCAAATCTTACTAGGAAGTAATTACAAAGCTTAAGAAAAAATGTACGTTAATTATCAACACAAACGACGCTCGGAAGAGGATTAATCCTCGTCTTCTATGCCTTAAACGTGAGCTTGACCTCGTTTATGGATGCTTCACTATAGTTGAGACAAATGCAATATTGTCACGCACCAAGTGGTCCGAGTGCTAAGAGTCAAACTCCAAATTGGTTGGTTTAGGTTTGTTCATGTTGTTTTTATATTCCATAAATTACTAAAACACCATTACAATAATTTATAATAAAAAATTAGAGAAATTCAAACATTATGACTTTTCAACCAACATTAACCATTATTTTATAAATTAGTTTATTTATTTTATAAATTAGTTTTGAAATTAAAATTACAAAACCATCGAAAATCTCATCGCAAGAATCCTCATGAGTAAGAGCCATGAACAAAAGAGCGATTGATAGAGAAGGAAGTTACCCTTTTTGCGAGCATTGACACGAGAAGAAACCGCAAGCCGCCACAAGCGGCGGACTGGAAAAACTATTTTACGCCAAAACTCCATCAACCGTACCCTCTTCCGTCTGATGAACCCCCCTCCGCCGCCGGAACCCGACCAGGCCTACTTACTTCCCCTCTCTCTCTCTCTCTCAGCCTTCCTACTTGCAGGAGCAAGAGGCTAAAAAGCTCAAAAACCCTCGTTAATGGCGGCTACAATGGATTCTACGACTCCACCGACACGCGAGTTCTTTTATTCTTGTGCATGGTAGGGTATGGTTTTCGACTGTCAAGGAAGAGCACGCATTTCTAGCTCCTTTTCCTTAGTTGTTTATTATATATAAAAATAATATTATATATTATATAATACTCAATTTGATTAGCAATTTTAGTTGATTTTGTAAATTTCAACAAATTGTAATAAAATTAAAAAATGTTGTAATAATAAATTCATTTTTTTAACGTAATCTTTTTAACGTACAAATTTAGCAAATGGTCGTGTTTTTTTTTTCCTTTTTCTGGGCATAGAAACAAGCTGCAAAGATCAGAGTCAACGTGGTTTCATTTGAAGTTTCTCATTTCTGTTCTAAATTGAGAAGACTACAAAGATTCAAGTAAATACTTCCTCGATTCTAAACCGGACTCGGTTTCTCAAAAACTAGCATCCTCCGTCGATGGCCGTCTCAAGAAATAGCGCAAGCTATTCGTAAGAACCTGCGAATTCCAAAACAGCGACAAAGAACAGATCCGTGTCCATTTTCAAAATCGATAAATCAAATCTCGAGAAAATGGATCGAATATTGGCTTACCAACTGAAGAGGTTTAATAAGGGGTTTCCCCCTATAACTCACGTGAAACTTTGCCTTAGCTAACAAACCCTGGACAAGCAGACAATTTCTCAGGACTCTAAACAAACTAAAATCAAGCATAATCTCCGAAATGGATACCTCGGTGTCAAACTCTCCAGATTCGACAGCAATGTTAATATCCGTGATGATCTTAACTAGATCCACCAGTAATCCGGGGCGATCAGCCGTCTCCACGTATAGTAAACTAAACGAATGCTTTCATTTCAGTCCATGATTAAATGCGTTGCTCAAGTATTTTGAAAGAGACGGCAATGTTACCTTCGGTCGGGGCCGTCTTCGTATATTTTTATATGAGTAACTATGTCAACATCAACCTGAGAAATCGATACAACATGATATCGTAAAACTCTACCGACATCCATCAACCGTAATGGATATAATCAAGATCGCAAAGATTGAGAACCTGTTTTTCTGGTGGGACGATACCGAAAGCTGCTCCTAGTGCCAGTTGAGAGCTTGATTCCTGTATAAACCCGATTCAGCATTAAAGGACAAATCAGAAATCCGGGTCGAAAAGGTGGTGAAGAAATACCGGATGGAACTCAAGTAAATTATTAATTATGGTCAAACGAATTGCCTCCAGCAACTCCGGATCTTCAACCTTCCTGCCAGTGTCACTGCATTCGAGCCCATAGTCAGCTCAGATCTATCAAAATCTATCATCATTTCTCACTAAGACATATAATTCTAAGCTTTGAATTAAGAAAACAAAAGATATGGATCATGAGACAGCAAGAAATCTGATACATACGCTCTAGTGATGGAAAATTTATTATGCTTCCCAGAAGAATCCAAGTAGACATTTGCCTTGGCAACATTCAGCCCAAGGTTTTTCAGTGCATTCATCTGCAACCAACTCATGACCAAAATTTTAATACATAACGCCAAGAAAGGATCATTCCACTCCATAGAAAGTAAAATTAATCCCAAAATCTGATATTATGAGAATAAATTGGTATTTATACAGTATCCAGAAGAGCTCCGAGCCGGTCGCCAAATGTTATCTCTACCACAGTTGAATTTGGATCCGAGTCCTGATCTATGATCACTACAGGAGTTGGAACGGTATCAGTTTCACTGTTACTTCCATCCTGTTTGGGAAAACCGAAAAAAAAGGAAGGAAAGAAAATTATCAACGAGAATGAGAAACTAGAACCAGGGAAACGTCTATAAATTCTTCAGAACTACCTCCACAGCAGTAGACAGTGAAGCTAATGGAACCATCCCAGTCCCAGGAGATACCAATCTACCAACAAACACAAGTTTTTCAAGCAAATTTCCCATTATTACGCCTCTTTTTCAGATCAATTAACCATGAGCTATCGAGCAAAGGGATGCCAAAGATGTTCAAAAACTAAACATCTGAAGTAATTACAAGTGAAAAACTGCTGTAAAAAGAGAGAACTCCTCTGATGAAGCTCAAAGCCAGCAAAAATAAGGCATGAAATTAATGCATAGATTCATGGGATAAACAACAGTTCCAGAAAGAATGCTAGCTGATGCAATAATTAGTTAAATTGCATACCCTCGATTCAGATGTTGGTGACAATGTCTAGAATGAGATCCAAAGGAGCTCCTAATTGATGACTGACCAGCCAGACGATTTCCACTCGACTTCACGATACAACTTGTTTCAGTGAAGTGAAGAGCGAGACCAGAAGAAGCCATAGACATGGCCATTACAATCTCTCCACAGTGGACTAAGAATTACTACTAAACAAAACCAAAATTCAAACAAGAACGAAGCAGAAATCAACGGGGGGCTATGAAGAGGGGACGAGAACCCAAATGCCCAAATCAGAAAACAAGTCGTTTTGGGTGGAACAATGGGAGCACGAATTCTGGTTACAGAACAATGTAAGGAAGACGATGAGGAAAACGCAGACCCATTTGGCTTCGAAGGATCTCGAATAATCCGCCATGAGAGCGAAGTAGATGGATAGCACACTCATTTTATCCGCTAAGGTTCACTCTTCCTTCCATTCGTTTTTTGGAATTCTCGAAATAAAAAACAGAAAACCCAATAATCCAAAACCTGTCAAAATTATCTTTGACGACGTCCACTAGTCATCAACCACAACAAGTCTTCATTTTTTTATCCAATCTCATCCTCTGTCTAGATCTGCCAGCCGTCTTCATCGCGTTTATCGGGAAATTGTCTTTACTGTAAAAGAAACTAGGTTGATCTTTATTTCTTTTCAATTGTTTATTTTTTAATTCATATTTTAATTATTGGGCTGCGGAGACTGGTCTTAGCCATCTTCATCCTCGGCAACCAGACCGTAGTGACATCCATGGTTGTTTACTTTGTTCTTTACTTGCTCTGTAAATCTATTTTCTTATAATATAATGTACTTTACCATAAAAGTTCTTCAAAGCAACACACTTCTTTCAAATTAATCCATTTGAAATCCAGCAGTGAACTCCAAGCCATACCCTTTCTTCCATTTTCATCAACCTTCAAACCATTCTTATATTCCTCCACACCCGACCTGAAAAGCATCTCGAAAATGGAATCATCCATTTGCACTTTCTGTTTCTGTCTGGTTCTCCTCTGCAGTTTCTTCGCCTTTGGCTCATCAGATTCCGACCCTCTCCAGGACACTTGTCCCGCAGCCTCACAACCGAAACAAGGCGTTTACATCAACGGATTAGCCTGCAAGAATCCGTCCAACGTCACCGCCTCCGATTTCAAGTCGTTGAAGGTGAGCCGGAAGGGCGACACCGACAATCAATTCAGCTCGTCGATGAACATGGTCACTGCAAAAGATTTCCCGGGCCTTAACACTCTCGGCCTGTCTCTCGCCAGAGTTGACCTTGATGTCGATGGCACCGTGATGCCACATTCGCACCCGAGAGCTTCCGAGATGCTTTTCGTCGACAAAGGGGTGGTTCTGGCCGGATTCGTCGACACGAAAAAAAACCTTTTTCAGAGCATTCTAAAGGAAGGTGATGTAATGGTGATTCCGAGGGGTCTTCTTCACTTCTCGCTCAACTTTGGATTCGAAGATGCTTCGGTTTTTTCGGTGCTTAACAGCCAGAATCCCGGGGTTGTGGGCATCGTCGACGCTATGTTCGAGCCGAGCTCGGCCGTGGTGAGTGAGTTGGTGCAGAGACTCCACTCTCTCTCTGCATCCGACATCAATGGCAATGGAAGACCTACTTTCGCCAATATCTCTGGTTTTTAAGATCACACCAGTTCATGTAAATGCTTGGGGCAGTTACTTGGTCTAATTCTATGGTGGCCCCCGAATTGCTGTGATTTAAGATGTAGCAGCAGAAGAACACCATGTTCTTGACTGTACCACTATTTGATACCATTTATATAGCTCGTTAAGATTAAGGTTAAGTTTCTGAAGCTTGTTTTAAATATCTATCACCGTCTGCATATGAATATAAACAATATTTAAGAAATAAACCCAAAAAAATGTCTCCTCCATTGATTTATTCTTAAACATTCAGACTTCGAAACGGAAACACACGTGCTCATCAACCGATCAGCACCAAATCTATTCCAGAAGGTGAACATAAAGCAATCTAGTCTTTATTTCCAGAGGGACGAATCCGCATTTCGGCATCAATTGACCCTGCAACAAATGCGAAGAACTTTCAAAACAATGTTTAAAAAGAAGCAAATGATCGAAGAAAATGAGTATTTACACACGTGGAACAGTCGACGTCCGGCGAAATACTGATGGGAACGTTGATTCCACAATTACCCGGCAGAGCCTGAGCGAGCTGGGTGTTGATTTTGAGGCTTCCAGCAGAGGACTTGATGCAATCACAGGCAGCCTTCCGATCAGCCGTGGTCGATGCAGCACTTGCAAGAGCCGAGGCCCCAGCACAGCAATTGCCCGGTGGCTGTCCCGAGCCACTCTGCAGGTAACTCACACAGGGCCTGAGGTCTTTAAGTACATCGCTGCAACTAATCACAGCCTCTGAGGCGTGGAAATGGAGCAGAAGAAGCACCAAAAATGGCAGAGTTAGAGCACAAAACTTCATGGCTGGGTAGGTTTTGAGAAATAATAAGCTTCATCGCCATGATCTTTCATCTTGATGGTTTTATAGCAAGATTTGAAGGAGGCTCACAACTGCAAGAAAGATTTAAAATACATTATATATTCGAAACTTGTGCGAAAGAGTGCAAGAAACCAAGATTGCATGTTTCACTCCAAGATCGCAGATTTCTCGGTTAGGTAGGAAAATATGGAACCTAATTTCGTCGGTTTAAGAAAATCTCGGACAGCATCGTACTATTTGCATTGTAGCGGTTTCTTCGCCAAATGTAACACTACAGTATGGCCGAACAGCTAAAGCTTCAAATTTCGATTTCATTCCATCAATCAAACTAAATAAATCATGGGTTGAGAGAGCGAAAAAGTAAGGAGTATAAATCCTATGAGACGTGGACTGTATTGCACATTCCGGGGTTCTTGATGCACCAAAGTGGCTGAATTGGTTCGGCCTTGATGCCTCTGCCAACCATCCTGCTCCTCCATTCGTTCAGCCGGTTGGTTGCCTCGGTGACCCTCTTCATCCCGGTTTCGTCCAGATTGCCTGACCATAATGCCTCTGCCATTGCTGAAGCTCTAGGCCAGATTCGAGCGTCCAAACAAGTTGGATCTGCTTGCTCAGACCATAAGGCCACCTCTCCACCGAGCACCAAACTGGCTTCGTCTTCGGTCAATCCATATGTTATTTCGTAATTGTATATGTTTTGCCAAGTTTTGAAAGGACCGCACCAAGAGCCACCATTTCCGGTTTCATCAGGGTTTTGTTGATCATACAAACTGAAGTTGCCAAGAAACTCCCCATGGCCACAGTCCAAATAATAGAAGTCTGACGAGGAAACAATCACTCGATATCCAGAAGACACGATTCGTTTCGTGTTGTTATGGCCGTTGTTCCATGTCTGTAAGATGGTATTTTCCGGAGGGAGAATTGAGGCTTGAACATGAGCAATATCGTCCAGTAAAATATCTTCCCAATAGACGGCAGTTCGATTAAGAGAAGTGATGAAAGGGAAGGTATTGTTCACAAAGATCTCCAGAAGCTGGCTGAAAGTTCCATTCTTTGAAAGAAAGGATTGAATTGCAGGGTCGGTTTTCCAACATCCCGGGACAATCTCATCCCCACCGGCATGATAAAATGGCTCGGGGAAGAGGGTTGTTACATCTCGGATTACATTTTTAAGGACTTTGTAAGTGTTTGGGTTTAGAGGGTTCAAATGGCCGGTCCCCGGCTCAGATGCAAGACGGTCAGGCCATTCGCTCTCAGCCGGCCACCAAAACATGTTGGCACAAGTTACTATATCGGGATATGCAAGAGCCCACGATCCGGTATGACCTGCAATTGCAAACACTTTGGCCTTAATTTTGAAGAATTACTCATTCAAAAGTTGGATCATGTTCCATGGTTTTGATGTGATAATAATAAGGTATGAAAAGAAATGTTGAGATACAGAACGTGAGAAAAGTTGAGAAATCTCACCGGGGGAGTCGATTTCCGGCATGACCCTGACTCCATGTTGGAGACCAAAGGTAACAATTCTGGTGACATCTGCCGGAGAGTACTGCATATCCGACCCGTAAGAGCCCTTGGCGGATAACTCAGGCTCGGAAGGAACTACGAGCGGGAAAGAATGAGAGTCGGTGATGTGCCAATGGAATACATTCAATTTGTTCATACTCATCGCCTCGATCGTCCTCAAGATATCTTCAACAGGGTAATAATTCCTCGAAGTATCGAGCATTACCCCTCGATGTGAGAATAATGGCGAATCCGACACTATTAAGCCCACCGGAACCCTAGATGGATTTCCCCAAACTAGTTGAGAGAACGTTTCTAGTCCCCTCATCGCGCCCCACGCTGTTTCCGCAGTCAAAAGGGCCGGGCCGGCGACGGGGAAGGTGAGCGAGTAGGATTCGTTGACGCCGTGGTGGAGAGGAGTATAGAGATTAGCGACATTGACAACGAGTAATTTCAGCGGAGGAGCGGAAGCGGAGAAGTTGACAAGAGGGGGGACGAGGGGGCGGTGGTGCTCCGAGAGGATGAGGCGGAGGTAGCGAGCGCCGGCAGGGGAGAGGTAAGGGTGGGCGGGGGAGGAGATTGTGAAGTCCGGCGAAAGCAAGGTAGCCCGAGGATGACCTCCCAACCACGAGAAAACCCTTGGTTTTGGCCAGACATTGAAACCGACTTGAGGCGATGCAACGGCAGAGACGAAGCAGCAAATCAGAGAAACAGAGGCGATGGCAATGGCGTCTCTGAAATCCATCATCTGGAAATCGAAGAATCGGACTGGAAAATATGAAATTGAGAATCAGCAGCTACAATAAATACACAAAAACGAAGACAGTGTGGAGGAAAAGTCGATTTGTTTAATAGAAAAGCAGGCTTCCAACTTCTTCCTCATCCTCGTCTCTTGTTTGTTGGGTAGCCATTGGAATCTTGCTTGAAGCTTGGAATCCTGAATTGACAACGAAGAAGATCACCCATCTCTGCAACAACAAATTTACTTTCCAAGTCTCTCACTCTCCTTTCAACCCAAATCACCAGCTCGTCCCTTTTTCTTCCGTCTTTATTTCATATTTTATAATTATTCGCTGCTTGTTTGGTTTTGGCTTCATCGTTTTTACCTTCTGGACGGGAAAATATATGATCTTGTCGGAAAATTAATAATTATCTGGAAATTAAACAAAAATAATAATACAAGGTGGAGCAGAGCTTGAAGGTCAATTTATTGCCGGCTTAATTCATATTAAATCATCTATTAGAGCTTAATTTTAGTTGAACTTGATCGTCCAAATTTTCAATCATCCAATCGAACGCGATACATCCAATTGTCAAGATCCATGATCCACAAGGTGGGTCGATTCACTTTTTATATTTTCAAAAGATTAAATTGAGTTACGTTTTATAATTTAGGTTACAGGTCGAGTTACACGTTTTGCAAAATCAAACGAGACACTCGATTATATTTTATAAATTAAAAAACTAACTCAAGTCTTGGAAGGAATCCAAGTCGCGGGCATGTTCTTAGTGAGAGTGATTTATTCGTTTCTTCCCGTGAACGGCGTCCGATTTTGATCGCACTCTTGTCGCGGCTTCTAATGAGCTTTAACGCTGCGTAGAAAGGGTCGATACGCAAGCATTACATGGATCAAAAGATGGTGAGACAAAAGATCAAACTAAACTTATTTGATTTGGCTTTCGTTAGCAATCATCCCGCCTAGCTAGCCTTTTCCAACATGGTCATAAAATAAGCTCTTGCGTAGCTAGTGGATTGATCCAGGCTTCCAGCTTCATCGCTTGAGCTTGGCTTCATGTAGTGGGAGGTTTGTGGAGCTTTGATGTACTCCACTCCAGCCAAAGCTATGATTATACTAAGGCCCCCATTGGCTAAGTGATTTACATGCCATCCAAAGTGTAAATTGTAATAGTGTCCGTCGTTTTTTACGATTTGCTATAACAGCGTATACGAGTTGATGAATTTACGCATGACATTTCGGATTTTATGATCTTGGGTAGATGCCAAATTAGTCACTAATTATGAAGTAAAGATGTTAACCAACATCTTAAACATTCCTAAATCTCTCTATTTCCAATCAATATCAAGCCATAAAGAAAGAAAGTTGAGGAAAAATAAATCCAAGTCTATCCCTAAATCATTGCTTCAGCTGGATATTCCTTCCCACCATTGCATTCCCACCATCCCAGCACCACTTTCCCTTACCTCTGCACTATTTCAAAATCTCTGCAATCTTCTGGGCAGAGCCAGACAGAATGAGCTCAGAGGAGGAAGAAAGAAGCTTCTTCTAAAAAGAGACTTTCTGTTCCAAAAATGGTTTTTTGGACACCCCTTTTCCTTCTTCTCTTCCACCATTTGGCTCTCACATCATGCAATGCAGCCTCAGGCCACCACCAGCCTCCTCGGAAGTCTCTGCAGATCGACAAATCCGCCCTTCTGGCCTTCAAAAAAGCCATTCCCATCGATCCAAATTCGTCCATGTCTAACTGGAACGAAACTGTCGATGTCTGCAGTTTCAACGGTGTTCGATGTAACCGGAACCATCACCGTGTCGTAAAGCTCTCCCTTCCCAATCTAGGACTTGTCGGCCGGCTCATACCTTCCATTTCAAATCTCACTGGTCTCAGAAACATAACGCTTTTCAACAACCGGTTTTTCGGAACTATTCCAGTGGAGATTTCCTCGCTCCGGCATCTCCAATGGCTCCGCCTGGACGGCAATGATTTTCACGGCTCCATACCGAATTTCTTTTCCAGCCTACCTAAGCTTACAGTAGTGTATTTAGTGGATAACAAGCTGAATGGAACTCTGCAGCCTTCATTCTTCTCCAACTGCAGTCTGGAAAATGTAGACCTTTCCAATAACATGCTGACAGGCGGAATTCCAAACGAAGTTGGAAATTGTCCAGGATTGTGGAACCTCAATTTGTACAACAATCAATTCACCGGAGAACTGCCGCTTTCTTTGATGAACACTTCGCTCGAAAGCCTCGACGTTGAGTTTAATCTTCTTTCTGGAGAATTGCCTTCGAAACTTGTCGAGAATCTCCCATTTCTTTATATTCTTCATTTATCTTACAACAACATGGTCGGTAACGATGGAAATACAACCATAGATCCTTTTATCACTTCCCTGAGCAAGTGCAGTGGCCTGGTGGAGCTCGAACTTGCAGGTATGAACCTCGGTGGGAGGTTGCCTGATACCGTTGGTAAACTTAGCAAGAATCTCAATTCTCTGCTCCTACAAGAAAATCGTTTCTCGGGATTGATTCCTCGAGCGCTAGGCAACCTTTCCGAACTTGTGGTGTTGAATTTGACTTCGAATCTTTTCAGTGGAACGATTCCTCCTGAGATAAGTCAACTGAGTAAATTGGATCAGCTCTTCTTGTCTCACAACCATTTTGCCTCCAGAATTCCCGAACACTTGTTCGGGATTTCTCGTCTCGGCCTTTTAGATCTATCCCACAACCAGTTCCACGGCGAAGTACCAGAAAGCGTCGGGAATTTGACGAAGCTGAACTTCTTGTTCCTGAACAGCAATCTGCTGACAGGAAGAATACCTCCAGCATTAGGGAAGTGCACTGATCTTCACATGCTGGACTTATCATTCAACCGGCTGAATGGAACCATCCCACCACAGATCATCGGGTTGAGAGAGATAAGGCTTTTCATAAATCTCTCGAACAATTTTCTCGAAGGAAATTTGCCGATCGAACTAAGCAAGTTGGAAAAAGTTCTCGATATTGACTTGTCCTCGAACAATCTAACCGGCACCATCTTTCCGCAGATTTCGAGCTGCATTGCAGTGAGGATGATCAACTTCTCGAACAACCATCTCCATGGCCATCTTCCAGAGTCCTTAGGCGATCTCAAGAATCTCGAATCCTTGGACTTATCTCACAACCAGTTTTCGGGGGTCATACCCTCAACCCTCAATCAGATCACCACTCTCACTTACTTAAATCTTGCGTTCAACCGCTTGGACGGAATGATTCCCGTGGGAGGTGTCTTCAACTTATCGACAAATTTATCGTTCTTCGGCAATCCTCATCTATGCGGGGCAGTTCCTGGAATTCGCCTATGCTCTTCAAAGAATCATTGGTTTCGGTCCAATACATCGTTGATTATATTCATTTTCATAATCTTCATATCGGTGTTCTTATCGACGATATGCTGCGTGCTTGCTTTTCATCGTCTCAAAGCTATGGTTACCTCCCGAAGGACCACCGACACAGCCACCCGAAAAACAAAAACGCCTGAATTTGTTCATAATTTTCCGAGGATAACGTATAGAGAGCTGTCAGAGGCTACCGCAGGATTCGAGGAGCAGAGGATGATTGGATGCGGAAGCTATGGACGAGTCTATAGAGGCGTCCTTTCTGACGGATCCGCCATTGCTGTGAAGGTGCTAAACGTGCAATCTGGCAATTCAACCAAGAGTTTCAGCAGAGAATGTCAGGTGTTGAAGCGGATTCGCCATAGAAACCTGATAAGGATTATAACTGCGTGTAGTTTACCTGATTTTAAGGCTCTGGTCCTTCCGTACATGGCGAATGGGAGTTTGGACGGTCGTCTTTACCAGCATTCCCGGACTGGACTGGCTTCGAGCTCGTCGGATTTGAACCTCATTCAGCGGGTGAACATTTGCAGCGACATAGCCGAGGGGATGGCGTATTTGCATCATCACTCTCCGGTTAGGGTTATACACTGTGATTTGAAGCCGAGCAATGTTCTTCTAAACGACGAAATGACGGCTTTAGTCGCCGATTTCGGCATTTCGAGGCTGGTCATGACCGTCGGAATGGGAAACGGCGGAGGCTTCGAGAACATGGGGAATTCTACGGCCAATGCGCTATGTGGGTCAATTGGATATATAGCTCCAGGTAAACATAATCCTCAACTATCCTTGATCTATTATCGCCATTGTTTTTGTAGATCTGTAAGCGATTTGCATTCCTGTGCAGAATATGGATTTGGTTCGAATCCCTCCCTGAAAGGCGACGTTTACAGTTTCGGCATTCTGGTGCTGGAGATGGTGACGAGAAAAAGGCCGACCGACGACCTTTTCGCCGGAGCGATGAACCTGCATAAGTGGGCGAAAAGCCATTACCATGGGAGGGTGGAGAGGATATTGGACTCTTCGCTGTTGAGAGCGTTGCGTGATCAATCGGCGGAGGTGAAGAAAATGTGGGAAATCGCAATCGGAGAATTGATCGAGATTGGGATTCTTTGCACGCAGGAGACTCCGGCGATGCGACCATCGATGCTTGACGCCGCCGATGACTTGGATCGGCTTAAGCGGTACATTTCCGGCGACACAACGGCAACTTTTGCGTCGTCTTTGGGAATTTCTTCCTCCAATGTAGGTGATGATCATTCACAAAATTTGTGACACTGACAGAAATTCTGCAAATTCTTTGCTTGATAGACATCCATTACTAGGCGTCATTGGACCCATCATCTTCCTCGAAACTGTGATGAAAATGAAACAAAATTTACTGTGTAACCCATCCCAATACCCCCTAATTCTCAGACTGCCTATTCCATTCAGATCTAGTTTCAAACCAATCCAACCTCGTTCTTCTTCACTGTGAATCTGCAATTGTGATACGAACAGTGATTACGTGGTTTCTTCTTGAAATCCGAAGTCAAAAGATATGATTGGTTTCATCCAAATTGTTGATTTTTGCGCTATTATTGCTTCAATTTGTAATTTGTTCCAACTTTCTTGCTACATAATGCAATTTGTAATTAGTAATTTGTTCTCGCCAATTGGATGGGGCCCACCAAAGTTGAATAGGGGCCCACCAAAGTTGAAGAGGGGCCCACCAAAGTTGAAGAGGGGCCCACCGTTGGAAGGTCAAGGTAGTAGGCGAAATAGAGTAATTAGATGGCGATTATGTTTAACTTTTGTCAGTGCTGCTCGTATTGTTCGTTTAGTATTTATCAGCAGTGTTTGGAAAGAAGCCGGCTCGTTCTTGATGGCGTTCTTTTGAACCTGCTTCACATTTGGGGAAAGGGTGTAATATTTGGGATCTCAATGTCATGTTCCTGCTCCATTGTTTAATTTTGGGTAGAGAAGATTGAATATAACTGAAGAGATTTCGTCTGTGATCCTAGAATTATTATATGTCAGATCTTAACTGAAGAGATTTTTCTAAAATTATTGTATCATCATGTTTACACGATGATACTTTTTTTCAGAATTTGTTCTAATGCTTTGAAATTTCAGAAAAGATTTGCGGTAAACAAATTGTTCCGGCGTTTTTCTGTAATTATAACATTTTCTAACATGGATTTTGCACAACATCTGTTCGACAAAATGACCCAACCAAAATGCAGAGTAATCCTAGCCATGGTGATTTCACAAAAAGAGGAAGATGATTACTTGAGAGTTACAGGTATTGCTGCTGACGCTAGTGCTAGTTCAGACTCCGGTAGATCCAAAGCCCCCACCGCCTCTCTCAGTTGCATCCAAATCTTCTACCTCTTCGACTTGGGGCATCGAGATCTTCTCTAGTATCAACTGCGCAATCCGATCCCCAACTTTCACCTCGAAATCTGCATCGGAATGATTGAACAGAATGACGCCTACCGGACCTCGGTAATCTCCGTCGATCACTCCTGCGCCGACGTCTATGGAGTGTTTCCAAGCCAATCCCGATCGCGGAGCTACCATGGCCAACGCAGTTTCGTATCAGAGAAGAAATAGGTAAATTGATTTCTCGCGTGTACAAAATATTTGGAAAAATCTCACCTATCCGACCATACGTTCCTTCAGTAATGGCTATGCTCAGATCGGTGGGTACCAGAGCTTTTCCTCTGGCTGGAACCTTAGTATCCGTAGCACTGCAATACGAAAACTTCAAATATTAGGTTTACATCCAAAAATGCAGATTTCATAAATAAAAAGAAGAAACCAAAAACAAAAATCCACACCTAGCGAGGTCGTAGCCGGCGGAGAGAGCAGAGGCTCTGGAAGGAAGAGTAGCTTTCTCGGAGAGTTTCTTCACTTTCAGAAGCGGAAGGACTTTCTCAGGGACTGAATCGGCGGCATTTAGATGATGATGAAGCTTTGGAACCCTAGGTGACGGTTCTTTCGCATCAGGGACATTGCAACGTGGCTCAAGCAGCGTCATTTCAAAAGCTTTCCGCTTATACAAACAGATAAAACATAAAGAGCCGAATTTGAAGGGCCGCGACGGAGGAACGGGAGATTTAAATGGAGAAAACGCGGCGAGAATCTACATTTTGGCTGCAATGGCGGCAAGTTTTCCCGCCCAAGTTAACGAAAATAGTTGGATCAACATCGACATGAGGCCCAAGTTGCCCAAGTTTTCCAGCCTCTTGACAATTACCTTATTATTGTACGTGTATTTGGATTTTTTAAAATATGAATAAAATTAATGTAATAAATGTAACAAAATAAGCACATAATGTGTCAAAACTTTCCCGGCCGTCGGTAGTTTTCTCGCCGTCAAGACAGTATGCCGGGCAGAAGACTTCGCCGCCGTTCAAAACTCTCCGATCAGCAGCTCAGCGCCTCGTATTTCACTGAAATCGGGCGGTTAAACCCAACTTGCGAAAGTAAATTTCCGACGATCGTAATGTCGCGGCAAAATACTCCCTGAAAAGCAGACGGATCGGAAGACTTGATTCCCGGCGATACTTTCCGATTACGTCTCGGAATCGACGGCTGCTCCGATCTCATCTCCGTCCGCTGCACTCGAATTGCTGCCATGGCCTCTTTCCTCTTCTTTTCTGCCTTCTCCTCCTCCATAATCATAACCATTACGCTGGAATAACCTCTCTGCAGCAATTTGTACAAAAACAGCGCCGATAATTTGGCCCGGTCTCTCATTGAATCGTAATCTTTTTCGCTAGCCAGCTCGCAACGATCGATAAAAGCTGCTGATTTTTCGGGCTTGTGCCGCAGACATAGAACCAAATGGGCTCGTTCTAGCTCCGATCGGGTGCAACCTCGACGTAATCCCATTAGAGCATAGTAATCGACATTCCGAGTTCCTTCTGAAGAAATTCTTCTTTTCAGTTCTTCGATCTTGGAAGATACTGCGCAAAGCTTTCCCGGAATCTCGGCGTACATCAGACTATGGCGTTTCCAGACAGGTCCTGCTAGTTTTATGTCTCTTAAAATTGAATTGTAGAGAAGCTTCAGATGTTCGAGGTCGTGTAAGCAATCAGGGAAACATAGAATAGATTCAAAAAGCGAAGCTCTGGTTTCCAGGGCTTGAGTTGAGGTGGAATCGAGGGCCAGAGTCCGATTACAATCGGCGATGGACTCTGCAATTCTTCCGGCGGAGTAGTACGCAGCGGCACGATGAATGAAGCATTCGGCGAGAAAGCTTTGAGGAGATCCACGCCGGCTGTCGATGATCTTTGTCAAGTGCCGTATGGCCTCGCCGTACAATCCGGCGTCTAAGGCGGCCAACGCGGCGGTTTTGCGTCGAATCAGAACCTTAATGTGGCTGAGAAGGTTTGCAATCTCCCCGGCACTCGAAAGGATACCTGTTTGCGGTCGACCAGAGATGGAGAAGCCGTCTTCCGACCGTTGTTTGCTTTCGCGACGGAATGCGGCGGAAGCGAACCGCTTGCCGTTCTGGAGAAGAATCATTGCGTCCTCCATTAAACCCAAATGACAGCAAGCTCGGCCAAGAACTTCAAACCTGTGAAGGACGGATCAGAAGACGAGATTAAATCCAGACAATCGAGAAGAAATAAAAGAGAATAGAAGGTTGTTCAGGCTTACCTCCATTGCTGCTCCACGCAGTTTCTCCAAAGGCCCTTCAACATCATCTTCTTCAGCTCCAATAGAGAGAAGCACTTTGAAGAAGAAGGACCACCGCGATTCACATGCTCCGCTAGAAGCAGCTGCGAAGATTCATCGGCAATGGCGGCATCGTCAACTATTTTCAGACTGGGAAGATAATCTTGCAGCATATCGGCGACGTCTCCGAAGCGCCGCAGCAGGAGCAGAGACTGAGCTTTAAGCTCGAGAGCATGATCGAGCCTAGGTGAGAGAAGGAGAGCCGCGTCGAGAAGATTCAGAGCCAGAGTAACATCTTTCGTTTCCTGTGTTGATAGAAGATCAATGGCGTCTCTCACATGTTTCTCCGCGATCTGTGACAGCGATCAGAAAGAGGCGTTCAAAGCAGAACACCGGTGATAAAACAGTATAAACAAGAGAAGCAAAGGAACTACCTTTCTCTTGCTTACCCACCAACATTTTCGGTCGCGAACGGGGAGCAACGGAGAAGAACCAGCCATGGCCGCGGAGCTCGAAGAAGACTTCAAGGAAGAAGCCATCGTTATAATCTCGAAGAAAGTACAAGAATTTCACAAATTCAGATTTGTAATTACAGGTAACATTTGGGTTTGGTCGTCTGGTCAATATCATCAACTTTGACAGTTGTTTTTTAAAAACCAAAAAACTCAGCCTACAGCCCTAACACAAAGCAAACAGCTAGTCTCTCTCTCTCTAGGACATTTTAACTATTTCTCGGACCACTTCATTTTCTAGGGTTCAACCTTTCCGGCCGACAGAGAAGGAGGGGTTACAGAGAGAGCAAAGACAGCTAGAATCTTTGAGCGTTGACGTGGTCATTTACTCCTTTGACAAAGAATGTTTATGGTTATTTTGTACTTAAAGTTAAAATCTCTCGACACAGCATTCATACTCTGATCCGACAGTTTATGAAAAGGTTAAATCACGGTGACTTAGTGGCCTAGAGATATGAGGCATTTACTTGATATTCCAAGAAGACACTTTAACATTGAGGGTAACAACTCTCAAACTAGGACAACACATGCGTCGAACTTAGGCTTTTATATCTAATCTACCATCTTTGAGCCAACTGAACTAGGCTTCGGCAATGTTTCGGGTTATTTTATTGACATGAAAGAGAGCCTTTTCTTTGGGTGGGAGGGAAATTTGCTTTGCTTTGGAGTTCATCCACCTTCATAATTGAATGCACGTGAAAGGAGCGTAACATAGATTTGGCTTAAAGGCTCTCTAAATGCTCTATCCATTCCACCTCTACTTCCTCCCCCCACCAACTAAGACACCTACAACTTCTATCGCTTCCCACTTCCCTTCCTCACCAAGGATTTCTTCTATCCAAACGATGAGACATAGTCTTTTGTTACTCACAACATAACATGTATATTTGAATCGCAGTTTGCACCGAATTTAATAATTTTCATTCTTTCAATGATGCCTGATTTTGTAACTTCATTGATTTGGATTGAATTTTTATTTGGAACAGAATATTGTATCGTCTTTGTCTTCCTATGATGATCTATTGTATATATATTGCGATTATCAAGGATTATAAGTACAATTGCTGCATAAGTTACACATTGTATATGTTCTCGTGCCCAACACCACACGAGAAATTACACGTTCAAAACTTACGAACAAAGATTTTACCAAGTATCGAGACCAAATTCAAGTTTATGATAAAAACAATAAAATAATCGTAGCTTAGTGTTTTGTGACTCGTAATCCAGCCAGGATATATCGTGACTTTTCCTACATACATGGAATTAAAAACTCCATGGAAAAGTTACAATGGGCATAAATGGACCAACACACTTAAGCTTAGGTTTCTTTCATTGACATGGATGGAGCTCCTACACTGTCCACAGCTGTATAGGTGCTTAGTTTGAACATTCAAAAGCCGGCAAGTGGGCAACGAGGAAATCGTTTAATGTCATTCCATCTCGGCCGACCCAGATTATTAGTTATGAATCATCAACCAATAATAAGTAAATAAGGAACAATAATTGACGAAAAGCATAGCTGTCGAGGAATGGAATTGATGGGTAGTACGGGGAATGCATGCTGGCGTGATCGAGTCTAGGTGGGTTTAAAGGGACAGGTCCACATGCGAAGAAGAAGAAGAAAAGGATAAGGGATGCACTATTTACGCAGAGAATCACTCGGAAACGATGATGGAATTTAAGAGCTTTGATCCAGTTCTTGGGAAACCCGGAGCCCCCGTCCATGTCTCCGGCCTCTTGCCTGAAACCAGCTATCGTTTTCGGAATCAGTTTTCGAGCCAGACCCTCTTGTTTCCCGATCACCATCCTGATTCTTCGCGAACGCATATCTATGAAATTGTATTATGTAGTTTAATTATTTTAGAGGCTAAGTATGACAAACGATCGAGTAATAATGCTCTGTTTTTATTATGTTTCCTTCTTTAATTAAGCGTAAAATGAAAAAAAAAAGACCATGAAGTATGGTTAATTAGGCAAATATAATGTGAAATTGTATTCACGAATCCACGTTATTATAAACAACTTGAAGAAGTAGAACAATGTTTAACAAATCACGTAATTATTTCTAAATTAAATAAGAAATTAAAAAAAGCAGAGAGCTGGAAGAAGACATAGCTTCCAAGTAGTCTACTTGGATCGATAATTTCTTAGCTATACTTCAAGGTTCCATCGAACTACGGATCGAACTGGCTATGCTTTCCACGCTTAGAGCTTCGAAAACGTGTACTCAGTCTTCGTAGGTGCGACACTCTTCGGTCTCTGGGTTATCTTTGCAGAACGTCTCCAATGGGTCCAATGTTTTCTGCCGGTCGCGCGCATGGCTCGCCGCCGCGCTCAGTTCCTCGACCTCGTCCCACGCCGCCACGCACTCGCCGCTGGCCGGATCATCCGAGCACGCTACCTCCGCGTTCTTAATGCTCTCCGCCACCTTCTCCGCTATCTGATCCGGCGAAGCGCATAGTGGTCCGACTCTCCTCCGACCATTCACGACCTCGCTTGATCTCCTCCATGGCCAGTTCAGCCGGAATGGTTTCAAGGTCTGAGCTTTCGATAGTGGGTCCGACAGCCTTGGGGTTGAAAGGTTCGCTCCGGGAATGGCCGCCATTGATGCACTCTAGCGTGGCAAGTTCACGAGTTTTATTTGTTAGAAATGGAAGGTTGCAGAAACGGAATGAGGTGGTGAATTTTCAGGCTCACATTTCTTATCAGCCTACATCCTATGGCAGTGTTACACGGCAGATTTCATTGGGATATTTGGCTTGATTCGTTGACTTTTGACCGACACGTCATCCTTGTGGATTGTCTCAATCATTGTTCTTTGGACCTTGATGTTTAGGTTGACCCACCTTTTATCTATTACAAAAAGTCATATTCATCTCGACAGTTTTTGTGAAAGTTAAATCACGGTAATTCAACCATTCAAAAATAAAAAATTCGTACTTGTTGTTACAGACTTCGAACCATAGCTCTACGATTCTAAATCTACCATCTCAAAACCAACTGAACTAAACTCATCTGAACAACCTTCCTTTCATCTAAACTTGAAGAAAAGTAAAGAGGGTGGATTATGCAAGAAATCGTAGTCTACTTTTGGTCTTGGTCACCTTAATTGAATATGAATAATAATTAGTTCTGTATTACACTAATTAGACTGTATTAATATAATTTATAATGAAAATATATGTCCTTATGCATAAAAAAATTCCTAACTAAATACCAAAGCAACTAATTATTATATGTTGACATCATAGTTATAATATTAATACTCTTTTGGAAATATATATTATTTCAGAAATATAAAAAAAATAGTATAATATTTAGTAAAAATCTACAGATAATTTAAATAATTAATTTCATCACTGTATATTAGATGCATATCAAGTTTGACATTTATTTAAGGATTAACTTCACTCGATCTTTTCATCTGATTTGTCAAATGAATTTTTCTAAGAACCAATATCTCAAACAATTCGAATTCAACACCTCGACGTTAATAATTTCATGAAACCGTTTGAAGCCTATCTTGCTTATTCATGGAGAAGAGGATACCAATCCATCCTCGCACTCTAACAATGCAGGTCGATTTCATTTTCGTTAAACTTATTTTCCTTGATTAATTTTTTAATATTTTATAACTTTATTTAAATATTATTGATTGTCATACAACAGTTTATCCAATTAATATAAGCTTTCAGTTTAGCATTTATCATGTTCGATCAGAACATGTATAAATGCTGGTATAATGTTCTATATACTGCCTCCCTCAAATATCAATTTATTCATGATAGACAATCATGCATAATCAAAGGTAATATGGAAAGAATGTACATCCATACCTTGCCGTTTTGCCCATCAATGTGATTGGTGTTTCTTTGCTCTGCCTTGAGGAACTGACACATCATCTCTTTTGGAACCGCCCGGTTTTCGCGCCCATGCTGGTGCTTCGTTAGGTCCGTAGCGATAATCGTAGAAGAGCTCCTCGCTAGCATCGATGCTTTCATTGGCAAAAATGCCTACCCGATGGTCCCCGGCCACCAACATTACCTGTACAAGACAAGGTAAGAATGTCACTAAAATGGAAAGATGCGATCGATGGTGGTTTGCGCACCTTGGCATAACAGTTGGGGTTGGATGAGTGATTCGCAAACTTAAGCTTGTTTCCTTTGCGATAGGCATCAAGAACATACTGAAAATAAATAGAAACCTTTTTAAACTCTTGATAATCAACCGAACAGAAGCATGTGGAGAAAAAAATGCGATTTTCCATGCAAATAGTTTGATAGAACATGAGAACTATGGGGTTTGATCAGCTAATCAAATCCCATAGTTCTCATGTTCTTGAGAATCTATTGATTTAGTACTGTTTTCTCTAAATGGAAAAAGTTTCTATAAATAAAGTGTTGCTCTGACTTCTTTTTCAGAGGAGTTATTTTCTATTTTCTCTTGTAATTTATTTTTTTATATATAAAAAAATCCAGAGAAACAAATGCTGAATCTGAAATGATATTAGGCAACTAGAAAATCAGTGACCTTAGTTGATGTATATAGCAAAAGACGAGAGACTTGCCTGATCATTCAAGTCGAAAAGGAATGATGAGTTTGCTCGATCGTAAATTTTTCCACGCTTATCAGCTTCTCTGTGTGAAATCAATTCCCCGGTATATTCTCCAAGATAATCATTCTTGTTCACAGAATTCTGAAATCAAAGGTGCAATTTAAATAGAGTTTAACTGGCCCAAATCAAATTGACACGTGCTTAGGTTCTTATGAGTGATACGTGACAGTGTCTCCAAGTGATTCTACTCCCACCTTTAAAAAGGCTCCCCATCCAGCAACATCAGACTTGGCCAAAAGAATCTAACAAAAGATGAGAGGAAAAAAAGTTCTGGATATCAAGTTTTTGAGAGGCAATACTTCGGATTATATAAACTTGAATAACTTACTCTTTGCTTTTGCCTGAGCAGAAGTCTCATGTTTCCACACTGGCTATCCCCTTGGCTTGGTGGCTTCCCCAATGTGCCATCACCGCAGCTGCATTAAGTATTCTATAGCGTTAGAGAAGTGAGGAGAAAATAATAAATCCTTTCAACGCATAAAATTATTCCAGATTAGAACAACTACTAATAAATTAAATTCCAGGAAGTGTGAAGTAAAGGCACTTATCAGCTCACTAGAAAATCCACTTCCTTGAGCACAACAAAGGCTTAAACTAGAAAATCATTAGCTAAGCTTATTCAAAGTCAGCTTCTTCGAGTCAGGGGCTGTTTAGAAAACATTATAAAGAGAGAGGAAAATGATTGTACAGGGAGTGTGTATTTTGTTTTCAAAGCCTTCGTTTTTAGTGATTATGTCAACTTGGGTGAAAGGAACAGGTAAACGGTGAATAGCGAGTTTTAGGGGGGTTGCGAGGGAAGATCATGAATCACTCTTGAGAAACCAATCTGCATTACTTTCTGTTTGATTGTTTCAATTACTCAAATCCAACAAATTGTGACAAAGTTCATATCCATTATTAAAATTTTGTTCAGAATTCTTGAATCATATACAAAGAATTTTGATATGTTTTACATCAATGTACCTTGCGAATTCTTTAAATTGTGTTTAAGTAGGTTGTTCCATTTAACCAAAATATTATGTCCATCTTTATAGTTGAAAGTCTCCTTTCTATTCTATAAATTCATTTTTTTCTCCTAGTGCTTAGCCCCGTGTTCTTTTTCCTTCTATTCTTTTACTGTTTCCTTTACCCCTTTGTTTTCTTATTGGTAATTCGGTTTCAAAGTGAAAGTACTCCTTGTTGGTTTTTCAAGCTCTTAACTTAATTCGGGAGTGAGTGAAAAGGCAAAAAAGGTAGATTATTAGAGGGAAAAAGCCAAGAAAACCATGAAACACAAGGGGACATATTGAAGTAACATACTTAATAGAGCAAAACTTGTAAAAGAGTGCAGGTGAGATCCTTCATATCTTATGTTTTCTTCCAGGTTAATCAACTATTACGCATGTCGAATTCCAAAAACGGTGGATTAAAGTTTTCACAACTTTCGTGTTCTTTTTCCTTCTATTCTCTTCCATTATGGTGAGTCTTATCCGTGAGAGTAATTTACTTTTTCCTCTCTTGAGCTAGGGTAGGTTCTCATTTGCCGCATTCTCCATCCTTATATGATAAAGAATCCATAGTGAGTTTGTATTTCATTCAACTATTCAATCGTTCATTAATGGTGTTCTTTCCATTCTTGAGAAAATCCTCAATCCGAGCAAGTACAAGACCCACCTGACATCTTGGCCATATCTTATTCAAACACCCATTTGGGCGTGTCACATAAACTAGGAAATTTCAGGGAGTTTGAAGGAAAATCAGGACTCAGTCTTGAAAAGCTGATTGGCATTACTCTTGTTAGTTACTTCAAAACCTGTGGTTTACCAAATTTTTGTGGTATTGTGTTGCACATGTTTTAAGACCTATTTGAATATTATTATCTAAATATTTTGGAGGGTAATTTAGGTAATATCTTTAGGGTTTGTTTTCTATATATTGTAATCTCTTATCTTTGAAAGCTATCTATGTAAAATGGTTTTTCCTCTCAAAATAAAGTGTTCTTCCAAACGGTAGCTTTTTGTTCGGTCGGCCACCGTGGTGTTTCAGTACATTTTATCTTTTTTATCCTTTTACTCTATTTTTATCTGCGATAGAAGCATTCGCTTCGCATCATATTGCTTGAGTGTGTGGTCTGTTTGTCAATTGCAGATGGCTATTAGAGGAGCTAGGAAACCTACAAGGAGTACAGAAGTTCTGACAAATGCTTAGTATGTTCTATCCGCATCTAAATGTACAATGTATGAAAGAAGAGTAGAGAAATCAAACATCAAACAATCTTTTGGAAAAAAAAGAAGTTAAACTAAACCACTGAAAGAAAAGCTCAATTGCAAAAGATGTTTTCAAAAATTAGTTTGCAATTGAAATCTTTGACATAATTAATGTGTTAAAAAATTTGAAACATACCTGACCCAGCAATTGCGGCAGACATCCGGGTCACATTCACGATCAGCAGCAAAGCATGGGCACTGTCTACTTCTGCATTGACTTTTTGCACAATGGCATCCTCTGAACCTATTTTTGCAGCTCTTTGAGCACCTGTAAGTAGCACTGCACTTAAATGCACAAAGCACTTTCAGAAATAAAAGCAATACGCGTCATGTTTATGTTGTAACCCTCGTTTGTGTATTTGTATACTTATTATAGTTGAAAAACTTATTGATTGAATAAATAAAAACAACATAAGCTAAATCCATACCCACAATATTTTTCACAGCAAGTCCCATTGTGTAGACAAGGGCATTGCTTTCCGCACATAGATAGGCATCCACATGGGGTGTACTGTTTACACGATTGATTTTTTCCATCAACAATTTTTTTCCAGACTGATGGATGGCCTGCAGACTTCCAAGAATATTTCAGCTTCCTTGTTTTGCCTTTCCTTCGAAGTATTCTTGATCTTGGCGGCATCTCTAGCTGCTAACAGAAAAAGAGATCATAATGAAATCTTTAGATAATCGTCAATTTTTGCCGCACTAAAAACTACATCCTTGAAAATTAAAAACTAAACGAGATCACTTTCATAAAAAAGTAAAATATAAATGTAAGGAAATTGATCTTCATGGATAGAGAGATAGCAAAAACATTCTAATATCCCAAAAAGATATTCACATAAAATAACTATTAAACGAAGTGAGAAAGCATAGGGCGTGGAGCACTATAATAATGTGAATGTGGAAATCCCAGTAACTTATGCTGTAACCACCAAAACACCAGAAGATAACTCCAGTAAAAACTCTTTTCACCCAAGAAATAGTAAAACAGGAGCTTTAATGTGCTTTTTACCAGATGTTCTAAAGCAGCCTTTCCATCATTCTCCCTAAGTAAACTTGGGGCAAGATCTGATCTGTGAGGCGTTGATGCGCGACCATCCCGCATGTAATTGAATACCTCCGTGCAAGTCTTTAACCCAGAAAGTAAGTTTCTTGTGATAAGGCAACTAAGAAAAATAAAACAATAGTCAATTTGTCAACTTTAGTAACAAACAGACATTTTACCAGTTGTCTAACGAAGACTGGTATGTGAAATAGTCAAAACATAAAACAAGCAATACTTCTTTCCATGAAACCCAAATTTCAAACATTCAGAAAGGTAGATGCACATTAACATGGAATTATAAGACCTCGTGCATTAGGCCAATTTGGATATGTATTTCTAATAGATCTAAATATATACCTACCTATTTCTTCCAAATATCTCGATTCCCTTTGAGTATAACTCCTTCTCCATTGGTTTCCACTCAGAACTGCCTGACATTTCTTCAAGTTGATATCCGATAGCATCAGATATCAGCTTCGAATCAGGCCTTTCAGTAATGCCTGAAGTTTCATATCCTCTAGTTACATGAGATTCATCGGAGGAAGCACCAATAGAATGAGAGAACTTCTGAGAAGCCTGTTCATCAGTTTCATCCTCAACAATTAGTGCAGTCCTCTGAAACTCACTTTCTTCAGGACCACCAGTTTCCTCATGATCATTTTTGTCAACAGAAACAAAATCCAGAACGAGAATATCTTTTCCAGTGGCATTTATTACATCAGAAGCTAATATGTTTTTCTGTTTCTTACAAACCGGCACGTCATCAGAAAGCAACATTGGACAGTTTATCTCTGGGTCTATGTTGTCTATTGGTTTACGCTTCCCTATGGCTTCATGATTGTGTGCTGTGAAAACACAAGTATCAAAACTCTTTGGGATATCTGAACTGTGAAAATCTTCAGATATGACAGGCATCAACTGCCTGGAAATGCTTGTTTCATCTCTTAGGATGTCAGTTGCAACAACACTTGGGTTTTCAGCTTTACATGTTGATGGAACACAATCTGTTCCATCTGAAGTATCATTTGATGTTCCATTAAAATCCTCCATAATTGTAGGCGGTAGGTGTTTAGTGACTATTGACTGCAAGAAAAAGAAACGATTTATTACATACTAGTACAATTATAAAATTATAAGGTAATGAAGATATTGGGTCTAACTGCTGAAGAGCAACTGAATACCAATGACTTAAACACCCAGACACGTCAAAATGGACTTCAGAAAAAACGTTGTACCACAGAATTTTCCATGTCAAATGGATTAAATTATACAACATTACCTTTGGCTGTAACAGCAAAACTAAAGACAAAGGCAATTTTTTTATGAGAGAACTAAGAAGGTCGATATGATCTTCATTACCTATTAGGTCACAACATATTCACATAACGAAAATGAAAGACCCTGGAAATGAAAAAAGGTGCATGTGATCAATAAATATAGGACTATCTGACGATAACAGGCTTAGAATGTTTTTATAAGCCTGTTAGCATACAGAATTCTCTCAGGATTGCTCTTAATCCTAGTCCTACTTAGAAAAAAGTATAGACACCACATTAGGACTGATAATGGAACTTGCGACTAAAATATAAAGGCATAAGAGGACTATAAATATCAATGAAAAATAAGGAAAATAAAAAATGGCAGAATCCTTAAATTGAAAGAAAATTAGCTATACCCTGAGGTAACACTGATCGCTGCAAGGTTGTCTGTCTTCTTCATGGCCAGGAAAATAGATTTGTTTCTCATTCTGTGAATCAAAGGCGTCCAAAATAAAAATATAATGATGTACAGAGATTTATATAAAACACAAGCATGTATCATTCCTTACTGGATAGATTATCGACTGAGAACATCCATGCAAACGGCAGTCAAACAACTGTTGAGAAGACGAGCATGTAGACCAATGCAATTACTTTATGGATCACATGGCATAGGGTACACTCTTTATACCTTTTTAAAGTCAAACAACATACCAGGCAACGGCGACAAAAGAGGTTATCAAAAGAATCTAAAGCAGCACTCAGGGTTTTTTCCAATGATAAGCCCTTGTCAGTTTCAAATTTATTAGAATCAAGATCAACTTTTCCAGACTTTTTTTCTTTGAGCAGGTTATATCGTTCCTACAAATAACAAAAATATAGTCCTCGGGAATATGGTATTATGCGTTTGGAAGATATAAAAAAATCAAGAATAATATTTCGTGAAGGATTACATTGATAATAAATTTCTATTATCACCCAGCTAACCTGGATTTCTGAAATGGAGGCCCCAATAAACTGATTTACGATGTTCAATATTTCATCATCTATTCCATGCTCTTGGAAGGTGGACCTGCAAAAGTTAACAAAGAGGAAGATTGGGTTCGTGCTATAGTAGTATGCATAATATTTGCTCACTTTTACGTGCCTCAAAAGACCAGAATTAACATGGACCTAATAATGTATTTCCTTTACCCATCAGAAATGAATACTAATTCCATTAAAAATAAAAGTACATGAAATAAGTATCCGGACTCCAATATCTTGCATTTCAATGTCAAAATCCCACTTAGCAATTGAATTAAAAATTAACTTTTTAGTTTTTTGTTAAAATTCTATAAATAAAAAAAACTTTTTTTTTCTAACAAAACTTCTTTTTGATTAGGCAAGTGTAGAAAAGAAGGGAAGTATCCGACGGAATTTCTAATCAGAAAAAAAGGAATTATTTTCAGACGAAATATACTATCATCTCTCTCCCAAAACACATAACGACTTCCCTTTGAACATCTTAAGATTACACTCTATCCACGACCTTCTGAAGATAGCTACTATGGTATTCCTCGAAAAAACCATTTGTTTTATGTTTATTTTGTGAGCCATAATATATATGACTCAAAAGCGATGTAACTAAGCATTGCTCCAAATTCACACAACAAATGCTCCCAAAGTCATGTTAGATTCACAATACAATAGCTAAACAGGATAATACCCTCTTTCTAATAAACTAAGAGGATTCATAGGACAAAAGGTTGGATGTTGAATTTGCAATACAAAATGATAAAATTTATTCTTTACGTGACATTCATGCATACAGGTCACAGTTCAGCGGTTATGGTATAAATACTTGCTTAACATAACAATCTAATAATTGTTACCATAATATTCGATCATCACCCTCTGAAAAGTCATGCTTCCCTTCTTCCGGATCTGGAACTTCATCCTCACTATCACTGCAAATCAACGCTTCATTTCCAAGCTGGTCATAATAAATCTGTCTTCTACCAACCACTGATTGATCTTCAGTCATTCTCTGATTTCTGCACCGTGTGAAAAAAACTTGAGAATAGGAAGAACTCAAACAAAAACTGTGTTTAACATTATGAAAACAATAAATTTAAACAATGGGAAAATTTTCAAACACCAACAATGTTGAAATTTTTTTATAAAATTTAATCTAATAAACCGTCAATATATGAAAGTATAAAATCAGTAACCTAATAAAAAAAATGTAACATAATAACTAGAACTGATATACCTTTCCAAGAAGATCCAAGTTGTGCATGTTGGTAATCTGTCAATATATGGAAGTATAACACAAGTAGAAGTTACCACCTCTTGACAGTTAATGGAATCTTTCTGTCCAGCACCTTGGCCAAAGCCAGTAAATTTGCAGAGAGGGTGCTCCATTTTTAAGAAAAGCATTCTACCACAGCCACTTTCTTTCGGAAATGCAATGTGATTCTTGGATGATACAGATATTATCTGAGCAATATGACTTTCAAGATTCTGTGCATTATTTTCGAGCTTTTCCTGCATAAGTTAGAACCACGGGATTTTACTGCATAATTGATAGAGTGTAGAAAGGAGTAGTCCTTGAGTTCGATGATCATTTTACTGGTTAATCTTCTTTTGTATACAGAACAAAAATCATGTTTTGAAGAAAAAAAGGGAAAAAAGAGAAAGGTTTGGACGTTTATTATGCCAAAGATTTTTTCTTAATTTCCGCTACATGATATCACATGAAAAATTCGAAAATAGGAGTCCTGTACGGTATTGAGAGGCAGCAATTACAGTGATCAGTACGCTATATAAAAATTGCAAGTTACCTTATTCAAAACATGTGGAATAAAAACTATATTTTCAGATATCGTACTTTTACTGTGGTAATTCTGGCTGCTTGAATTTGCCCCCTTAGTTGATTCATTTGATGCAACAATGTTCCCATCTTAACATGCAATTGTTTCTCGATTGGATTTCTGTTAAATTGAAGAAACTGACAGTATGGCAATAAAAATAGCAATTGAAAATTCACCCAGTTTTTTAAGCTACAAAGGTAAAAAAAATGTAAACGAAGTAATAATATAAAACTGATTAGTCTGCTGGTTCAGCATGTAGTAGAAGAAATATCATTTGAACAACCGACAATAACAACGTTAAATTCATGATTGAACGACTGGATCACATTTTTAACGATTTTACTGATATAAATTGTGAAGTAAAATAATAGTCCCATGTCAATCTTTTTCACTTTCATATAATCAAATGCATCAATTTCTTTCACTTATAAGTAACAGAATCAGACTATGGTCAACCAAATGCTAAATAATAGTCCCATGTCAATCTTTTTCACTTTCATATAATCAAATGCATCAATTTCTTTCACTTATAAGTAACAGAATCAGACTATGATCAACCAAATGCTAAATTTCAGCTTTGCAACACCCAAATATCATAGTACTAACATATGAAATAAAAAAACCAGTGAATTCGTTCTCCTACGCAGACGATTCTAAAAAAGCAGATGATCGAACCTTTACCCACATCGCAACGAATGATTCGATTTCAATCATCAACAATTAGAGCCGAATGAAGATTTTAAAGGAGGAAGAGGGAGAAAAGAGAGAGAGAGAGAGAGAAAGAGAGAGACCGACTTAAAGCGGAGCTGCAGAGTCGCTTCCTTTGAAGGCCAAGGGTAATACAGTAGCCATACTCAGCTCGACTTGACCATGGTAATGGCAGATTATATTGCTGAAGATGATAATGACGTGGCTTTCACCTGAGACTTTATCAGATACAAGAGGGTGCACTGTATTATTTGTACACCTTCAATAAAATCAAAATCCAAACCCGCACTTATACCATGCTATAATTCGAGTCCCACTAAATTTTATTAATCATGATAAATTTCATAAATACGAGAATCAACTCTGTCAAATATGGCAATGCATTCTTTCCAATTAGTCAACCTATGAAATCTAATTGGATCCATTAGCATATCTTAATGCACCATGCACAAATTAATGTGTCCACCAAGGTTACCGCACTTATACTATGCACAAATTATATAGGCATGACTACCATGGTGTCCAAATGTTATGGTAAAACCACTACCAATTTCTCGATCCATGGTTACGATTTTTTGTAACGTTTTTTTTTATGCAGAGATTTGTACGATATTGTGTTGACGAGATTAACATACACCAATAGCCCGAGCAATCACATATACGTAGGAAAGTGCAATAATGTGACCATTTCTGGCCTTAAAATCTATGCTCCGAAAAGTAGCCCTAACACGGATGGCATCGATGTCAGCCGATCTACAAATATTTGGATCTGTAATTGCACTATAAGTACATGTACTCTTATTTTTACCATAAATCCTCCCTTTTTTTTATGGTAGAATACACGTGATTAAAAACGATTGGTAGGCGATGATTGTATCGCCATTGCGGGGGGTTCTTCCTATATCAACATTAGCGACATTTCTTGCAGTCCCGATCACGGCATAAGGTTTGCGAGATTATTGTCACGATGGTGGCTTTTTAAGATGGTAGTTGATCCAGCAATTTTTTATAGGTTCATGAGCGGCAAGACACTGGAGAAGATGACGTCCTCACTAAAGGTCCTGATCTTTTGTATATATTTCAGCGAGTTGATTCATTCTATGCCTGATTCCTTTGTTGAGCGTTCTCGTAGAATCCTCAGTACTTGGTCCTGACAATTGCTATTTTCTTATTTCCCGCATGTTATTGTTCCGCTTCCACGTTATAACTTCGTTATTGATGTGTGTTGTTGTTTGGGCTTCTCAGGAGACAACAACTATGTCGATGACCGTTTGCTGTATGCTCAGGGTCAGCTATGGCTTCAGCGCCAACATATCATGGGCAGAGCTGTTGGGTAAAAACTAGACTTCTCATTTTTAGTAAAGTATTGGCTTTTTGCACTTTTTAGTAAACTATTTGGAGTTTTGGTGACGTATATTTAGGTTCTTACCTTATGTGGGTTGGGTAACAATCATCATGACTGAGAAGCCTATAATCAAGGTTTAGTCTCTCTCCCTCTCTATCTTCCTCTTGAAAAAGAACACCTAAAGTATGAAACGCAGTATATTCTTATTGGGGCTCTGGGGTTGCTGGTCCTGACTTCGAAGGACTAAGACCGAACACAATCAAGAAGGATGAAGTAGGTGTGGCTTGATTCGGGAGTAACTCACTGGCGGTACTGCTTTTTCCTATGCGTATATGCGAAGTCTAGTTAACAATGTTTCACTTTCTGAAGCTAACACCTTGGGAGTTGGGACTGAAATTGACTCGAAAAGGATGCCGACAATGTTTTATTTTTGAGATTGGGCTCTCAAGCCCATCAAAAAAGCCCATAAATGAATTCAATATTTGGTTCTTGAGAGCCCATGAACGGAGACATGAAGCAGCCCTAGTACTCCATTTCTCTCACATATCCGGTAGTTTCAGCCTGAATAATGCGCTTCTCTCTCAGCAACAATACTCGCACTCGTGGCTCTCTCTTTCTCCTCTCTTTCTCCTCCTTTTTAACGAATTGAAAACTTGATCTCTAGCTCTAGTTCTGCTTTGGGGCTCTGTGATTGATTGCGGGGGTTGATATTGTTTGTTGAATAAGCGAATTTGGAAGCTGATCGGAAGTGGACCTCTTCTTTTCGCTGATGGAATCTTTTCTGGGCGGGGCCGTTGAGTCTAGGGGATTAGTGTTTCGAATCTAGATTTATTTTTTGTTATCGGGTATTTGATCCAATTACTGTGCGTTGTAGAGAATTGTGGTTAATGGATGGATAACGCTTTGCGTCAGCACCTAGAACATGCTCTCTCTGCGACCTGTTCGCAGATTCTGTCGCGCCGCCGCCGCCATTCCATCTTCGGATATTTCTCCAACCGTTGTAAGTGACAAACGAAATCAGAAACCGCTGGAAGAACCTGCACTTGTAAAGCTTAAAGCAGAGAGAGACCCCGAAAAGCTATTCCATCTGTTTGCGGCCAATGCGCGTAATCGGCTTGTAGTTGAAAATCGCTTTGCATTTGAAGATACTGTATCTCGGCTAGCTGGTGCTCGCCGATTCGATTACATTGAGAATTTACTTGAGCAGCAGAAGGCCCTTCCTCAAGGTCGCCGCGAAGGGTTCATGGTGAGGATTATTATGTTATATGGTAAGGCTGGGATGACTAAGCATGCTATTGATACTTTTCACTATATGCATCTAAATGGGTGTCGTAGGACTGTTAAATCTTTCAATGCGGCTCTTAAGGTTTTGACAAAAACCCAGAATTTGGAAGCCATCGAGGAATTTCTGAATGATGCTCCCAAAAATTACGATATTGAGTTGGATATATTTTCAGTCAACATTGTTACTAAAGCATTTTGTGATTTGGGTGTTCTAGATAAATCATATTTGATCATGCTAGAAATGGAAAAACTAGGAATTAGACCTGATGTAATTACGTACACCACATTGATAGCAGCGTTTTATAAAAGTAATCGATGGGAGATAGGTAATGGCTTATGGAATATTATGATACTAAGACAGTGTTTTCCTAATCTTGCAACATTTAATGTCAGAATTCAGTATTTGATCAATAAGAGACTAGCATGGGAAGCAAATAGATTGATGAAACATATGCAGATTTTCGGGATTGTACCGGATGAAGTCACGTACAATTTGGTGATTAAAGGATTCTTCATGGCTGGGTTTCATGATATGGCAAAAAGGGTTTATTCTAATTTGCACGGAAGAGGGTTCAAACCCAATATCAAAATATATCAAACCATGATTCATTATCTCTGCAAAGGTGGTGATTTTAGTATGGCTTATACCATGTGTAAAGACTGCATGAGCAAGAATTGGTTTCCAAGTGTTGATACTATTTATATATTGCTAGAAGGCTTAAAAAAGAATGGCCAGATTGGCCGGGCTAGGTTGATTATAGCATTGGCACGGAATAAGATGCCTCCCTTTTCTTCAAGTCAAGTGGGCGAACTTCAAGATATACTAGCAAAGAGTTGAAGTAAGATTCAAGAGATTTTGTATTGATTGTAACTTTTTAAGAATACACAAATGAGTCTCCTTCCACTTAATTTTTTGGATATTTTTAGCAATATATCACATTATTGTTGCATGATATCAAACTCACATGTAATAAGTGCCTAATGGAAGAAATATGTATAGATTTTTATAATTGTTTAAATTAGTTTCAACTCAAGTGATCGAGCTTTTGAAATAAGTGGTAATTCGTTGCTGCTGTAGGGTGTTCATTTAAAGCTAGTATCATTTTTTGTTGGCTAATTAATTTATAAGTTAAGAAAAGACTAGGAACAAGGTAAGCCTCATTACACGGTGCAAAGACTTGTAGAGTTTCCAGCCTTATGGTTTTGATGTAACAAAATGTATAGTTCATGCTAGCCATTTTCCGGAGAAACTGCAAAAGAATTGGTGGGTTTATTTTTTTCATCTTGGGGAAAGGCAGTAGAATATGAAATATGTAGGGATCTTGCTTCATATGAAGTTGTAGAATGTGACATTATTCTAGTAGGGCACCCTGGGTCAAACTCTTCCAGTAGTCCAAGTTTATTTCAATGAGAAGGTAAAACTGTGCTACTTTGTCTGTAAAGTACGATCTGAGCTACTTTCTTTAGTTTAAAAACCCAAATGATGCACTTAAAAATCATATCAAACATAGTCAGATCCCTAAGATTTCACCATCTTTTGTTGTCTCAGGTTTGAATAATGGTGGTAAACTGTGGAACTGCATATCATCGTCTGACGCGGCTGATAACTAGGTACTTTATTTGTTAGTCCATTTTGTTTCGAAGTGTGTTTAGATGTGCAAAACACGACAGAAATAGCGATGAACTCCATTGCATTGTATCGCAATTAACCAATTTTCTTCATGAAATTGCTCCTAATCCATGAAATTGTGGATTCACTATTCAGTGAAGAGATCAGTGTTTGACCCAGACTGCATCATGATCATTTCAAACTGCTCCCTTGCTTTTCCTGAGAGTTCATTCTTTTTATTCTCATACTTTTTAAGTAGTAGTTCTGCTTGCATTACAAGGTCCAGTAATGATTGAACAAACTGTGGAATTAGTTTTGTTAAAGTAATGAGTGGCATGTGATGTTTGGTCAGGAGGCAGAGCTGGAGACGACTATTCCAGAAGTCAATCTTATTGGCACTACAGAGGTATATAGAATGCTTAATTCTATTATTACTTTCTTCTTGAATTTGTTTTTGTGTGGTGGGTTGATCTATGGTTAGTTTTTCTTTTCCCACCATTGATCTTTTGGTTTTATTGAGGTGATAATGTTTTGAGCCTTAATTTGATGACCGCATGTTTATTTGCCTTGGTGCTGTCATATACAATGACTGTCATCCTCGTATCCTTTTTTAGTTGTTTAAGGTCAAGAGAAATAACAAGTCTGTATCAGCACCAAATACTAAGTAGAATTATAGTTTTGTTTCTATGTTTCTTTCTAAATTAATCTACAAAAAGAAGTTGACAATGTCGTTACCGAGTTCACTGTTGCACTATTTAAAGCAAAGCTACTAAGAAAGGAGAGCTTGGAACTCCACCTTTTTATTTATTCTTTCAAATCAGGACACCGAGTTAACATGTACACAAATCACGAGTCGTACATGTATTTCAATAAGCTTTTGTTTCATTATCGGTACAAGTACTTTTAATGTTGTTTGGACAGGTTCGGCCATGCGATTGAGTGGCGATTCCTTCCCAACGATTTGATTGAGAAATTGGAGACTGCTTTCTTGCAGGTAAGCCAATGATAGTCATGGCCATGGTTGTCGAAAAAGAGCAACACTATGCAATGGAAGAAGACATGAACTTTTCTTAATCCTCCCCACCGAGGAAGTGCTTGTAACTCTAAACCCAGCTCGAAAATCTCATGAAAAAGTGGAATTGAGCCGAGGAATAGCACGCGGAAAGAGACTTCGATTGAAATTTGTTCCCCTCCGTAGCCAAACCACTCATGTTACTTGTGTAGTTTTCTCAAGGCTTGAAGTTTTGTTAAAATAATAGTTAATAAAATGAAAATAAAATAAATGTAAAATATTAAAAGAAATTATAAATCTTTTGTAAGCATAGCTAAATGAAATGTCGATTTGCACGGATGAAAGGAAACCATGCTATTTTTCAAAAAACAAAATCCCAAGAAGTCAAAAGACAAAAAAAGGTCAAACGTTGGACGTCATGTTCCCGCTCGAGACGAGGCATCGCGAGGGAAAGTTTAAAAAGCACGCCGTTCTGTCGTTCTCAGGAGGAAAACAGGGAAAATATGGATCCTTCTGAACCAAATCCCGACGCTGCCTCTTCGTCTCCCCGTTCGTCTTCTCCGGTAGTGCAAGTAAGTCTTCGTCTTCCCAGCCTTTCCATTCACGGGGGACGCTGTTTTGTGTAATTGTAGTTTCTCTCTTCGATTGGTTTGTGTCATCGGTCCAAGCTTTACGCTTTCTGTCCATTAGAACACTGCCCGTTTCCTGATGAAGCAAACGGCAGACTGAAGGGTTTATAATTTATGTTTCGAAAGAGGTTCTTCTTAAAGATAGATTTGAGTTTCGTTTATATATTGGAGCCCCTCATCGAAAATTGGAGTTTATAGGATACAACATAACAGTGTCTCTTACTAGGTTTTCGTGGATTTTTTTACCATGATCAAGGACTTGTTTTTTGATTAATTTATTTGTCGCTTGGATATCTTCAATTAAATAACATAATCACATAATCTCTTGCAGTTGGATTATGGCTTATTTGGATTTCACTGTTCTGAAAATCTTTTTCTTTTATTTGGATAATTTTTTATTTCGATTTTAGTGTTATTCTTTGTTGCATTGTTATGTATCATCCAAATGTTAAAATAATATATGTTCGCTTCAATTCAGGAGTCACCTTTCTTTCATTACCTTAGCAATCTATCTCCAATACAATCAGTGAAAACTGTGGATTATGCTCAAATATTTTCAAAGAACAGTTTGCCCACTCCGTCTCCTGTATTTGCCTCTCCCCGAATTGACGTTCTGCGTGAAACCATGTTCCCGAGAAGGTGTGAATTTTTTTACTTTATTTTTACTTTTGCACATTTTGGGCGATATTGATTGTCAATTTTGATACATTCCAAAACAAATCTTTCTAAATATCAACAGAAACAACAATGATTCCCAAGGAACAAATGTTGGCGGACACTATCAAACCCAAGTACAGATTCTCCCTGGTTGTAACTTCTATAATGAAGTTGAGTTGTGCAGCTCTTCTGGGTGTGTGGATGAATATCTGGTCGAACCTGTGGATATGAAGGATTGTATTGGCTCTTCTGACTTATGCTTGCAATCTGATAATGATTCGCTTAAATTGTTGTCTGGATGTTTTTCTGGTCTGAAAGAAAGTAATTCAAAAACCAGTTTTGCTACAGAGGCCGACATGGACTCAGGAACTGCGGCAACGGTAGTTGAACACAAAGCTGTTTTTTCAGAACCTCAAAGATTAGTTGAAACTGCCATTGATTACAACTGTCGAGACGAAGAAAGATTGAAAGATTTTGATGTGTTTTTAAATCAAAATTTCACTAATCTTTTTGAATCTCCAATGAATCTGGATCCTTTTTCTATTGCAAAAGATTGTCAACCTCCACAGGTAAAAATGTCTGCAGATTTTGAATTTAGACTCAAAATAGTCTAGCTGTGAAATTTTATGAAAAAGCTTTTGTTTAGCATCCGAAGTGGTTCTACTACCTGTTAAGATACAGTCTAAGATTTTAAATTAAAAATGCAAAGTTGGATCAATTGCTAACTTGTTCTTTGCAGTTTGTTGACGCATTTGAAGATTCTGATCATCATGCAGGAGCCTGTTCATCAAGTATCAATAAGGTGTGACCCAAGTTGGCTAATAACATTCATTTAGTTTTTTTCTGATCTTTGTTTGCAGCCCTGGATTTGTTTAAATAGCGCTTTTTTCCCACCAAGTTCTCAATTGTGAATTGTTACTCGAGATTTCATGTGTGGTCAAACTATTTCTGTTGACTAATACAGGTAGTAATTCATCATCAACGTGTTATCCGAAGACATCTACAGTTTGAACCAACAAAGGCAAATGAAACTACTCCAGCCTGTGGTGACAGCGACCTTAAACAGGAATCTTCAGTCTTAGCGTTTCCTAAGAATGTCACACGGAGTTTCATTTCATCTCCCTCTGAAACACCAACAAACACAGGAAAGTGGCCAACCAGCATTTTTGAAGAAATCACTGATTCTGGGTCATCTTTACCTCCTGTAGGGATGGCTAAATCCACCAAAAAGCTTGATGATTATACCAAACCGGTTGCCCCATGTGGCATTGGCTTGCATCTGAATGGCATAATCTCAAGATCATGCATGTCATCTGGGAAAATAATAGTTAGTAATCTACATTCAATGGATGGCAAGTCCGAAAATGTGAGAAAAATAAGCATAGCGAAGGAGAAAACAACTTGCACTTCTTGGGGTGGAGCAGAAAACAATTGTTTGAGGGGATTGAATGAGCAGCAAGAATGTCAACCTGGTCTTGAGGTATGTGCGAATTGCTTCCACAAACTTACAGCAGAGATTCTCCCTTTGAAGGAATAAATCAGTTCTGCAACTCTTGGTCTAGGAAAGCTTTATATTTTAATTCTTTATGATTAACAGAGGACGCCATATGAGAGAAAAACTCTAGATTCTCATAATCCTGATATGACTGATTTGGAGCCAAACAAAATCACTCCCAAAAAGAAAAGGCAAGTGTACTTGAAGGGTGCTTTACGGATTTTAGATATTTTTTATGGAGTTTTAAAAGCTTGTCTTTTGGGTGTGGTTACAGGAAAAAGCCAGCTTCTGCAAGTGAGAACAATTGCAATCATTGTAACTGTAAAAGGTCTAAATGTTTGAAACTGTAAGTAAAAGGAGTGTGTGAGCTTATAATCAAACTTATTTCATCTTTACTGTGGTTTCATCAATAAATAACAAAATTGATAATGCATAGTTGCATTTGGTACGATGCTTTTCTTTGGCAAATATTTTGGCTATAACTACATTTTACTCTCTTAATGGCAGCTATTGTGAGTGCTTTGCAGCTGGTATCTTTTGTCTGGATTCCTGTGCTTGTGAAAATTGCTTCAATAAACCAATTTTTGAGGAAATAGTTCTTGATGTGCGCCATCAAATTGAATCTCGAAATCCCCTTGCATTTGCTCCAAGGGTTGTTAATAATACGTTAGATTCACCAGCAACTGTTGTGGTAATATTCTCTTATCATGTAAATATTTCTGGCTTTGAAAGAAAGAATTTTTTTGGGGATTTGAATCGTTCTGCAGGAAGAGAGAAACAAGACTACGCCATCTTCGGGCAGACATAAAAAAGGATGCAATTGCAAGAAATCAAAATGTTTAAAAAAATACTGTGAATGTTACCAGGTCAGCTTCACAAATTAGATTGATTTTCAGTTGAAAATGCATTTTCCTGTAACACTACAGGCCTTACGATATGTAACTCTTCTACCATTTGAAAGATTAAACTACCCAGTTGATATATCATGCTCTTATCCAGGCAGAAGTCGGATGTTCTGATGGGTGTCGATGTGAGGGTTGTCAAAATTCTTATGGCATCAAAACAGGTCAGAGGTTCACATATCAATCTTTTCTTTTCTTTTGTTGACCAAAAACGTGTTATAATTTGTTACTCCCCTTTAATATGTGATGGTTTCTGATAAAAGTAGGACATGGTAATATGGAAATTATTTATCAGTCAATCAGGTTAATCTTGTCATCTGTGCCATGATTTGAACCTCAGTTTAACAAGTTAATATCTATAATGGTTGCACAATGACAAAATTTATGCATGAAGTATTGAAATACAAATCTTTCTTTGAATGGTTTGTAGGCTACAAATACTAAAATAAAACTGCCTTCTTTTTAAGTTTGTTCTTGAAGTTGCTTCCTGATCTTGAGTGAGTTGATTAGGTGCAACTTTTCATCTGTGCCATGATATTTAAACTCTGCATTATGAGTTAATTTGTGCAATGATGACGAAATCTATGCATTGATTTCAAATTACAAATCTTTATGTAATATAACATGTAGGAAAGAAATTCTGCAAGAATTTTCTTGATTCTGCATGATCGCATTTATGATTCAACACCTCCTTTCGACAAAGTGCTTACTTGTTATAATGGTGGAATTGCAGAAAACAGAGTTCAAGAGAACAACTTGTCCAATAACAAGGTGGACTTTCGACACGACAATAATGGAGTCCAGAAGGAAAGTGCTAATTGCTCTGCACCAAGGAAAGTTCTTACCGAAATAACCAACATCACCACAGTGGCTGCTTCTCTGACCCGATTGAGTAGCAAAAGCAACATTCAACAGTCGGGAACTAGATCTCACCAATGGCAATATTCTCCAATAACTCTCAAGCCATGGCTGCAGGGATGCCAGACCTCCCAAGAACCAACTTCTGAAGAAACCCCCCATGACAGAACACCTGAGATATTAAACTTGTCTCCAAATCAGAAAATTTTGCCTCCATGCTTTCAACCGGAAAGTCTGAGCTCAGCTTCAGGACTCGGGTCGATAACTAGGCGGAAGATCATTTTACAAGCGGTGCCTTCTTTCCCCCCTCTTACTCCATACAAGGATTCTGACTGTGGTTCTAGTCGAGCTGAAAGTAGCGAAAATGGCAGAGCCAGAAATCAGTGATTCACATAGCCTGCAGTTTTTAACATGGTGTACATAGACGAAGGTGCGTGCACATTATGGAAAGATGGGCGGCTACTTGTAGACGTTGGGGTCTTAGGCTTAGAATTAGTCATTTTGATGTAAAGCTTTTCTTTTCTTCCACTCTGTGGAAACTAGATCACAATAGCAAAGGTAGATGAGTTTTTTGTTACTTTGGATTATGAAAGATGAGAGAGAGAGAGAGAGAGAGAGAGAGTCTACTGCAAAATACAATATATGATCCTTTTATTCAAAGCAAACAAAACAAAATGGAGAGATGAAGTATAATTTCTCTATACAATAATCCCATGCCCCATTAAGCCAAATATGAATATATATATATATATAGATGAGATATGCTTCGTCTCCTGTTGGATATCAGTGTCAGAATCAAGTGCAATACCCCTCTAGCCCCAGCCTCACGTTGAGCCAATTGCAGACTTCATTCATCTCTTTAGGCACTGTGTAGTGCCCCAGCCTGTACAATTATTACCAGTTTCAGCTACTCGTTTTGATTTTTTACTGAATATGATAAACAAGCCGTGGATCTTTACCCGTCATAGGATTTGAAAACGATGCATCGAAATCCTGCAGAATTCAAGGATCGAGCTGATTTCTCACCATCGCTATAGGGAACTACCTCATCAGCTGCATCGATAAAGTTATAAGCATGCTTCGAATTTTAAGAAGAACATGAACATTTTTCATATTGGCATGTAACTAAATTATGTCTCGAAAATCCGTATCTAGCAACTTTAAGATATTATGGATTCAAATGAACCATTCTTTGAATAATGACGCCAATAAAACTGAAATACACAAAGAAACGTACATGTTCCGTGGCACATTAAAATGGGTAAGAATCCAGCCCGCCTCGTAGCTTCATTCGACACTTCGATTTTGTTCTTCAAGCCCCTGGAAGACATTATTGTTATTCGCAGATCATCCATCAGAACTTCAATACAATTCTAATGGAATAAGACTAACCTTGATCCAGGAAGAAAGCCACTAAGCCCAACAACTGCCCTTAGAGTGACTGGATAGGGGACGCCATTTCCAAACCTTCCGAGAGCACAGCACGTTGCCGAGTAAAGGGCCATTGCAGCTCCCATGCTGAAACCTCCAACACCAACTTTTACTGTCACAAAAGCAGAATAATATGATTATAAAGTATTGAGCTAATATGTTGGCTGAGATGATTACTAGAAAAGGGACAAGTTCTTCAGAAGTTGAGAACAAAAGAAAATATGTTTGTTCGATATTTACCATCGGCAGGCTCAGTGGATAACAAGTTTGCAATATGTGCAGCAGAAGCATCTAAACCTTCACAATCATCAGGACCATCTTCAGAAAGCTCTCCAGCATTAAACCCTGATATTAAAATATTGAAAAACTCCAAAAAAAGAAAAAAATACACGAAGAATACTGGAAAAGAGAAAAGCCATTTTTCTGACATGCAGCGCATGGAAAACCCCCGAGTGCAGCCACCGGACGGGTAGGGGCAGTTGGACAAATCCATTTAATCTGAATCATTTGATCACAACAAAAAAAATATGAGTATAAAATTCACCACACCAAAAGACAGTAGATGACAACATAAATTAAGAATTTAAAAACCTAAACATAAAAGGTTTTTCTATCACAGAAGAACGATCCAAAGCAATAGAATGTATTTCTCACACTAATTACTGCAAACAAAGAAGTTTTCCACGACAAGCCAAATAAGATAAATATAAAATCAGCTCAAAAAGATATTCTTACATTTGGGAGAGAAAGTGAATCCAAGAGCTGAGATGAACTGCCATGACAGGAAAAACAAGAATATAAGGATAACTTTTTTATAAGATAGATTATTATGACACTTCAATGTTATCAAATATAAAAATCCATTAAGAGAATGTCTAAAATACACTAATTAGATTCAAGCGTTAAGAGGGGTCTGACTGTTGTAAATCAATCCAGAACACAGATACAATTTCTAGGGACATAAGTTGTAAATTCATCCCCTATCATGATTGGAATTGAAACTAGATACAAAATGAATATTCTCAAATTAGGCTATCTTACATGCTGATGATTACAAACCTCGCATTATTCAAGAAAAAATATCATAAAGAAAAGAATCTTCACAATAAAGTTAACATCAATTGCCAAGATGTTGACATTGCATACTTTATTACTTTCTTATTTTGGGCAAGTAAGACAAAAGATAAGTTTATGCAGAAGAGAGAAAATCCATCAAACGCTGAAAACTAAATATTTCCAGCAAAATCGATGTTTCTTTTGTCTTTCAACAAAGGTATAACATTTAATCGTTTTAGTAATAAGAGGACATATAATATATATGAGGAGAATAACTACCTTGAGCCATTATCACCAAGTCCATGAAGCCAAACTATGGTGGCTTGGTGTTTACCCTTAGGTCTCACCACATATGTCCTCCCGAACTCAAATGTTAATCTAGAAGTCGATCTGCTACCTGCAGGTTTTAAAGCACGCAAGTTATAAACATCTGAATGTTTTATTATAATCTCTAATAAAAGAAGCTGATTTTTGGCTACTTTTGGCTAGCCAGGCTTCTTCATTGGGATGTCATTCTTTTTGTCAACCAAGAGCTTATCTTCGATCTTCGAGACAAAATTAATGTCATTATTGCCAAGTAGACTTATTGTACCAAAATTTTTGGCATTTAGTATCGAAGTGTTGTTCTCTCTTATTGAAGACAAATTGCTTTAATGCTATTTTTTCTCTTTTTTCTCGAGAAGGGTTCTCTCCATCTCACCTATTGCATTTTCCTCCTCTTTTTATGAACAAAAAAGTGAATTAAAAATAAAGAATATGTACTGAAGGTTACCATGATAGACTTCACAAAATGTTCTCTTTTCTTGATTACTCACCAAATTAACAAAATAAAAGTCTATAACTCTTGCTAGTGATTTCCAAGAAATGCTTATTCAAAATAGAAAAGAACAAACACATTTTTTTGTGAATGATAATAACGGAAACGATAAGCAAACTAACCAGAACAAGAATTGGAACGTGAGTAGCTCATCTTCAGTGTTTGAATAAATGCACTCAAGAGACAAGTCTATTACTGTACAAGCTCTAACCAAGAAGAGTGAGTACTGGATGAAGAAGTTCGACAAACAAGATCACATATTTATAGCGAGATGGCTAGTAAATCAAACATTTTTGAGAAATAAAAAACTAAGAGAGTGTGCACCAGCTACACATGGCACATTTAGAAACTAAGAAAGAGAAGAATAAATGAAAAGGAAAGACAGGGATGAAATATGGAAATCTTTTTATGTGCAGAGGGAATCAAAAGCAGAGCATAACACTTTCATCCGTTTGTGAGAAGCTGGGAAAGAAAGCGCTGAAAATGCAGAATAGAAAGAATATATGCTCGTGGACAGTGGGCAGAAAAATAAAGCTAACCCAATAAACACTAAAGGAATATTGCTGAAAACAATATAGAATAATCCCAAGTTTGCAAAAGGAAGTGTCCTTTGTTAATCATTAGTTCATGAATTTATGAGCATCGATAGATACCCATTAACCGCAAAGGTTTTTAATTTTACTTTTTCAAGTTCTCAATTTTACTCCATGAGAAACAAGACACTAGAGTAGAAAGGATAGTCAGTTTGCAGTTTTCTAACAATCTTGAATGGCTTAAAGGCTTCCGTACAAAGAAAATGGTTATGTAATCTTGAATCTAATCTAGTTCTTGTATTTTTCCCATGAAAAATCAATATAACGATTACCAATTTGGATTTCAAGATAGTAATCATACAGAAGAAAATGCAATTGTGCTTTTCCCTTTCGTGCCTTTGCTCGAGGCCACTTGCCACTGCGTTCGAGTAGCGCAGAGACCATCCACAAAAACTATTTTTGTCTGTTTATATTCGAGTGAACACAAAGTCCAAAAGCATCAAACTTTGATTTCGTTTTCCATCAGTTTTCGAACCGTCTGAACGGTGAGTTATATTGAATCCAAATATAATGCGAAAGCAATAAAAAAGATGCAAAAAATAAGAACAAATTCTCCACTCTCATTCAACCCATTAACACTACGCGAGAGGACAACGGGAAAAACACGTACCTTGTCGAAATGGCGTCTAATAGCCATTGTTGACAAAGAGAAGCATCTGATAGCAGGAAACTTTTTCCCTCCTTTATGGAGAAAAATTAAATGACAAACTGAAGCTTTCCATTGTCAACTCCTCCCCCACCCTATATACTTGCACCGTTTTTTTTAATGGAGGCCTTCGAATCATCAGTTTAAATAAAGAAGGTTCTTTTTTTCTTTTGGGCAATCTAGTTTTGTTTAGAAGAAACAGCATATGCAGTGGGCACTAACTAAAAGGGCTCTTTTTAGCCGCCTCAAAACTAGATCTCTTCTTACACTTGGACCTCACAACTCACAAGGGTGAAAAATGTTCAATTTTTCAAACATTATTATAATCTTATTAACGGCACAATCTTACATGTCTAGTGCTAATTAATCAACAAACCATAAATTATAAATAATTAAATAAAACAACTGCACTCGTTCAGTTGCCGTACACGCCCAAAATGTTTTATATTTTGAATTATGCATTGGATGAAAGAAGGAATGCTACTCCTTCACTGTGGAATTGGTGTTATTCCTTTTCCATTCTTGGTTTCGATGGTGATGTTCCTTTTTATATTCTCCTCCTTTCTTTTTTATCGTCTTCTTTTCGTAATAATACCATCTGTGTTCGGGGACACGTGTCTAATCGTAAGCACAACCACGGGTATTATAAATTTACCCTTCATTCATATGCACCAACGAATGAAAGGACATGTACATATTTGTACGAGAATATATAACTATTATGATTTGAATTAGTAGAATGATGGTACTTGAATTATGTGTGTTCGTCCAGAGTGATGAATGAACGAGGCGTAAACAGTGTGTCGCAAGGAATTTAATCGGTAAATCAACGAGGAGGACTTTGATTGATTTGAGCAAATGCATGAAAGAAGAATGAAAACCCAACAAGATTCACCTTTGAAAGGAGATGGCAAGTGTTGTCAGATAAATCACGGAGAAGATGCTCAATCTCATGACCAGTTTGTCATGTCCGGAAAGACAAGATCACAGTTGTGGATGTTCACTACGCGTGATACGTGAGCTTATTTTATACCGTTGGATCTCAATCCACATAGAAAGACTAGTCTCACACAGACCATCATAAACAAAAAAATTGGGGCTCACACGGGCATAGTTCAGTTGGCTCAGAGATGATAAATTTAGTATAAAGAGCCTAAGTTCGACGTCTGCGTTGTCCTAGTGTAAGAGTTGTTACTTCCAATGTTGGGGTAGCTCCTTGAGACATCAGGTTAAAACTTCATATCTCTGAGCCGCTGAGTCACCGTGATTAATCCTCTCACATGCTGTCGGGCCGAGGTGTGTGGGCCTTGGATGCGAGAGATTTTGTCTTTTTTGGTATAAACAAAAAATTGGGACTAACAAAGAAAAAGGTAACCGAAGATTGGTCTCAAAATAAAAACATCACGATGGATGGAGTGATGGGGCCATGGCCAAATTCATGCATTGTATTTATTTTAAAAGATTAAGAAATTGAAACATTATTTTATGCATCCAATTTTTATTGAAGCTGGTGTTTTTTTATGATATACTTAGTTTTTTACACTATTTTTTTTTATGATAAATCATTAAGAGTTGTAATCCTTGTGGACTAAGTGGAAGAATTAAGTGGTTTTAATCGGACCAATTCGATCCAATTTCTTTAGGAACCAAAATCAAATTGGAACGAACTCTTTTTCTTGGTTTGCCGTTTGGTTGAGATTTAGTTTGATTCAAGATATCTTTACTAAGAGATGGTATGAAGCCTCTAATTAGATGATTTTAGCCAATTTGTACTCCGACAGTATATAGTGAATAATAACTCTATTTTCATAAGTTTGTGGACTAGTAACACTCTTTATGTAAGTATTCTCTGTATTGATTATGACCGAACCTATCAAACTTTACTTGGCAGTTAAATTATGGCAAGTGCGCGACAAGTCATGCTCTTAGAAACTTAGACTTAAAAATTAAGCATAATTGCTATGTGCGTCCCCGAAAAAAGTGTCATTAACCAGCGAGTTGGAGTTGTTGAGAGCGATAAACACGGCAATCAAAAGAAAGTTGCAATGCAATATCATACTCTTGGTCAGATTTAATGATTTTCCCCATGGGACGTAGAAAATGCAAATACAAAAATGTCTCAGATACTGGCCCAAGTACAGCTAATTACCTGAGATATTGTTCCTGCTTCTGAGCACAAATTTGGTGAACATGGACAAGTGGTGGGTTATTTTCAAAGGTTGATTGGAATGAGACAGAGTTACCAACATTAAAGGAATCTCTATCATTCTAAGCTCCTTGATCAGACCGCGACATGACAGATTATTGAAGTGGCAAATGTTACTTTTTTGCAAGAAAAACGTGAAATTTCGAGATATTTAACGTGAAATAATCTCAAAGATGAAATTTTTATAAATCCCAGATAATTGGATAGAAATCCAATGAAGATTAAATCGCTATCAAGGAAGCGGGAAAGAAACCATGGTGGAGCGGAAGACATTGAATTCTGTGTTTTCATTTTCAGACACCAATGAACAATCTCATGGTTGTTTCATGGTTTTCCATCTCCCACGTCACTTTCATGGGTGTTTCAGAGTTGTGTTTTAAAAGTGAAAAATATCTTTCGAAAATGGTTGGAAAAATCTCTCCGATCTTCTCGGACAGACTAGTTTAAGATCCTGTGAAAATCTCTTCTTTGAATGCGTGTAAGATTGTTCAAGTTGTTTCTTCTCTCCTTAGTAGCGGGTTGATCTTCCATTTTGGTACCAACTTGCAAAAATGGTCCCATAAAGCAACTCTTGTTTGTTTTTTCCTATTTCAAGCCTCGAAGCTGTGTTTCGCCGGCCCTGATATTTAGAAAGGGAAAACCTTTCTTCTCCAATCTACCTTATCTCTCTTATCTCCCCCTCAAATTCACTTCTGCAGTTCAATCCTCTGGTTTTTCTCCCCTTATCTGCGTCTCTCTTTATGCTCTGCTCCTGAAGACCAAACTTCTCCAGGTTTTTGAAGGAGAGAGAGAGAGAAATGGAGGTTGTTTTACAGAGCAAAGGGCTTCTCTCTCTACCCCCAAGCCTCAAAACCAGGGGGTTCTTTCCTTCTGTGGGTTTGAGACAAAGAAGTTTCAGTCCAAAGCCTAGAGCTATTGGCGAGTTCTCTCTTTCTTCAAGCGCCTTGCCGAAATTTCAGGCCTTTGTCTCTAAGAACCCGGGACTTTGCCAAAAGAAGGGAGTTTCTCTATTATGCAGGGCTGAAGCCTCTGCTGCAGCTGATGGACAGCCACTATTGGGAGAAACAGAGACCGAAAGCCCCAAAATTTTGGGTATAGAAATTGGAACCCTTAAGAAAATTTTTCCGCTTGGATTGATGTTCTTCTGTATTCTCTTCAACTACACTATTCTAAGGGACACAAAGGATGTGTTAGTCGTTACAGCCCCAGGAAGTAGCGCAGAAATTATTCCATTTTTGAAGACTTGGGTAAATTTGCCTATGGCTATTGGCTTTATGCTCTTATACACAAAACTGGCAGATGTGTTATCTAAGCAGGCTCTCTTTTACGCAGTTATAGTTCCTTTTATTGCCTTTTTTGGGGCTTTTGGTTTTCTGCTCTATCCTCTCAGCAATTATATACATCCTCAAGCTTTTGCCGATCAGCTTCTCAACACTCTTGGTTCGAGGTTTCTTGGTCCGCTGGCAATTATGAGGATCTGGAGCTTCTGCTTGTTCTATGTCATGGCTGAACTGTGGGGAAGCGTTGTGATTTCTGTTTTGTTCTGGGGATTTGCCAACCAGGTTCATTATTCCCACAAGATTTATATTTATAACCGTACATGATATGGCTAAGTAGATTGATCATTATTCATCTTTTGGCAGCTAAAGTCTCGCATGTGTTCTTCATCACGGAATATTTGAGTTTTATGCTAATTGCAAAAATCCCCGCTGCAATGTATATACGAATAAGCGTTTATGGTCAATTCAAGCCTGAATATCGATAGAATCAATTAGATTGTTGTAGATATTTGGTACATACATATCAAATGAAACTGAGTTTATTGATCATCAGATGTAATTAAATTAAGATATTATATGGAAATGTAATTTCTTCTATATCTATTTCAATTTGAGAATGGAAGAATTTTTCATTGGCTAAGTTTAAATCAAAGAAAGGAAAGGTTTTTGAACCTACCCTATATTATTAATCTATAATTAGATACTAATAAATTATAAACTGCATAGCTTGTTAACTTTGAGGTATTCTTGTCAGAAACGGTCCATATATCAACATGTCTCTATTGTGCAGATAACTACAGTAGACGAAGCAAAAAGATTCTATCCACTCTTCGGGCTCGGGGCTAACGTTGCCCTTGTTTTCTCTGGGCGTACGGTGAAGTACTTCTCTAATCTGAGGCAAAATTTAGGTCCTGGTGTTGATGGCTGGGCCATCTCTTTGAAAGGAATGATGAGCATTGTGGTGCTCATGGGGCTTGTGATCTGTTTTACATACTGGTGGGTGAATCGATATGTTCCTCTTCCAACTCGCAGCAAGAAGAAGAAGGTAATTAATCTACGACCCAGCAATGTCATCGTCGTTTTCAGCAATCTAACTTCATTTTCATATTTAACGATCCTTTAGAACAATTGTTTAGCTATTCACAAACGATTGAAAAATGTCTTTTCTGTCTTTTTCTTTTCATTTGCAGGATAAGCCTAAAATGGGAACAATGGAGAGCTTGAAGTTCTTGGTATCTTCACCATATATTCGAGATCTTGCCATGCTAGTGGTTGCATATGGTATAAGTATCAATCTCGTCGAGGTTACTTGGAAATCGAAACTTAAAGCTCAGGTATAATGAGTTAAACTTTTTTGAACTTTTTAGTCAATACCATAAATAATTGCTATGACTTTGAATACTCAGTTTCCTAGCCCAAATGAGTATTCTTCTTTCATGGGAGACTTCTCAACTGCGACTGGGATAGCGACTTTCACGATGATGTTGCTTAGCCAATTTATATTCGATAAATATGGATGGGGAGTTGCAGCAAAGATTACACCCACTGTCCTTCTTATTACCGGAGTTGCTTTCTTTACGTTGATTTTATCTGCTGCCCCGCTCACGCCCGCTCTTGCATCGATCGGGATGACCCCTCTTCTTGCTGCAGTGTACGTGGGTGCCATGCAAAACATTTTCAGCAAAAGCGCCAAGTACAGTTTATTTGATCCTTGCAAAGAAATGGCGTACATTCCCTTAGACGAGGACACGAAGGTTTGTACTCCATCCCTACAAGGCCAAGTTCATCCTCGGAATAGGCCAAACTGGCTTAGTTCGCTAAATCGTGACTCAAGTTCGATCCTTGGACAAATAAAAAATATCTCTCAAGTCTGTCCATTAAATTTCAAATGATTTAAAAGAATTTCTTGATGTTCTTTTTGTGATTAATTCAGAAAGTCAAATACTTGCTGCAGGTTAAGGGAAAGGCAGCCATTGATGTCGTCTGCAACCCGCTGGGAAAGTCGGGAGGTGCTCTCATTCAGCAGTTCATGATCTTGACATTTGGGTCTCTTGCGAATTCAACTCCATATTTAGGGGGTATTCTTTTAGTGATTGTTCTTGCATGGTTAGCCGCGGCCAAATCATTAGACGCACAATTCACGGCTTTGCGTCAGGAGGAAGAGCTCGAGAAAGAGATGGAAAGAGCGGCCGTCAAGATCCCCGTTGTTGCTCAAAACGAAGGTGGGAATGGTTCATTGGCCATCAACGTGACTGCAGGTGAATCCAGTAGTAGTAGTTCATCAAAATCCAGTTAGATTATTTCCCGATCGAATCGAGAGAATAAAGGTTGAAGATCGGTTATTTGCTTGTTGTAGTGTCAAATTTTTTGGAATTAAATTTTAAGATAACACAAACAGAGTATCCTCCAAGGTATTATCATGTGTGACTCATGTATAATTAGGTGAATCTGAGTAAGTTTTTAATTTTTATTTTAACATATAGTTCACTATCAATAATAGCTTATCATGAACACGGTTCATTGTAGCACACATCACTCCGAACATTAAGCGCGCATTGCCCAAGTTTGTCAATTTCATCGACCATTTTCATTCACAACGAGCACCGCCCCCTCGTGAAGGATTCTGTAACTGAATTGTAATCGAAAGTTGATCTCAGTCGTTGGGTTTCTTTTTTTAGGATTTGATTCGGACAGATTCGGTGTAAATTCTTATTTATTTTAATATAATTAACTTAAAAAAAGAAATCAATGAGATCCACCCACGGTGAAGAGTGGCTATATAAACATTAAAATATTGACTACCTTCCCAGGATAGGTTAAAATAGAGATGACGTCATGCATGACGTCATTTACGGAATTCCCTTGCTGTCATTCAAATAACAATTTTTAATAATTTAACGAGCGTGTCATTATTAGTTTAGACATAAATAAAATGTCGTGTTGTATTATTATGAAGTCAACGGCACCCTCTGAAATTCTAAAAAGTTCTAGAAGAGATTTGACTCAACATTTATTGTTTTCGGCCACATTTTAAAAAATGAATTGGTTGTTCTTGGCCAAACTGTGTGTCCATAGTTTTCTCTCTTTTGCTGACTCGTCTGAGAGGGAAGCTGTAGGGCGCCATTGATGTACTGTAGCTCCGCTGAGAATCGTCAACTCTACTCTTTACGTATGGAGTGTGGACGCTGACTAATTCAATTCCAGAACACAACTCTCTGTGATGAGTACAAAATGCTTTCGTCCTCTCCTAGAATGTCGAGCTGGAGAGCTAAACTTCCCTCCCTTCTCAAGCTCTTTTATTCAAGGAAGGGAGAAAGCTCTTCTGTTCAACATGCGACAGATGAAGTTCTGGGTTCTGGGGGATTTGCGTTTTCATTGAGCGTTTTCTTTCTTCCGAAATTGGAGGATCCTTGGTTTTCCAATGGAGGGTTTTGATGCTTATAAAGCTGGGAACAGTCTACGAATAAGAAGTTCTAGTTTGAGAGACGATGCATTTTCAGTGTCTTCACAGGATGTAGACGACGAGGAGGCTCTGAAATGGGCGGCGCTCGAGAAGCTCCCAACTTACAATCGTCTGAAGAAAGGGTTGCTCAAAACTCTTGAAGGAGAGGCCAGTGAAATAGATATTCAAAATATTGGGGTTTTAGAAAGGAAGAATTTGCTGGAGAGGTTAGTAAGAATCGATGGCGACGACAATCAACAGTTCTTGTTGAAGCTCAAGAAACGAATTGACAGGTGATAATCATATTTCCTTTTATTAGCCCTGAGTTTACTATCGCTTTCCTAACATTTAAATTCATTTCTGCCCTGTTTTTATGGCTTTTTGACTTGATAGAGTTGGGATTGAACTTCCGACAATTGAAGTTCGATTTGAGCATTTAACCATTGACGCAGAAGCACATGTGGGAAGCAGAGCTTTGCCTACGTTTTTAAACTTTATGGCTAATATAGTGGAGGTAACTAAGATTGATAATCGTAGTTTGCTGAAGAATGTATTCTTTGATATTTCCTGAGGCACTTTTTTGATTTCGACTTCAAAGGGATTCTTGGATTGCCTTCACGTAACCAAAAGTCGAAAGAAACATTTATCAATCCTTCAAGATGTTAGTGGAATTATCAAGCCTAGAAGGTAAAATCTCTCAATCTCTCTCCTAAGTTTGAATTATCTCTCTTTACAGCTTACGTATCGGTCCCTTCTGCTAATTTACTTTTATTGTGACAGAATGGCACTACTTTTGGGTCCTCCAGGTTCTGGGAAAACCACATTCTTATTAGCACTGGCTGGAAAGCTCGATTCCGATCTTAAAGTAAGTATAATTCATCTGTCATACTTCAGTTCTAAATGGGATTCATCATTCTCCATAGCTATTCGCATTGGTTTTACCTCTCATTGAAGATGGTTAACTTGTACTTAGGTTTCTGGGAGGGTGAGTTACAATGGCCATGAATTGAACGAGTTCGTACCACAGAGAACTGCTGCCTATGTCAGCCAAAAGGATATCCATATTCCTGAAATGACTGTCAGGGAAACCTTGGCTTTTTCTGCCAGATGCCAAGGTGTTGGATCGCGTTATGGTTAGTTTATTTTTCTTTCCATCTTCTGTATATCTTTTGTCCTCAAATTATAAGCAATTGTCTTCTGAAATGAAATTCTACAGACATGCTGGCAGAACTTTCAAGAAGAGAGATCGCGGCAAATATAAAGCCGGATCCTGATGTTGATATTTTTATGAAGGTATTATCTTGTCTATGCACAAGTTAAGAAGTGATCGTAAATCCTTTGTTCTTTCACTTTTGATTTTTCAGGCAGTTTCATCATTGGGCAACAAGGCTAATGTCGTGACGGATTACGTCGTAAAGGTAATATCTCCAATAATTTCCATGAGGGTAAAGTTCAAAATGATTGGATAAGACTTGTGATGCGTTGATTTCTCCATTGTTTTATGAAATTTAGATTTTGGGATTGGAAATCTGTGCTGACACCTTAGTAGGCAGTGAAATGATTAGAGGTATCTCCGGAGGACAAAGAAAACGTGTCACAACCGGTAAATGGCTTAGATTTAAAGTTTTCGTAATGTCATTCTTTTACAAAGTTGAATATGAAGTTACTGTGATGGAATTTTTAGGGGAGATGCTAGTTGGACCGGCTAGAGCTTTATTCATGGATGAAATATCTACTGGTTTAGACAGCTCAACAACATTTCAGATTGTGAATTCGATCAAGAATTCAGTTCATATTCTTAATGGAACCGCTCTTATTTCACTCCTTCAACCAGCACCAGAAACTTATGACCTTTTCGATGACATCATTCTCCTCTCCGATGGCCGTATTGTGTATCAGGGTCCTCGTGAGAATGTTCTCGAGTTTTTCGAATCAATGGGCTTCAAATGCCCTGAGAGAAAAGGTGTTGCCGATTTTCTTCAAGAGGTAATAAGCATTTTTTGAAAATTTTCAGCTTCTTTTCAGAAAAAAAATGTTGACTTTGTATTATCTTTTTTATGGAATTTTCAGGTCACTTCTAGGAAAGATCAAAGGCAATACTGGGCACAAAGGGACGAGCCTTATAGTTTTGTCTCAGCTAATGAGTTCTGTGAAGCATTCCAATCATTTGACGTGGGTAGAAGGCTTGGAGATGAACTTGCTACACCGTTTGACCGGACCAAAAGTCACCCAGCCGCTCTGACCACAAAAAAATATGGTGTTAGGAAACGTGAATTGTTTAAAACTTGCTTTGACAGAGAGCTTCTGCTTATGAAGAGAAATTCATTTATTTACATCTTCAAATTGACGCAAGTACGTTTTGAATATACTTTAGCCTTCAATCTCAAGTTTTTTGATTAATGATGAAGTATACTATAACATGACTTCTGTTTGTTTCTACCAGCTTACAATCATGGCATTCATCGCAATGACTGTTTTCTTCCGCACTGAGATGCATCGTGACACTTTAACCGATGGTGGAATATTCACGGGATCTTTGTTCTACTCAGTTCTCATCATTATGTTCAATAGCATGGCAGAGATTTCCTTAACTGTTGCAAAGCTTCCTGTTTTCTACAAGCAGAGGGACCTTTTGTTCTTCCCTGCATGGGCATATTCTATTCCTAAATGGATTCTCAAGCTCCCTTTGTCATTTTCTGAAGTTGCACTGTGGGTTGGCATCACATACTATGTCACTGGATTAGATTCAAATATTACGAGGTAAATCAGAAAACTCTCATGATATTTAATTAGTCAACTTTGGAAATAAAATCACTTCTGTAATTTGCCATGCACTGATTGCAGGTTCCTTCGACAATTCTTTCTGCTTTTTCTAGTTAGCCAAATGGCGTCTGGATTATTCAAATTTATGGGTTCACTAGGCCGTAATATGATTGTTGCCAGCACATTTGGGTCATTTGCTCTTCTAGCACTCTTTGCTTTGGGGGGTGTCGTCATCTCTCGAAGTACATATTTACAAAGTCAATCTCTCGCATCGTTAAATCTTTCTTTTTGAGGCTTTTAAATGTTTTATGCTTTTGCAGATGATATTAAGGACTGGTGGATTTGGGGTTACTGGATTTCTCCTCTGATGTATGCACAAAATGCTATACAAGTGAACGAATTTTTGGGTCATAGTTGGAGCCATGTAAATACTTCTATTTAGCTCTGTCCTTTGCATCTGTTGCTTTTTCACGATGAACTTGTGATAGCTAACTTTGTTACTGTATAAAGGCTTCTCCAAACTCAAACAAATCGTTAGGAGTTGCGTTTCTGGAATCCCGGGGATTCTTTCCTCATGCATATTGGTACTGGATTGGCATTGGCGGGTTAATAGGCTTCATATTTCTGTTCAATATCCTTTTCACTTTGGCCCTCACGTACCTTAATCGTGAGTGTCTCTCTTCTTTTCAATCTTCAAGATCAGTAAAAGTTTTTTTGGTTGATATTCATATAATCTGGCAGCATTTGGAAAGCCGCAAACTGTTAAATCAGAAGATGAAGAAAGCAATTTCAATAAGGATAGAGGGGAAGCCATTCAGTTATCTCAAAGAGGGAGTCGCTCAAGAAAGTCAGGCATTTTTGGTAACTATAATTTGCAGGTAAATACAATTTTCTTTGTTTGCCAAATCATTAACCAAGTTGAAATAAGATGCAGATAGCGGAGATGAAATAATAAATCTTACATCCGGGTCTTTGCCTAACAATGGAAAAACGAAGAAGGGAATGATTCTTCCTTTCACTCAACACTCTATTGCCTTTGATGATATCTCATACTCAGTCGACATGCCACCGGTATTACTTTCGCCTCCCAGAAAGTCTGATTTTGTGAATATCAAAGTTTTGAGACTCCTTACCGGTGATGAACATGCAGGAAATGAAGTCTCAAGGTTTTGCTGAAGATAAACTAGTGCTTCTCAAGTCAGTGAGTGGTGCTTTTAGGCCAGGCGTCTTGACAGCCCTGATGGGTGTCAGTGGGGCTGGTAAGACCACTCTCATGGATGTGCTTGCTGGTCGGAAAACTGGAGGATACATTGATGGAAACATCAATATATCTGGATATCCAAAAAAACAAGAGACATTTGCACGGATTTCAGGTTATTGTGAGCAAAATGACATCCACTCACCTAATGTTACTGTTTATGAGTCCTTAGTCTACTCAGCCTGGCTCCGCCTACCGCCCAAAGTTGATAAAAAGACCAGAGAGGTTGGTTTCATAAACCTGAATTATCAAGCTATTGATATTTTATTCTATTTAATTCAAGCTCAAAATTTGTGGCTTCAATCCATTTACGTGTAGATGTTCATTGAGGAAGTGATGGAACTTGTGGAATTGATTCCACTGAGGCAAGCATTGGTTGGTTTGCCAGGGGAGAGTGGTCTCTCGACCGAGCAGCGAAAAAGACTTACCATTGCAGTAGAACTTGTGGCAAATCCATCTATTATATTCATGGATGAGCCAACTTCAGGACTTGATGCTAGAGCTGCTGCGATTGTCATGAGAACTGTCCGTAACACTGTCGATACTGGAAGAACAGTCGTCTGCACCATTCATCAGCCGAGCATTGACATCTTTGAAGCTTTTGATGAGGTCAGAAATATATATACATGAGATGCCAATGAGATCATAAACTATAGTTTGTTTCTTACATAATGAATTTGGCTGAACGAATAACTTGAATTTGCAGCTATTTCTACTAAAACGCGGAGGGGAAGAAATATATGCTGGCCCATTGGGTCGCCATTCTCACCATTTAATCAAGTACTTTGAGGTTAGATGATTCTGAAGAAATTGTATGAGCAAGAATTCTTCCCATCTTAACTAGACATTTGAAGATCCTGCATTTGTTGATGAAGGGAATCGGAGCCAACAAAATTAAAGATGGTTACAACCCAGCAACATGGATGTTGGAAGTAACTGTTCCAGCACAAGAGCTAGCTTTGGGGGTTGACTTTGCCAGTTCCTACAAAAATTCAGAGTTGTACAGGTGATCTTGACGATCTGTACCTTTAAATTCTCAATGAAAACATATTGGATACACCCAGAAATAGTATCCAACAATGCAGTAAGAGATGTCCTCCTAGTATAGAAAAGAAAGATCCAGAATACAAAACAAACAGGAACCACGGCACAGAGAATTGCTCTCCTTTGCCTTAACAGACTCAATCCACCAATGCCCTCTCCTTTCTAACAAAAATGATCATGACCCTTTACGTGCCTCCTCTCCTACTTAAACCCCAGATCTCCTCTCTAAAAGAATATATTTCCCCTTTCTTATATGGTCTCACATGTCCCCTTATCACATGAAGGTCCTTTTACTCCCTAGTTTCTCTTCCTAGGCGTATACACCTTAAGAATGGGAGGTCGATCACATATCGTATGTCATTATTTCTAGAATAGTTCTGATATTTGTTGTGATATTATGGAAGTGAAATTTATGTGATAATGTCAACTAATGCAATTATAATGCAGGAGAAACAAGATGTTAATTAAAGAACTAAGTGTTCCTCCACCAGACTCGAAAGACCTCTATTTTCCTACACAATATGCTCAATCATTTTATACTCAATGCATGGCATGCCTATGGAAACAACACTGGTCTTACTGGCGTAACCCACCATACACTGCTGTGAGGTTCTTGTTCACAACTTTTATTGCACTGATGTTTGGGACCATGTTCTGGAATCTTGGCTTGAAAAGGTAATTTCCAATCGTTTTGAAATGTTAAACCTTAGTTGGTTGAGTTTTTTATTGCTATACATTTGATTTTTCTCTCTCTGGATTCAGCCTGTGGTGATGCATTTGGCATTCAAAGATTTTTTACTGTGATTTTAATGGGGGCAAAAAGATCAAAAAAGCAAAAGCTCCCATCGATTTGACATTTTTCTGGGCTCTTGGGCTAACATTACAATGTTATTATCTTTGACAAAAAATAATACAATTATCGATCTTTGAAATAATATTAATGTCACTATTGCCAAATTTACTCTTTCTTTTGAGATCTATCCTACAAATTTAGTTCTTTCTAATTTGAGAGAAGTATCTTTAAACTAAATGTCTGTTTTTTTTCCAGTAGAGGGTTCTTTCATCTTCTTTTGTATCTTCGTTCTTTCAATAACTTACATAAATGAATAATGTTTTTAACCTTCATTTCCGTATGCATAACAAAGGAGGAGGGAACAAGATGTGTTCAATGCAATGGGATCTATGTATGGTGCCGTTTTCTTTATCGGAGTTCAAAATGCTTCATCTGTGCAGCCTGTCGTTTCAGTCGAACGAACTGTCTTTTATCGCGAAAGAGCTGCCGGGATGTACTCTGCATTGCCATATGCATTTGGACAGGTTTTGTGGGAATTATATTATATGCTTTGAATATCAGATACAAAAGTAATCAAATGTTCTGTGCATTCATTGTTTTTGTATTTTCTTGCGGGTTCTCAGGTTGTTATCGAGATTCCTTATATCTTTGTTCAATCAGTGGTTTATGGTGTGATAGTTTATGCAATGATTGGATTCGAATGGACGGCGATTAAAATCTTTTGGTATCTCTTCTTCATGTTCTTCACCTTATTATATTTCACCTTCTATGGGATGATGACTGTGGCTGTGACTCCAAACTTCCATGTTGCTGCCATTTTTTCTTCTGCATTCTACGCCCTTTGGAACCTCTTCTCTGGTTTTATAATCCCAAGACCTGTAAGTTCTCTTCTTCTATGTCTGGCTGATAAACTTTCACATGGCTCTTCCTTTTTAATGATCTTTCAATGGCAGAGCATTCCTATCTGGTGGAGGTGGTACTACTGGGCCTGCCCGGTCGCTTGGACATTGTACGGATTGATTGCCTCGCAATTCGGAGACGTTCAAACAGAGCTCCAAGACTCGGGGGAGTCGGTGGAGAGTTTTGTGAGGAACTATTTGGGACTAAGACACGATTTTCTGGGAGTTGTAGCTGCTGTGGTTGTTGGTTTTGCGGTGCTTTTTGCTTTCATCTTCGCCTTTTCGATCAAGATGTTGAACTTCCAGAGGCGTTAGTGTTGATTTGATTACTGCATTGCACATTATTTCGACATGTTCTTTTGAGAAATAGTTGTGTTGTTTTCGTTCATCATATATAAAAGAATAAAGATTTAAATATCCATTAGGCCTCCGTTGTAGACATGATTGAAATAAATTATTTGGTAGAATCCAGTTTGATTATGTGTGGATATTATAATTTATGTCTATCTTCCCGCGAAACAAACGGACTCATTGTCTAGTTTTGGGAAGGGGAGTGATGTGTATCTTAGTTGAGAGGTGGTCATCGGATCAGATCGATATGTCGAATGCCCATTTTTGTCTGATCGGATTGGTATTAATTCAAAGAAAAATCGATGTGAATCCGTGCCAAAACAATTTTGGGTTTGTTCGGGATCATATTGGTTATCCTTTCGGTTTGAATTCGGGTCTAATTTTAATAAGTTGACCTGCCAAATTAAGTTGGTTAATCGAGCCAATCTAAATTTAGTGAATTTTTTTTGAATTTTAATTGAGTTGAATGAGTAATTGGTGAGATTGAATTTTATAAAATCAAATTTGAACTTGAATCGAATCAAGTTCAAACACATTAACACAATCGCTTGCCAAACAACCTTAAAAAATTATGATTCGATGCACAAAACACAAAACACGAATAACCAATTTTGTCTATAAATTAAGACATAATTAAAAACGTTAATCTTCTAAATCTGTGGTCTTGAGAAATTCCTTGGTGCTCAATCCATACCCCAGTGCCTCCGATCTCTTCATCATTCTCAGCCTCATGCACGATTCCACGAACATCCTGCAAAAATGTGCATTGTTTGATCAAATAAATTAATCTTTTATCGCTTCAAGTAATTAATTTTTTATTTTTTGGTAGACAGTATTGTCGAAATATTAATCATGATCGAGGAATAATGATATGGAGTTCTGGTTCGATGTAGCTTACTTCCATGGCGTGTCTCCAACCAGCATCCAGTCTCCTTCCTTGTCTTCATAAATTGGAACGTATTCAGACCCTTCTCCGTCCCTCAATCCCTTGCCTGCAAAACCCTTTTCAGAGACTCGTTTGATCCAAGAACACGTTGGTTTTTCGGTGACGTACCGGATTTGAAGCAACCAAAGAGCTTGTCCAAAGCTGAAGCAAGATCGGAATAACCAGTGTGAATGGCCAGATCGAGTTTGCGAAGAAAAGGCGCACCATCCATGCTCACTTTCACGTACATCTTCGACGACGTTTCAGTCCGATCGTCTGTCTCCGGCAACCCAGTTTTTCTCCGGTACGAGCACACCGGAGGCCACCCGACCACTGGGGTGTTCTTCTGTGTTTTCCAGTCGTCGGTGCTGCTGTTCTCGTCTTCTCCGGCGAACTCATGAAACCCTCTTTTCTTCTCGTTTTTGTCGTCCAAAGCATTCGCGCCTCCTCCGGGAAGACCCAACCGCAGCTCTGTAATTTCAAGCCCTAGCCCATGCTTTTCCATTTCCCAGAGCTCTTAATCTGGTTCTTTCAGTCTCTTCTTCGTTTTTCTGAAGAAAAGCTAGGTTTTAAAACATGCATGGAGGCTGGACAGAGATGAGGTGGGTGGGGACGGTGACAGGTGAGGCTAGGCTAAGTGGTCGGTGAGAGGAGCAACAATGGCGGGTCTCTTTGTTCCCTTGAAACACTATCAAAGCCAGACACCATGAGTTAGATATGGGACACGGTCTATGCCTGTTGATGCCTTTTCATCGGCGAGATTCATTTCTAGCCGTCCGATTGGATTACCAGAAACAACCCCATGTGATTTGCCTTTCTAAAAAACTAGAGAGAATTATCATTCTAGGTTAGCTTAAACCCCTCCATAACTCACATTTATATTAATCACTCGAATGTCATTTGTAATCATATGGTGTAAATATTCTATTCCTAAGAATATTTACTTATAAAAATATTTATTAAATTAAATTAAATGATAACAATAAGTTAAAATAAGTGTTTCTCGTCAACCGAACATATGTTTCCAAGGGATTAGACAAGGGAATTAAAAAAGGATGGAGTTGTCCCAAGAATATTAAACCTGATTAGAAATAGATTATTTATGAAATATTAATTAATTTCAATGCAACTGTTTGTATTTTTAAATTTATCAAATTCAAGATAAATGATATTTTGGGCCTTACCAGCGGGCCATGGCCCATAGCTGAGGATCCATATTTCATAATTTCCAGGCTGTTTTCCGTCCACCTCCTCTCGCGCTATTTCAAAACTCTAAATCCCGCCTCCTCTCTCAGTCTCTCCTCCGTCTCCTAACTGAGGGTTCGTTCATTGAGAGAATGCAATAATGGAAATAGACGAATCTCCTTGCTTGAATCCAGTGGATCCGCTCGCGAGATATACTGGTCTTTCTCTCTTTCCTACTGTATTCGGTCTGTCGTTCGACGATTCAGAAGCCAACGAGCCTGAAACCGAACTCGATTACATCCACAAGCGCCTCAAGGCTGAGGTTATCTATGTCCCTTTGCTTTATTTCGAGCCTTGGATTTTCATTTTCTGATTGTTTTTTGCTCGTTAAAGCTGATATCTGCGGGTCATATGCGTATGAGAGATGCTTTCTCAGTGATTTTATTTTTTAATGGGAGATTCGAAATCTATTAATAATTAAGCTAGTGCCGAAATGTATGCATTTTCTCTTTCTCGAAACTTGGTTAGTTTGAATTATTTATTTTTGGAGATAATCCGGTGTTACTTTCAGGAGATCCTAACAATTAGTTTTTAGGCTGCAGACGGACTAGTGGCATTGAAATTTTTCTGACTTTGTCGTAAATTTGAATCACATTGATTTTATTTGGGTGAAATAACTGAGATGAAGTAAACCCGAGTGACTTTTGCATACCTTAGTTAGCCATTACAATTAAAGTGCGCAACCTTTGTGTTGTACGTTTGGCTCTCTAGAACCCCATATTTTTATCTCTAGCAAGAAAAAAAACCTTATACAGTTTCAATCTAGAGCTCAACAACTTGACAACACTTCTTGATTTTACTTCTCTTTCTTTCTTTCTTTCCTTTTTTTTTGGGTGAATGAGGTCTTGAGCTTGTGTGGGCGAAGCAAGAGGATCTAGGTTATCTTGACATTGTTTAAATTCAATCAAGTTGACACCATAATCTACATATTTCAAAGTGGAACGATCAAATATTCTTTTCTTGGAGCAGTCATTCTTTTAAATTGCAGTTCAATTAATTAAAATAATGAACCAAGACCAATCAATTATGTTTTCATAATAATTTCTTGCGGTTTGATTAATTCTGTGAATAAAGTTATGAGAAGCAAAGTCTATAAACAAATTTACTTACTCTATCATGGCATTTCTTGCAAATCCGTCTCCATCTCTTTCACTTATTTCCTATATCTTGTCCTCGAGAACGTGACACATAGTATTCAACCCAAAATCTAGGCCTTAAAAAGTCCTAAGAAACTTTTGGAGCAGGCAGTGTCTATTCTAGAGAATGGTTCAGAGCTCTTGAACGCTAAAATGATGAGTTATCTCCCAAATGAAAATAAGAATGAAGAGGCTGGAGTTGCAGCTATGGAGCAACCACGAGAAAGAAGACCAGCCTTGAGCCGTAAGCGGGCTAGGTTTTGTCTGAGACCTGATTCAGGGTAAAGAAAAAATTTTAGTTTCTATTGTATCCATCTCTTTTTTGATGTGGTTCAGTGGAATCAGTTTATCATGTGATTTTTCATACAGTCCTACTCTTGTGAATTTGCAACCAACTTTGGACGACATATTACAAATAAAAGATCCAGAAGAATTCTTTTTAGCCTTCAAAAGACTTGAAGGTAAAGTGGCATATCCTGTCTCTTCCTGCAAAAGAGAAGCAGGGTGCTAACTTTTATGCTGGCCAATTATTTGATCCTTCATTTTATTGCTTTGTAGATGCCAAAAGAGAAATAAGGAGGCAGACTGGATTTGGTTTAAAAGACCTGGACCAGGTGCCTTCATCCCCAATACTACGCCCCCGTCGACCTGAAATCCCGAGGTATGACGAACATTTATCATACTCCATTATAAAATGCTTTTACTTGTATGTTGTTTTATTAGTGTTTTGAATAACCTCGTATTTATGATCCACAGGAAGTCAGTAAAGAACAAGTATCAATTTTCTGCATTAGTATCAAAAGATGAAGATAATGCTGTTTCATATGAAAAGGATGTTAAATTAGACGTTCTCAACTTAACAACTCTCAGTTCGGAACAAGAGCCTGATCAGAACATTTCAGTGCCAGAGAGAGAGAACCTTGGTAATACAAGACGAATTAATCTGATTTTCACATTATTTTAATACATTTTTCTTAAAACTTTGATTTTTATTTAAATTAGGGATGACATGCAAAGTGTTTCCCTAATCAAACACTTCATACCAATAATATCTTTTTCTTTGCAGATTCACCGACAAGTATCATCAATAACAAACTCGATAAAATTTTAGATGAATTGCTCTCTGGTAATTTCGAAGATTTGGAAGGAAATGAAGCAATCAGACATTTGGAGGAGCGCTTGCAGATTAAGCCTATTGAGCTAGAGACATTATCCCTTCCAGAGCTTGGAGGTTTTGAAAATATTAACGTAAAAGCTCCAAGACTAAACTTTTCAAAGCCTCGGAATGCCTTGTCAGATATACACAACATAGTGAAAGGGAGATCATCACAGAAGGAAAACCATAGATTATTTAGTAATTTAGCATCTCCGACTCCTTCAAAAAGCCCATTTGCTTCATTGACATCCTTGAAGAAGCGCATACAACAGCCAAACCCATTGAGCGACCAATTTTCAGCTCATGAAATTGACGAGTTACCAGCAAGAAATTTTTCACTGTTTGAAGCCACTAATGTACTGTCTTGTCCATTTAATATTGGAAAGCTGTCTAGTGCATCTCATGAAAAATTGTCAACTTCACATGTCGAGGATGCTGTTGGAAGTAATAAAAATGATTCAAATGTGGTCAATGAACATTTTAGTGATTACTCTGAATTACTTGGGTCAGAAAATTCTCTTAAAGATGATGGCAATCCCAATGTTTATTCAAGTCCACTTGATATTGATGCTGACACAAGTGGAAGTCTTCAGAAAAGAGCAATCAATGAGAAATCACATAGCTTTAAAGTGAAGGCAGATGACATAGTAAGTTTTGTTGTTATTCTGACTTCAAATGATTTTTTGACGTTTGATGTTGTGTAATGTGAGAAGATATGATTGCAGAAAGGAAAACATAAAGAAGTGGTTCCATCAGAGCTCATTGGTACCATGGTACACTCAACTATAAAACATTCAAGCATTATTCAGCAACAATTAGGTATGTTTTTTTTTTTTCATATATTAACTAAACTAGGCCTTGTCTTTTATGTTTCCTCAAACTTGAAATTTAATTGTTACTTTGTTGCTGCAGACTTCTTCATGTTGGAGTTTAAAATAAAAATATAGGCTTTATGATGTATGACCATCAGGATGCAATGATGTTTTCTTTTACAGGAGAGTCATCAACTGCTAATGTAATGGATGCTTGTGCAATAAATGCTTCTGAAAACGCGTTAGGTCAAAATGATGAGGTAACTGAAGTTGTGGTATTTTATTCCTAGTATTCGTACTCTGCCTCTGGTTATATCGTAGCTACTGGTCTTTATTTTGGGAATTGTTTTGTGGCCTAAAATTATGTTGGTATATGCCCCTTCCAGCAAAGGGAAACGCAGGAGTTTGGGGTACCTCATAATGATGAGGTAAGTGAAGTTGTGGTATTTTACACCTAGTCTTCGTATTCTGTCTCTCTGGTCTACGCCCTTAACTACTGGTAGTTAGAACTTTTTTCTTTTTGGCATTGTTTGTGGCCTAAAATCTTGTTGGTTCTGCCGCTTCCAGCAAAAGAAGATGCAGGAGTCTGAGGTAGCATTGAAAAAGAAAAGAAAGCAACAAAGGGTCAACAACGATAAAAACCGACGACAGAGCCTTGCTGGTACTTATTTGTTTAAAAATGAATGTTTTTATTGACTTTCTAGTTTTTAAAGATTAATTGGAGATGGTCTTTCAGCTGCTGGTACTGCATGGGAATCTGGGTTAAGGCGAAGTACTAGGATCAAAGTACCACCTTTGAAATTTTGGAAAGGTGAAAGATTCTTGTATGGCCGGGTACATCAAAGTGAGTGCATTTATATAACAATTTTCCTGCATAAGCTCGATCCGATTCGCGTCAATTACTTGCTTGATGAAACATTTGACATGGTTATTCGATTTCTGCATATACTAACGGGAATCCAGTGCATTAATATGCTAACTTGTGTCTGCCACTAACTTCTAAACATACCCAAGTTTTCATGCTCATTTATTGTACATAAAAAGAAGGAAAGAGGGTCTTTCCAAGTTTGAATTTGTAATATCCTTTCCCCGTGGATCTCTGCAGGTCTAGCAACTGTGATTGGTCTGAAGTACGTGTCTCCAGGAAAGGGGGGTGGAGAACCTGCTATGAGAGTGAAGTCTTATGTGGGCGATGAGCATAAAGAGCTTGTTGAGTGGGCTGCTCTTTAATAGACTGGTTCATGTACAAACATGGCAAGACTGATGAGATATGGGGCATGCTTATGGATGGTTTATTTGATTGTGCACTAGGTTTCCACTCTGGCTATCTTCCACCTACCTATGTCGTCGGGCTTGAATTATCTCGGGAAATATGAGTGGACAAAACCAGACCGGTATCGTAAACCAAACTAGAACTGTTAATTTTAATTTAATCTTAATTGTAATTTTTATAAAATAATGATTTATAGGTCTTTGACAATTTCTAAGAATAAAAAGCCGTCAAACTAGAATCGTGACTGTTGGTAAAAAAAATTTAAAATTAAATAAAATTTGATTTAAATCTTAATAAAATTTAATATAAATTTTAAAATTAGTTATAAATTTGTTCAATTAATTAAAATTTAATCTAAATATAAAAAAAATATTTTAATTTTTTTTAAATATAACTGAGTTAAAACTAGAATTGTTAGTTCTGGTGTTGTTCTAAAAATTAAAAAATGTGAGTTTTAGTTTTGATTCTATTTTGAGATAAATTTGAGTCAAACTGGCCGATGCCTACCCTTATTTGGAAGTTCCAAATTTAATATATTGAGTAAAGTTGGGCGTGAGTTGGTTTGGGTTGATATTTTAATCGATATGGACTAACTTAATCGGTCTTGGGTTTCAAAACTGGAATCATAGACTAGCCCAAAAACAAAGAATCAATTTTCTGAACCGATTTGAAAAATTTTGGTTCTCTATGGGTTGTTTTTTTTTTAATATTTGAATATAATATTTTTTTTACTGGAAAAATAACCACCTTAAATTTACCATATTAACCAACGATCAAAAAGGGCACGTGTCATATTTACCATCTGTGTGGTTTGGATGCTAATTTCCAACAATCTTTAATTTACTCTCCCTCAATTGCAAATAACCACCTCAAGTTGTTGATGATTAACATTTTGCATCATATTTTAATAAATATTACGTTTCTGTCACTTGTTACCTAAACCCCTTTAAACCCTATCCCATTGATTCTCCTTTCAACCTTGGTTGTGTGTCTGAACTCTGAGCCTACCTTTCTTCAGTAGAAGTTTACGTTTCGAGTTTCCTGCGTTTTCTCGGCAATCAACAGGGTTAACGTGATGAACTACAGATTTCAGAATCTGCTAGGCGCCCCTTATAGAGGAGGAAGTGCCGTTATCTCGGAAGACAAACTGCTTATATCGCCGGTTGGTAATCGGATTTCCGTCACTGACCTCGTGAAGTCTCAGACGGTGACTCTACCGGTTCAATCATCGTCCAATATCTGCCGAATCGCTGTCTCCCCTGATGGTGCGTTTCTGTTCACTGTCGACGAGAACAACCGTTGCCTCTATGTTAATCTCCGCCGCCAGGTGGTACTTCACCGCATTTCGTTCAAGAAGCGCGTTAGTGTGGTAAAATTCAGTCCTAATGGTGCTTTTATTGCTGTTGGAACTGGTAGGTCGCTTGAAATTTGGCGATCTCCTGGCTTCAAGAAGGAGTTTTTCCCATTCGAAATTGTTCGGTCTTTTGCGGATTGCAATGCTGATGTTACAGCATTGGATTGGAGTCCGGACTCTAACTACTTACTTGTTGGATCCAAGGATTTATCGGTGAGGTTGTTGTTTGTGAAGAAAGTAAGCGGTATAAAATATAAACCTTACTTGTTTTTGGGTCATAGAGACACAATTAGGGGTTCATTTTTCGGGATTGATAAAAGAAGTAACAGGGTGAACAAGGTTTATACAATTACCCGTGATAGCTTCATTTTTAGTTGGGCTCTTAAAAAAGATAGTTTAAATGATATAGAAATGGAAATTGAGGAACTGCCTTCCCCAGCTATTCTTGATAGCAGTATTGAAGGAAAAACGGAAAATGGCAGTGATGGTAATATGAAGAAGCGAAAGACATGTGATGGGACAGCTGAGGATTTGGATGAAGAATATAGATATCTCATTGGAAGCAAATGGGAGTTATTGAGGAAGGAAAAGTTTTCTCAGGCCCCTGCAAAACTGACTGCATGTGATTATCATCAGGAACTTGATTTAGTTGTTGCAGGATTCTCCAATGGCGTCTTCGAGTTTTATCAGATGCCTGATTTTGTGCGTCTGCAGTATTTGTCGATATCAAAGGAGAAGATCACAACAGCAGTTTTTAATCAGCGGGGAAACTGGTTGGCATTTGGTTGTGCAAAGCTGGGTCAGCTGTTAGTGTGGGAATGGCGATCTGAGAATTACATATTGAAACAGCAGGGACATTCTTTTGATCTCAATTGCCTTGCTTATTCACCAGATTCTCAACTTCTGGCGACTGGAGCAGATGATAACAAAGTCAAGGTACTTTATTCCTGCTAGCTAAAAGAGCCCCCTAGGAGATTTATCTTTGCCTTTTTTTCATAGACATTACCTAGCTCTATCATGACCTCGTATTGATTATCATGGTGACATCTTGTTGTAATTGTAGTACTTTTTCTTTAAGTTTTGTTGATGCATTATCTGATAATGATGAAGCTGTAATGTTTGCTTAATAGGTGTGGACTATATCTTCTGGTTTCTGCTTTGTAACATTCTCTGAACATACAAGTACGGTAACAGCTCTCCATTTCATGGCAAGTAACCATTGCATCCTAAGTGCATCTCTGGATGGAACCGTCCGTGCTTGGGATTTATTTCGCTACCGAAATTTTAGGACATTTACCTCCCCTTCATCTAGACAGTTTGTTTCTTTGACAGCAGATCAGAGTGGGGAAGTTGTGTGTGCTGGAACATTGGATTTTTATGAGGTATTCTTTTTTTTTTCTTTTTCTTCTCATATCCTTTTGCACATGTTTTAAATCTACCTGTTCGCAATCTCTCTGGATCAGATTTATGTTTGGTCTATGAAGACTGGCCGGTTATTGGATATACTTAGTGGTCATGAAGCTCCTGTTCATGGATTAATGTTTTCTCCGACAAATGTGAGTTCTTACTTCATGTGCTGGTTATATATTGTGTGTGTGTGTGTATATATATTATTTTTAATTGATGTCTGCGGCTTGATCATCTTATATTATATTCAGTAAGGAAATGGTTTAGACTGACACCTTGCTTTCAGTTTTTTTAAGTTGGCATCTTCATTTAATCTCTGTTTAGTTAGAACGTAAAGTAAATAATCTCCTTTTGATTTTCTTTTGCTCTTTGTAACCTGTTATCTTTTAACTAATAGGCAATTTTAGCTTCATCGTCATGGGACAAAACTGTTCGGTTGTGGGATGTTTTTGAAAGTAAAGGGGCTGTTGAAACATTCAATCATACACATGATGTTCTTACTGTAATTTATCGTCCTGATGGAAGGCAATTAGCCTGCAGCACGTTAGATGGGCAGATTCATTTCTGGGACCCAATTAATGGTTTGTTAATGTATACAATTGAGGGACGCAGGGATATCGCCGGGGGGCGTCTCATGACTGATCGTAGATCAGCTGCTAACTCAAGTTCGGGGAAGTGCTTCACAACTCTCTGTTACTCAGCAGATGGGAGTTACATATTAGCTGGTGGAAATAGCAAATATATTTGTATGTATGATGTTGCTGATCAGGTTCGTTTCTAGGCCTTAAATTCTTATAGAAATAATTTGATGTTGAGAGTAATGTATTCTCCATCCATTTCTATTCGTATTTGATTTTAATTGATTGATTTAAATGCTAAATCGTTTTTATATTTCTTGATGACTTTAGAACTGTTATGCTTTGAATTAATAATAGTATACAAGTTTATTGAGTATAATTTAGTGGAAAAAGGTTATATTGTTTTAAATTAATAGTAGTTGCTCATCAGGTTTGTTTGTAGGCCTTAAATTGATATGAAAACAACATTTGATGTTGAAAGTCATGTATCCTGTTTCTAATTAATTTTCTTTTATTGATTTAAATGCTAAAATCATTGTTTCTATGTTTATTGTTTACTACAGAGCTGTTATGATGAGTAGAAAAAATGTATATTTTTAATTAATGCTAGTCCTCAAGTTTTATCGAGTAAAGTTTAGTATGCCACCCTCTCACTTATTAACTTGTAACTATGCACAATGTAACAATATTAGTTAACAAATGACAAATAAAGGTAGAACTTTAGAGTTTGACACTTGTACTTTGACTTTTTAATTATTTTGTTTGTTTTGATTGACACATTGTTTTTGTTTAGTTATTTTCTCAAAACTCATGGCAAATGATTCACGCTCTAACCACTTTACAAGGGATAGGAGTAAAACTGAGAGCAAGTTGTGGGTTGAGTTTTTCTTTCTGCATTTAAGAGGACAAACTAAATTTTCATCTGAAGGCCAGTTCTCAGAAGTTTAATACTAAGTTGCTTAAAGTAGTTTATTTAATGCGGATATGATTCTAGGATACATCCATCTGCAACTGCAGCAACTAAATTTACTGTTCTTGTGATTTGGTTACTTGGTCTTCTTTATGTAATTGGATTTTACAGTGATTTTCCAACATGCTTCATATACTTCTCGGAATATTATATCTTGACTAGGTGGTTTGACTATCTTTTTGTATGAGATTTTGTTTGTTAATTCACAGATTTTGCTGCGTCGCTTTCAAATAACCCACAATCACTCTTTGGATGGAGTTCTTGACTTCCTAAACTCAAAGAATATGACAGAAGCTGGTCCCTTGGATCTAATTGATGATGAAGACAGCGATATAGAGGAAGGTCTTGATAAACAGTCACGAGGAAATTTAGGGTATGATTTGCCAGGATCCATGCCTAACCGTGGAAGAGCAGTGATTCGAACTAAATGTTTGCGAATTGCCCCTACTGGTCGAAGTTTTGCAGCTGCAACAACAGAAGGGGTTCTAGTTTATTCAATTGATGAATCATTTATTTTTGACCCAACTGATCTGGACATGGATGTTACACCTGAGGTGTGTTATAATTTTTCTGTCATTCAAGTTTCTTTAGTTAATTCTTTACAGAATAGCTAGTTTAATTTAAGAAAAAAGACAGATCTTTGATTGCTTTGGTTTTTTCTTTTTATTCCTATTTTAGTTGGTATTTCGTCCATTTTTACTCTACTGGGGTATGGCAAGAGGGTTTACCGTAAACTATTATGAAGGTTGTTTGGCTTGAGCATTCTTTTCACCAACCTCTCTAATTTGTTAAAATCTTTGCATAATTACTGACACTTGACAAACAGGATAAAAAAAAGAAGCAGCACTTTTTTTTCTAGTTAAGCGTATAGTAATTGCCCATTTGTGGTTAAATTTTGATGCAGGCAATTGATGCAGCGATAAATGAAGATCAGCTAAACAGAGCTTTAATCCTTAGTCTTAGATTGAACGAGGACTCTTTAATTAAAAAAAGCATTTTTGCTGTGGGTCCTGCAGATATAGCAGCCGTTGTCTCTTCTATTCCATCCAGATATCTTCAGAGGCTAATTGAAGCATTGACAGATCTTTTAGAAAGCACTCCACATTTAGAGTTCATTTTAAGATGGTGCCTGGTATGTTTAGTATTTCCCTTATTTTATGAACAATGTCTTTATCTACATGGGCTGGTTTCAAATACTTAAATCGTTGTTCCTTTTATTTATTTGGTCTTTTTTCTGCTGTAGGAGCTCTGTAAAAATCATGGAAATATGATTAGACAGAATTCCAGGAATTTACTTCCAGCTTTGAAAACACTGCAGAAAGCAATGACTAGAATGCATCAGGACTTGGCCGAGACATGCTCTTCAAATGAATATACCCTTCGATATCTGTGCTCGACCAGTGATTGCAAATGACGAGCCCCATCGTCATTGCGAGAGACTGAGCTGGTGAGTTAAATTTAACTGGCAGCTGAGTTATCTATCTTTCCTGCACTATTTTATGGGCTTGTGTAACATTTTAGAGTACGACTTTTTGGAGCTCTCCCTCAAAATTTCCACCAACCCGTTTTGAGCTCTCCTTCGAAACTGCGACCAGAGTATTTATAGATCCTCCTTAGCATCAAATTTTGCTTCGAGAGGAATGTAGACGTTAAAATCTTGGCGATGGTGTTGCACTATTCATAATGTAGATTGCTCTTACTGTTTATAGTTTTGTTGAATTTGATAGAGAGATAAATGATATAAATTTGAGTGGACAATCACTGTTCATGATGTCAGACATGGTGAGCGTAGTCTTGTGCACTTCGGTTTATTGATTGTCAAACTATTGACTCAATGTAATAACGTTGATTTTATGAGGAAGATCATAACCATTAAGAAGACTAAACGTTGCTTGCAAGAGAAGAGTCAACCTATTTCTATAACAAGAGTTTGGATTATATGTACATGGAAAAAGTCTAGACTACGCTAGAGTTGGCCACATGGACCCTATTGCACCAATACTTAACATAAGTAATGAATTGCACAAACCAATATTTATAATTAGATCCCATATTTACATAGTACAATTCGAGAGAAAATGTAACATGTTCTATTACTTAATTGTGGGTTTCATTTGCTACGTACAAAAGCTGTGTTCAAGTTGAATATGCATTTCTTTCTTTCTCGTGTTTTACAGGTTGCTTTTTCCATCACACTGTGCCTTGCTCTACTTACATTTTCAGCTCCTCAACGGCGCATTCAAATGAATGGTTTCCTTCTGGTGGAACATATTTATTTACAAACGTATTTTTCTAGTCAATGGTTATATTGGCAAGTAATAATGTCACGGATACATTCATAAATTCACCAAAAAAAAAAACTAGCGCAAACCGAAAAGGAAATTATGAAAAGTTATAAACGATCTGTCTACATCAAACCCGTCTAAACAATTCATTTCTTCATTCATTTGACCATACAAGCGGTCTTCGAATACCGAATGCATGACACGTAAAGAATGTCAAAATCCACTTTCTAGAATCTCGTACTGGGTATTTATTTAGTCACAAGAATGAACCAAAAACAAATCATTAATTTTCTCCAAATACAATTTCTCCACGAATTACAAAATCATAGCGCCAAACAAGTTCATTATGAATGAACATCATAATTCAAATTACCTTGTTTTCCACTTCAGCTCGTCTCAAAAGCGGTTCATGCCAAAACAAAAAGAATCATCGGACAGGACCAGATCTAATGGAGTTGGGTAAGCACTGCAATAAAGGAAACAGAAAGCATGTAAAGTTATTAAAAAAATTACGTAACTCGGACGATATAAGGTTTATGCTATGTTAAATTGGACAGAAGATTTAGACAATTGAGCAGTAAAATTGAAATTGCAAGTAATAAACAAAAACGATGTACATTTGAAACTGGAGTTCAATTGGGCATTTTAGAATCTACTAACCACCCCAGAGACAATTGGATCCAACCAACTGGTTTTTAGGCTGACGAAGTTTCATCATTATTTGTACCCCAGTCTTCTTCCGCCTCGCTGGTGTTAATGATAACTGCGCCATCCATGGATTCGGCATCAACAACCACTGCCTCCTCTTGGCTTCCTTCCTCATTCTGTTCTTGTGAAGAATCTATGTCTCCATTCTGTTCCGTGTATTGCTACAGAATAGAATCAAAGGATTTTGTTAACACCACAGATAAATATTAAAATATATAACAGTGGAGCAAAGACATATTAGAGCGAGAAATTCACGGATAACCAAAATGAGATTGCATGAAGTATAATCTCAATGCATTTCGTACACTCAAATCTGCCTCTCCATTTTCTTGAGGCTCCTCTTCTTCCACTTGCATGTTTCTAAAAGCCTCCACTAGGGTTGAGTGTGATTTATCAGCATAGCTAGAATATTCCTCTGCAGGTGGGAACGTACCCCTACAATGCAGAGAATAGAAAATTTAGTAGAAGTGACTGGTCTAAGGAACTGTCAATAAATAAACAAATCAAACTCTAAAAGGTGAGATATTAAAAAAAAACAGCTTGCAAAAAATAATTCAAGAACAGGAGCAGATTCGTAATCATGAAAAAAAATACACTCAATACTACTTCCTAGACCACAAAACAAAATCTTACATTTATACAAAAATGTCCAAACTAAAAACGCCCTTATTTAGTATACCTGATCTTTGCAGACTTCGACTCAACTGAACAAGCAACTTGCCAGTCATCAAACAAATTAGGGTACTCTTCTGGATCAGCTAATGACTCAGCAGCTTTTGGATTAATCTGATTCATGTGAAACACCCATCAGATCTTCATGTGGCAGCAGGTAAAATGTCACAAAAATTTTAACAATGGGAATACATAGCATTTTTTTCGTAGATTCAGTAAATCAAAGGATAAAATAATCACGTCAGGTGAAAATTTTGGTAAGTCTGAAGAATTTTAATCAAACAAATATAAAAGAAAATTGCGATCAGCACTTGAGTAAAGCAAAACATCCAAACGGCATGTCAATAAAAGTACAATATAAAAACTTCTTAGCCATGCTATTTATAAAAGGTTCTAAAGAAAAAGTTCCTTTTGCAGGATCATCGTCAAGATATTGCACCTGATATAGAGAATGTAATGGGAATGAGAGGGTAAAAAGATATACTCTGTTCAGGTCTTTTCTCCAAATTGCTACTATCTCAGAGACCTTGCTTGGAAGATAAGATCGTGCGAACAAAGCAGCCTCCGGTATCCGATTGCTACAACAATGGCCTAAGAATGTCAAATACCAACGAGTTGGCAATTGCCAGCCACGATAATGAAAAAAAGATAATAACCTTTCCACCAATATTTGGAGACAGTCTTCCAATCTGCTCAGCATAAAGAAACAAAGGAAGGCGACATTGTTTTTCCCTTGCTCTTTCGCTAGGGTCGCAAGTTTCGATATTCCTTCGGCATCTCCCAGAGAAGAAAACAGAAGCAACAAACCACTCAAGTCACCAGCATTCTCTAAACATTTCTCAGCCATTTCTAACTGTAGAAACTCAAAAGAAGATTTCTTGATAAAGGGTGATGCAGCTAAAAGTGAATTTTGAAAACTACTGGTGAATAAAATAACGTAGCAATACATAAATACCTGTCCTGTGGACATAGCTAACTCTCCAAGCTGCTTCCATTTGGTTTCACTCTGCAGCACTGTAGCTATTTCCTGCATACGACAACCACGAGGTTACTATTAAGGAAGCAGGCCAAATTACCAGATGCATGTTAATATCGCTATTAACTACCTTTGCAATCTCTAATCTACCAAGCTGTATAGCCAAATCAAATCTATAGTCCTCATCTGTAGCAACTTCCAGTGCCTCCTCCACCATACCTCGTGATTCTAAGAAACGAGCTACACTGGAAGACAATTGAACATAGACATTTCAATGCCAAAATATCTCTAAAATTTTTTTTATAGATATCAGCTTTGATTTTATTTTTTGCAGAAAAACAGTTTACACATTCCTAAATACTTCAGCAAAAATATAGTATACTCGCATTGAACTTTGATTCAAGAACCTCTAAAGAATCAATCGAGTGCATTAAATTCTTTTGTCCATTTAAGCTATTAATAATCGAAAGCACACTCAAGGATGTAGTATTTGTGGCAGTATATTCCATATTTATCTTGCAATAAAAGAAAGATGGTTGAAAGAAAAAGAAAATTTATCTCTTTTCAGAAGTTTTCTTCCTGGCTATGAATTTCGTTGGTAAATGGTAAGAAAGAAATTAACAATAAGAACCAACGAAAAGAAAAAATGAAAGGAAAAAGGAAAATTACAAAATGGAAGGAAAATATCTAAATGTTGATGAGTTTATTCAAACAACACAGAAAAGATGTTACATTGGTATAGCTTAATGGGTAGAAAACATCGTTTTGTCATATATAATACTGTTCTGGTAGTTAATAATGGACTTCTTAATGCCAATAATGTCATAAGAAACACCAGCACAATTAGAAGTTTCATTTACCTATTGTGGTTCTCTTTAGGAATTGAGGGTAATAGTTCTTCTGCTCTTTCCAAATCCCCACGCATCACTAAAGTCTTGTACTCAATCAAGCTAACAAGTAATGTGTACCCCATAACACTGCATTTCACAACAAGAAAAACAAGCGATCATAATTGTGATACAGTTTGCATCCATCAGCACTTCCTGAACAATTAAAGTTGCCCTACTTGAATTCTTTGTCGATTAGATACACCCGACTTTGATTAGCAAGGTAGCCGAGTAAGTACATTGGCCGGTCCAAATGAAACATTGTGGTGACCTGAAATTATGATGTTATGTATCCAGCAGGCTAAGCTTAACTAAGTCCATCAAATGTCTACATTATCAGATGTATATTAGCAGAACTCAAGAGCCACAAAGGACTAATACCTCGCCACCAACGCAGTAATTAAGCCGCCATGATGAATTAGTGTAAATGAAACAATCTCCGACCCAAATGCCAGTTCTCACACGTTCATTCAACTCATGCAGGAGTTCAAATGCATCCTCGACACCTTGTTCGTCAACAGGTTTCCCACCATCCAGAAAGGAGGACACTACATCCGGCTGCCCAAGGAAAAAGGACAATCAAAATGTCTTCATGAAATGGACAAAGGTAGAATTGTATAGAAAGAATTCAAATAAAAAAAGGCCTTTACATTGTACTTCAGAATATAGAATGAAGAGTCGCTGGCAATAGCCACTAAGTCACCACTATCAGCCCAATAGAGGTTCTGGAATTGAACAAGTAAATAGAAATTAAAACCTTGATTGTTTTTTGCAGGAGAAATATAAAAAAAATTATCCTAGATAAATATGTTTTTCTTCACCTTCACATTCACATCAATGCGCCGAATCAACCTGCATTCAGCCCAGTCATAAAAGCAAATAAAATCATTCGAGCACATTGCTAGTAAAGTTCCTCCATAAATATGCTCAGCTGAAAAGGTTGGTCGGACACTTCTCTTTTCCTGGGAAGAGAAAATAAATATATGAATATAGTAAAATGGTTACGACTCTTCCATGATTAAACATTTGAGTATTAACAAATGGAACATTAGAGCCAAAGAAGAGCACTAAAAATCGGAACTATGACGAAATGAAATAATTATACATAATGTAGACATTAATAAAATAAACAACCCACAATGCAGACTGTGTTCGGATGTATATGTATAATATGTTGAAATAATTAGACATAAAGCAGCGCTTAAATCTCCTTCACATTGCAGGCTGTTTTTGGATGTATTTCTATGCTATGTTGAAAATATTGTAGAAAAACACCAAATAAATACAGACCGGGAGATTCTTAAAATATTGTAGAAAAACACCAAATAAATACAGACCGGGAGATTCTTAAAATATTGTAGAAAAACATCTAATAAATACAAACCTGGAAATTCTTACTGAAAATCTTTATCTTCGAGGTACTTTCTCTAACAGCATATTCTCCATCTGATGACCAAACAATCTCTAGAGCTGAACCAAAGGACCTGTTCCTCCATGCCAAAGCAGTATATATAATGTATTCTCCATCCCCACAGACAACAACAAACCTCCCGTTTGAATTATGCTTTAAGCTCTGAAGGTGCACAGTGAACAAAAGCACAGAAAAACAACAACAATATCAAATTAAAGATCTATATATGACAAATTACCAACGATCTTAAAAGTTTGGGTTGATGATAACTTAATCATTTATATATTTATTCATAACAATATCGATGAAAAAAAGGTTCATGATTATATAGGCAAATCAAATTTAAAGATTGAAGTTATTTCCAGTTCTCTAAAATTCATCTTCCAATTCTACCAAAAGAAGTGAACTTTAATGCCCTCAATATTTAGGGAATAACACAATTCAAAAAACAAAACCAGGTGGGTACAATACTAACGTACTTGAGGGTAAAGATCACAAGTACCCAACTCTTTAACAGCCAAAGGCAATCTCTCTCCATCGGTAACCTATGAAACAAATAATAATAAATATATGAATTAACATTGAGTAATTTAAACGTAATAAAACAAAAGTTAAGAACAAACCTCAACATCTGCCCCCACAGTCTTAATGTTAACAGTTTGAATTTCATTATGCTTTGCCCAAATAATTTTCCCAGTGTTATCCATACTAGCAACAGGTACTTCTCGACCAAGTTTCACCATAATGGTTCCTTCATCATATCCAATCACAACCCTGTTGGATGAAATAACAATTTCCATGTTTAATTCATTTTCCAAAGCATATTTGAAAAACTTTTGAAAGATGTACATGAACAACACATTAATTGGAAATATCCAAAGAACATGATGTGCTGCAACTAGATGTACGAGGGGATATACAGCGTGATCAGAGAGAGACTAGCCAACCAGTATGGATCTTTTACTAAATTTTCAAATACTCTCAAATTAAGTTGTAAGAAGGTTTGAAATTTCCAAGAAGAGGGCATTGAGTTGAAGGAATCTCTGAATTGTTGTCATGTTGTCTGTCAACTAACAAAGGGCAGAACCATCATGCATTATGCAGTGAAGTAAGGAATTCGTCCTTAAGCTCCAACAAAATAAAGAGTGTCGACATTCATTTTCTATCTACCTCATCCATTCATGTTCCACTTAACAAACCTTTATAAATATCTGTCTGCATCAAATCTAGACAAATATGAAGTATGCTTTGGAAAATGAGTTGGTGCGTTATTGAGCATCAACCAAACTCAATTCCATAAAACAGGTGCAAACTCATAAAAATAGATGAATAAAACACCACGGTTCGGCACCAACGGTTCCAATGCAACCATGAGAATTGCATGGACAGTAGACCATTTTCTAAAGAGATTTTTATTCAAATAATGTTCAAGTTATCCTAACATATAACCTAATTGTCTATGTTTATATAAAAGTAACCTAACTAGAATAAATAAAATACCCTCTAATATATCTAATAATATTAAAAAACTCTAATATATGTTCAATAATGCTGCTTCCTTGATGATCGACCTTGACTTCAAGGTCGTAAGTCATCCATCTTCTCTAAACTCATGCAGAGTAGATTCCACCATATCTCGTTAAGTGATTTGACTTCAATCCGATAGGATAGGTTACATTTTTCTTTACAGTCCAATGAAGTGTATGCTAGTCCAACTCATTAAATTCTCTAGAAAAAAATTGTAAAGTAGGCCCAAGTGAAAAATATATTTGCTCGCATCGTAAGCTCAAAGCAACCTATTTCAAAATACCAATATCCTTTTGTAGCCTGTCCAACACCATGTAGCCCCAAACTGTTTTTCAAAAGTTTCAGCCCATCTTCCTTTTACCCAAAGCTTAGACAAATTCAAGTGAACAGGATTATCCTCCATGTTCCCATTCTTTTCGTAGCCCAGATGACAAAAAATAAGAGATATGAATGAAGGGGGGACAGTAGCCGAAATGAACTATTTAGCCGACAGACATTAGGCACCGACAGCTTGGGTAGTTTCTGCCATTGACGATTGCCCCTAACCCCATCATCGACGAATCTTAGCAGCACTCCATCGCTCCTCTTTCGGCAACCATATGGTTTCACTTTGCACCATCTCACTAAGCCGCAAGCTACTTGACGGAGAAGGAGCTCCATATGAGCATCTTCTGAGTTTAGTTGGTGGAAATGAAACTTGACGCAGATGTGGCTTAGGAACATTTTTGACAATCAACAACCTCATCTGGTTGCATCACAACACTTATATATTCAATGATAAAAAATAAAATCTTTAGGAAAATTTTATCTACATTTGTGCCAAGTCGGCAAGTTGTTCAGAGTTTTCAGGTTCTATTTTTTTGGCATAATTTTTTTTCAGATTGGAGAGAAGTTGTTTTAAATTGAGTCTCTTCTTTTCATATGGGTTCTTTCCTTCTCTTATTTCCATATTCTATTTTTTTAATATAATTCGTTTCTTATTAAAAAAAATTTCCCAAAAGATTATAACCTTGAGTTAAAAAGACAAGTCTAAATGTAAAACATGTGTGAACAAAATGAAGGGATCCCCAATGGAGAAAATGTTTGAACACTTGAGCTTCCAACATCAGCAAACAAGAAACATAAAATATTTACATTAGTGAGGGTGTAGATTCTCACCGACGTGAGCGCTTCATGTATCCAACAGCCCAAACTCTTTCAAGACCATAGTTTAAAGTGTTCTCAAGCCTGGAAGTATAGAATTCATAAAAAACCCAGATCAGTTGGGATAACTGTATACAGGAAAATTGTCGCATTGAGAATTAATTATAAATACTTTTGCAGTTAACTAACCATGTCTTTCACAATACAGTAAAAATGAATTGGAAGAAGTAAACAGATATGGCAAAAAATGTTTATAATTTGCAGATTATGGTTGACAGAAAAAAAAAGCAGTTGAAGCATGTTCAGATGGGCGTTAGGAAAATATATGAGCTTAAGAGAAATTAGCCATAGAAGAGGTAGTAATCGACCAAACAAATAGGCATACATAATTCTTTTCCTTCTTTGATGTATCCTCTTGTTCTTGCCTCTCAAAAACTAGACTAAATGTTCAAATAAAAGGAGAAAAGTAAATAAATCATGCATACTCACACGTTCCTGTCAATAGCAACAGATTTATCAAATCTAACCAAACAAATATGTACAGTAAATGGGAGAGTAAGTCATCGCAACTTTTAGTGTCGCTCTCCTTCATGAAAACCAAAAAGGGACAGCCAAAAACAATTCAAGTTCATAACCTTTACCTATATGTGGTTGCATGCCATATGCGAACAGTTCCATCCTCAGAACCAGTGATAATAATTGGTAGTTCTGGATGAAAACACACTGCAGAGACATTGTGTGTATGACCTTCAAGTGTCTGGACACAACTTTTGGTTTGATAGTCCCAAACCTATTCACATAAGATTTATGTATTAAGCATCCCATGTCTTTTGAGGCTAAAATGAGTGAGCCATAGTATAGACCAAGGGAATACCTTGGCAGTGTAGTCATCAGAACCAGTAATTAGATAAGGCTTGTCGCCACCAGTAAAATAATCAACACAATTCACTCCTTGTTGGTGCGCATCCAAAGTAAAATTAGGATCAGGAGAGCCAAGATTCCATATCTAAAAAGGAAATATCATCCAGCAATGATTGGCATGAGAAAAGAAGACAATAATTACCACAAACTCATGTTCAGACCTTTATGGTGCGGTCAAGAGATGCACTGGCGAAGGTATTAGTATCTTTGGGATTGAATGTTACTTGCATCACATAATGGGAGTGTCCCTCGAAAATTTGAGTGCAAATCCAACCTTTGTCCCAATCCCAAAGCTTTATGAGCATGTCATCTGATGATGAAAGCACATATGGAAGAGTAGGATGTACAGTCACACATCTAATGTAGTCTGTGTGTGCCTCAAATACTTTTATCTTATCCATTGTATTGTAATTGTAAACACGAATAAACATATCATCAGCTCCAGCCACAACCCATTGCTTTCGTGGTATAAATTTTGCTGATCTGACTACAAAATACAAAATATAAATTACTGAAAACATGAACAGTATCTTCTTTAGTTAGAAAGTTTCATTAAATAAACTGACACAAGAAATTCCAAAGATTAATAATACCTGGTAACTCGGTGACCTCAAAGGACTTGGCCATTGTCTGAAGGAATCAAGAAAATAACTTAAAAAAAAAATCCATACAATACACATCCTAAAGATCCTAAGTACATATGAACGTATTAAGGAAAGGGGGGAAAGGCTTTTCCCTTTCGATCATTTTTCCGATTACATAAAATTGTGCACTTTTCCTCAAGTTCAGGAGTCCATACCTGAGACTGGTAATTCCAGATGCAAACTGTTCCTGAATACAAACTGGCCAAGATCCTGCGGTAATAATACAGTCAATATATCACTCACCAAAAATTGGTTCTGTATGTGATATCTAATGCATTCACTTAAATAATAATAACTCATAATAACTGAGCTTTACAACTCCGGCATTTACGCCCAAATCTCATTAAAATTAAGTGCAATCCAACTCTCATATTCCACCTCAACACTGAATAGACTCTAACAAATCACCAGACTCAAGTCAATCCAATTAAGCTTGCGGAACTCCAGTAAGAAGCTAAAAAATTTTCACTATCAAATATATTAAAACGAATGCAGTAATTACCATGGCTCAGTTGGATGCAAATCAACAGATTTTACTCTTTCTGATCTTTGAGCTAGTTTCCTCTGAAACAATTACCAAACAGACATTCAAATCCAGGAAGAATATCTAACGCGTGAATATCTTTGAAAATGAGAAGAAAAATAGTACCTTGATTTCAAGTCTAAGAGGCTGTCAAACACCAGAAAAAAGAGAGCACGTAAATTAGTATCAGTAGTAGACTGCTCATAAATTTCCAAACATTTTATGTGGCAAGAAATTAAACTAAGCCGCAGGAATGGAATTACAGCAACAACAGAGATGAGAAATCAGATTACAATAACAGCAGCGACAGGCAAATTCCTAAATTTTCAAAAATAAAAACCAGATCTTAACTCATACAATTCCAACTGCGCGTTGATTTCCTGAAAACTCAAAAGATAAAAGCAGTATGTTTCCACACTATAAGCTTCCAATCACGGCAAAACCGGCTAACTCGTCAAATAACAACGCTATTTGAACGAATAGAATGAGACATTCTATATGCAAACCTATACACAATAATACAAACGAATATCTCTGATACAGGATCTACCGAAGAATTGAGCCAGATCTAAGCCACATTGGAACGCGAAGGAGAAAAAAGGACATAAGAGCTTAAACGTACCATTTCTGCGTAATAGAAGCAGCCACAGAGATCTAAATCCTGAAGCCAAAGCAACCGAGGTGATCGGAGATCGACGGAGAGGAGGTCAGAGGTGGAGACTGGAGAGGAAGAAATGAAACGAATGCTTTGTGAATTGCAATTAACTCACACGACGCACAACAGTCAACACATGCGAACCGGCGAGCGGAATGGGCCACGCTGGCACTTATGGGCCCATTAGTGAACGATCACGATGATACGATTGATCAAATTCTAGATCGAAACCTAAACCACCCCAAAACAAATAGAACCAACATGAAACCAAATTCAAACAAAAAAATAAACTATCATGAAACCAAACATGTTTCTGTCTTCTTTGTTCGATTTTGGTTTCTTTATCCAAGGTCGACGATTCCAATTATACTCTGTTCGATTCCAAATATTCATACTGAACCAAACCAAATCCGCTTCACCTGCACATAACAATGTGCATTTAGTTATGTACTCAAAGCTAAAGAATTGAAACAAAGGCATAAAATAGAAGATCAATAGATATTTAAAGTCAGAGAAAGATGAAATCGAGCGTGTTGAATCATAAAAACGACGAGTCGAGTCATCAAGAGAAAGTCACACAGCTTACCTGAGAGGCTATCAATTGGTTTTCATCAGTTGATTACATCCAGATTACCAAATAAAAAATTCAAAAAACATCTTAACCACATTTAACAATGAGAAAGAAATCAACCCAGTTGTGCAAAAAACTTATCGGATGAATGCTATGACGTTTACGATACCATAGATCGAGCATATATCCAAGACGGTAGATTGATATAAAAAACATCAGTAAACAAAGTAGTTGCATGTAATCTAATAGCAATGAACAAAGACTCCATTTATTTTCACTCTTCTCTGTCAAAATCCAGAAAGTTTTATGCTAGCTATTAGAAAATGGAAGGAAGTTTTTTTGTAATCATCCATGGCTGCAAACCGATGTACTGCGACAGCTCTTCATAGACAGATGATCCTCCTCTTCACTTCCGTTTACGATTCTCATCTTAGAACCCCAAAAATGAAGCGATCTTTGTGAGAGATTGAATTATAGCAGGCTTTCTCATTTTTGTCCCCCTCATAAGTAGTACTCTTCGAGCTGCAAAAATATTTGCATGTCACTGTTATATCAAACAATCAGTTTCAGAGGAAAAAAAAAACGAATTCGAAAAAACCTGTAGAAAAGAATGTCTTCACTGTCGAGGTTTGATTCCCTCGGGTGATTAGCCACTTGAGGTGATTCTGGGATGTCATCATTGCACACAAATTGTAACTCATTTGTGTGACAATCCAAAATACAGTCACCAAAAATATGAGTTGTTTTCGGGTTGGGGCCGTGAGAAATTATACATGTATAATCCTCAGAAAGTTCTATTTCTCTGGCAGAGATAGATCCTACATGGTTTGAGTCAATATCGATAGGAACTGAAGTTGACTTAATAGTCAATGAGTTAACTCCTTTTGAACAACCCCTGACAAGTGGATCGGTAACATTTTGGGTATTTGTGCTTTCACAGCTTAAATAATCGAACTGCCCTGAATCAATCCCCAAAGAAGCAGTCTTGGGAGGATTCAACATGATTGGTGACATATTCTCATTCACTTCGGGCTCGAGGTTGTCAAAAACTTTCTTTGAACAATCCAGCGAATTTCGAACATTGTCGCCCAAAAGTGGGGAGATAATCTGGTTTGGCAAGGAGTTTGATTTCATGGCAGAATCAACAGATCTAGTTTTATGTCTCGAGGTAATCGACATCTTAGTTTTGATCTGTGACCCAAAAAGCACATTCTTTCTATTTGGTGAATTGGCAACTCCACTGCTTGGTAATAATTCATCACGAAGAGAATTTATAATGGCAAGACCTACTTCACAAGAATTCAACTTCTCTTCGTTCTCACTTTCAGATGAAATTTTGGCCACACGACTAAAAGGCCTACTTAAGTTCGAAAAGAGTTTGAAATCCAAAGGAGACGTAGGGCTCCTCAGAGACTCTCTTTCGGATGAGTTTTTATTACCGAAACCAACTAAGAAACCAGGTATATTGAAAAGCGAACCCCCGATATATTTTAGGCTTGACGCACCTGCTTGCAAATAAGACTCTGAAGCAGAATCAGCCATCAGACGCCCAACCTTGTACCTTCTAGAAGTGAATCACTCTTCCTCACTGCATCAAACAAAGTCACGAATATCATAACATAGCGAAAATCATTAGAGCAAGCTCATGCCAAGATATAGAATTGGTAAGCGAAAATGCGTTCAAGAGGATAAAATCAAACTGATTACAGTTGATGACCCCAGATTTCCATTTTCACTATTATGGATTTTATGAAGCAATGAAGTCCACTAAGTGTCATTGTCAAAACAGCAGAACCAATCAAAGTAGACCACAATGTAGCCCAGTGAGAATCATGGTCAAAAGAGGCAGAAGAAAAATTAATTCAGTTTTCAATGAAAACGCCATCATCGTACGAAAATATTGACAAATTGAGGAAAAAGGACCTGGAATACTATTTTTCAAATCGGATGAGAAGTTCAGGCACAAGCAAAAAAAGAGCAATCAACATCAACTATATCACACCATCGATAGCCGGATGAAGGAAATACTAAAACTCCAGCAAATGGCAATTATTCACGCTAAAAAAAGTGGACAACGGCGGAAAGCAACCACAGAAAAACATGGATGAAGATAAGAATCAAGCATCTAGCAAGGATCTAGACTTGGATAGCCTACATTATCATTCATGACGAAGGAGCCTGAAAGCAACATTTTCATTCACAAAATCCTTCATTGAAAAACTTCCCGATGTCAAAGTAAAGATAATGGTCCAGTGGCTTTTAAAATCGATGGACAGCATTCAAAAACAACAAGTAAAAACCTTGATTAAATGTCCTATGAAATTTGAAGCATCAAACCTCCAAGGTGCATACATTTGGCAAATGAACATTTAAAGAGTCAACACAGAAAACAACCAAATTATAGAATAAACCCAAAAAAATCTACAAAATTCAACACTGCGTCCTGATCAGCAAATACAGGAAGAAAACCCAGATAAAAAAAATTAAAAAAAGGAAGGAGTGATCTCACCTGATCGTTATCCGAAAAGTTAGTCAGTTAAGGATAAAACTCATAAAATAATGTTAAAGGTAGCTTGATTCACAGCCGCGCCACTTCACAAGTAAGATTTTACCACCGCCATTTTCGCCCTTTTAATCGATCCAAAATGAGAGTCGAGATGAAAAACCACCCAGTCTTTCAGTTTCTTATCAAACGGTTACCTATAACGAGAAATCGGAACAAAACTACGGATTGCAGTTGAATAAAATCGAAATCCTTTAAAGCAACGACAAAAAAAGATCATCAGGTCAAAACCCAGAATGCAATTCAACGCAGAGTGAAAAATGTGATCGTCGTCATGGAAAAACAATAGGCACAATCAATCTTCCCCGAGACGACGTTCTCCCTTTAATTTCCCCTTTTTATAATCCTCTCTCAAACAACAAAATTGAGTTGATAATTGAACCAAGGTCGATGATTAACGACTCATAAATTTGTAAATAATATTTCATATTCTAAATCCAACTCTGCATTATATAATCTTTTTTTTGCACTAATGTGGGAAGCAGATGATCGGATCTTGGTGACCTTCGACTAGGCTCAAAATTCTGTTCAAATTTTTGACTTTTCCATCGAGGAGACGAGAATATGATTCGACAACACTTGTTTTCGCCGGTAACGGATTGGGAAACTGCGTAATAATATCGGTTGTTGAGCTGAATATTAGTCAAAATGAGTCTTAACTATCGAAGACGGTGTGCGAACGAAGATGATTGCTCGAAGTTGTCTTTGAACATGCAAAATAAGCTTAATGAAAGACTAACATGCAACATTCCAATAGGATTAAAAATCAGCTACCATGGGATTTGGCATATAATTATCAAGACCACGCTTGTTTCGACCATAATTTTTACATAATTGGTGAACAAATTACAACATTTAAGCAAAAATAAATTATATAAACTATCCCGGCAGCCGTTCTTATAAATTATAGAGAGTCCACTCTCTATACTACCTTCGTTTATGTACATGTCGGAACAAATTGAAAGTTTTCCGACTCAAGAAATCAATCTCGAGCCGCATACAACAACCCTAAAAATACCACTTCCATTAACACCAGATGAGAGGGCTTCAAGCTCTAAAATACAATTCAATAGGCTGTTTTATTCTTGGAAATGATAGCTTCAACAATGGTAGAAAAATACATTCAGTTCAAACATGAAAATAAACGGGACACCAGAGAATAATATTGATTTATTTCATCAACACATGGAACAAACAATATTCTACAAATCTTATATATTTTCTGATGTGGGAATCTTATCGGCATACTATAACTGTGGTTTAAATCTTAAGTAGTGTACACACATTAACACAAGCGATCTATACAACCGGGTAAAAGCTAACCTTATGTTGGGTTCTTTTTGGCGCTATGTAACTGTGACGATATTGATCTTAAGTTTCTGTACATGTCGGAACTCGCGTGAGCAAATGCTGATAGTGCTTTGAAGAGGTCTGGTAAATGAATTCTAAGAGTTACCAAAGATTTTTCTCTCACATGCAAGCAGTGCCTCTCGTAGATGTTCTTTTCTTCTTTCAATCTTTTACTCAATGCCTCCAGTGCAGACTTTTTCGCTTGAAGAACATTCTTGAAGGTGGTGTTTTCATCTTTTGCTTCAGATTCCACATCCTCAGATATTAGTCGATGGGCGTTTCTGTGACACCAATCTTCAAATTGACGTTTCCTTTTTGCGAATTCTTTACTAGTTTCCTCACCTTTTGACTTGATTTTCACTTCTTCCTCTTGAAGAAGCATAATGGTATTTATAAGGGCGGAAAAGGTGGATATTGAAGTTCTTAGCTGTCCTTCAGGAAGTTTATCGAGAAAATCATGCCAAGTGAGGAGGAGTTTCTGAATAGGTGGATTTGTAACTCTGGAAGGGGAGGAAGCTTTCTCTTTTAGACAAGTCTCTATGGGGATGAGATTTAGTTTCAACCAACTATATAGAGACTTTACAACATGTTTCTGGTTGGTAACAAGCGTCTCAAACTGCATGTTCCACTCTTGCATAACAGCCCAAAGCTGAACTGTACGATCATGGTGGTTTTCGCTTGTTTCCACGGGGGACTGAGAAAGATCCAATGAATTTAGGGCTGATGCGATCTTTAACTGGCTTTCATGATGAAATCTCATGATTTCCCACATAGTTGCCATCCTGCAGCCATTCAGCAACTAATTACGCTTAGAAATAAGCTTAAGCATAGTAGTAAGATAAAAAAAATTGAATACTGAGATCTAACGAGAAAATTCAATCACTCAAACAACTCACAAACCAAGGTTTTCTATTAATTGAGCAAACTAACAGAATTTCACCTCATCACTGTAGTTGACCTTTTTCATTCAATCAAATGACAAGTTTTACCTCTACCTCACCTCTCTTACAGGCTTAAAGAGCCTATGGCCACTGACAGTTCAATGTTGATTTGAAGATTGTTAAACTTACATACTAACATTTGGAACTTAACTCACTAACATTTGGTGAGATAAAATTTTAGGTACTATGAAGAATTTCACACAGTTTCCAAGGGTATGGAGCCTTTTTAAAACTCATCTTCAACCATTGAACAATGTAGCAAGAATAGTTAACTCCCAATTGCCACAAAATAAAATCAGAAAATAATCTGATCTGATTATTATTCTTTGCAACTTCAACTATTTAATACCAAAGACAACTGAATCTAAAAACCAAACATAATCTAATTAGATTGACATACTCTTGTCATTCAAAGAACGTTGATCAAATTCATATTATTGCATATTTCAACACCAATCTTCATACAAATAGTAAAGAATACAGACAATAAACTCACCCATCAACCAGTTGAACAAGTTTTGTATACAAGAGTTTGTCACGTATGCCGTTTATCTCAGAGATAGTAGACTCCATTGATTGTAGGTCAATAGCATATCTAGTATGCAGATGACCTGCCGCTGCTTTCACTTTCTCAAGCGCTTCAGAGTTAGAACCTCGTTTCTGTAACCTATTAAGAGCCGCAACCTTCCTGTCGTACTCAAACTTCATAACTTCACCAGCCTGTTAAGTATCCATTATCAAACAGTAAACAATGATTAGTTTCAGCGTAAAAATGCAGATTTATCTTTGAAGTATTCTCTACAGGCTGCTCAAACTCAAGTTTTGATCTAATGATAGACTACATAAATTTATTTTACAGCAAGTAGTCTAACTAGAAGACGCACATAAACAAATGACAGTACCTTCACTTCACTGGATAGCTTTTTCTCCCAAGCCAGCAATTTATCCAATATGGTGGAGAGAGTTTCTTGCTCCTCCAATTTCATATTATCTTTTCCATCATCACTATTGGGAATTCGTTTAAATGATTGGTTCCAAGTAATAACACGCATCACTCTAGCTGAGTGATCAACATGCCCTGATAAATTCATTTTAAAAAAACAAATTATGTTGCTTCAAAACAAGTAGATACGGATGGGTAGCCATATAAGTTTCAACTGGGTATAAAACTAAACAATGGAGAAAACATCAATCTAATCACACATCAAGCTAGATTGTTAAATTATAAGAAAGGAATAAGTTATTGTGTCAAAATTCTTCTATTAGTTGATGTATAACTTTAAAAGAACCAATGGAACTGAAATTTGTGACAGTTTGCAATAAATTTTCAATATATACCCCTGTCATCAGCAAAACTTGAGTGATAGTGCAATCGGATTGCTTCAAGCATCTTAGAAACTTCATGGGCACTCTCAGAAGCCTTGAGAAAATGCGAATCGATCTCCTCAAATACTTGCACCAGATTCAAATTCCCCTTCCTTTTACCCTCCACTGGTCCTGTCAATCCCACCACCTTCACCTTCTTCAAGCTCTTATCAGCCACAGTTTGCACTCCAGGCAAATATGGCTCCACCACTGGAGTTTCAACGTCCGTCTTTTCACCATCTCTCGAGACATTGAACTCCTTGCTTATAATCTCTTCTTTAATGACATTGCCATCCTCAGCAGCGCTCAAAGTATGCCCAGGCATGTCTTCAACTGAAAAAATGTAATCAAATGTCGAATCATGAGGCTGCGATGGTGGCGAGTACCACTGCTCATCTGAAGACGGGGGTATCGGGAGAGGAGGACCTTCCTCCATTGCCACATCTTCTCTATTCCCACTTTTACTAGTACCACTGCCTCTTCTATTCCGCCTCTTCCTTCTTAACCCACCAGAAGAACCATCATTCTCGATCTCATTCTCATCTTCCTCTTCAATGATAGGTCCAACTGGCTCGGTCTCGTAATCTGGTTTCTTAATGTTAATCTGGGGCATGCTAGCAGCTCTTTGTAGCGGAAAATCTGGTAAAGGCGGAGGACGGGGAGGGAGCTTATCATAAGAGGATGGAATAAGTGGATTGGATATGCTCTGAGCGAACTGAGGATTGATGACCTCGAAGTGCACGTAATCGGCAAGGGCTGCGCCGCAGTTTCTGAGGGACGTGACGTAGGCGGAATGGGCAGCGGCGAAGGCGTTGCGCGAGGTGATCGCCCCTTTCACGAATAACTTCCGCTCTCTGCAGCGTGAGACAACTCCATCACTATCGATCGTCGATTGGGAGCAACCCATATGACGATCACGATGGAAAATTAAGCTTATCAACTACAAATTCAGGACGAAAACCACCGCAATGAAGATGCTGGTGGGGGAATCAAAAGTTCAAATCGAGAGAGAGAGAGAGAGAGAGAGAGAGAGAGTTTCCTTTGGATACGAACTGGTCCGTCTCTGACGAAGAGCGACGGTGAAGACGTTTCAACATTCAGCAAGCACGTAACGACGTCGTTTCTATTATTTGCTTTGATTGTCCTCTGAACGAGACAATTGGTAAGAGGAAATTATTATTTTTTAAATAATAAACAAATTCACAATAATGGAGGATCCGATATTATTATTATTTTTTAAAATCCGAAAAATAAGCCTAGATTAGGACTTAGGAGCACATTGAAAATTACAATCTGACCCTGCCTCGTCCTCCAAGTCATGATATATCAATTTAAAATTACGTAGAATATTAAAATTAAATAAATACGTATAAAAAAATATGACACGTTCATGAACTCCAAAAACAATAGTGGGTTTTTTATCATAGATAATTATTTAAAGTTTATTATTAATTAGCTTTGTTCGAGATTTAATTCGTCACTAATCTCGTAATTTCAGAGTTTTCTTATAGTTTATTTTTTATAAACATTTTTGTAATTCAACGTGACACGACTTTTACATGTAGTCATATTTATTTGTACAATACTTGATGCTCTTATCATACTCATCAATTGATATATGTATTTTTTGGGTCAAATATGTGCTTCAAATTACGAAATAAAACTATAAATTAAATCAAATGATAGGGAGTGTTGAGTATGGGAAACCGTCTTGATCGATCTGTCGTATTTATACTGCTGGGGCAATCAAAGTATTAAAGTCTAAGAGTCTTGTGCCGATATTGATCTATTGTAATTCATATTACTCGGGTCACGAGATGAGCAGAGATCGAAAGTATTTTGATAGCTAAACAAGAGGAAAGTTAATTGCTCATACCCAATTTGAGACCTTGAAACTTTGTGCCCGAGAAAGTTCATTTCTTTAACGATCACAAGCTTTTGAAGGTTCATAGTAGACCGGAAAGAATCTCTGATTGAGCTTAAAACAAGCGATCTCTTATTGGGGTTTCAGCTACTGCTTTTCGGGGTTATCGGTTTCCTCCTTCTCTGGGTCTCCTTCTTCTTCCTTCTTCTCTTCCTCTTCTTCGTCTTCCTCGGGAGGATCAGCTGGCAATGGAGGAGGTAAAGGAGTTTTCATAGGACTGAACTGAGGGAATATATCTGGTCGCCTGCCGGGTTTAGGTCTTTCCCACTCCTATTATGTCAAGAAAAAGTAAATTAGTTCACAAACTATCCATAGATGAATTGCAGGTTAATGCTAATCATAAAAGTTCCAATAACTATATCTGAAGTTTACACAAATCAAATTATTTCATGTCGAAATTGTACCCATTGGAATATTGCACCAATCAAAATAGCTCTTGAATATTGTACCAATTGGAATGTTGCACCAAACCGATTCAAAAAAGAAAAGAAGTAACAGCATGAACCTATGCCCACCCATTACATCCCAACCAATTCATCCTCCTTCTTAACGCAGATTTGTGTAAAAAAGAAAGAGGTAAATTGTAAAGGGAAATGAGTATCCTGGTTCGCCTATGGCTCTACCCCATCAAGATAAAGAATGATAGTATCAAGAACCACGAGAAATCCAAATAAATTTTAATCTCAATAACTTCCAAACCCACTATGTTTTCATCTTTTTCTAGCTCTATTAAGAGTTAATGCAGAAACTCTAGAAAACTAAAACATGAGAACAAAATTCAATGGGGCCTTGTCTACTGAAAAGTAATACCACTGATTCCACCAAAAAATGCTTTGAAGCCATAAGAGATAAAATTCCAAAAATTTTCTCACCATTCAGCTCGTCCAAAACAACTATCTGTAAGCTGAACACGGGAAAAAAAGTTGTATTGCTTTACACTGGACTGTTCTCTGTCATTATTGTAACTCAAATATTCGATTATTCACACACAAAGTAAGAAAAAAATCCTCAAAATGTCAGCAGAAAGAGAGAGAGAGAGAGAGAGAGAGAGCTCACAATCGGAAAATCGAGAGGAGAGCGACGAGTCATCTTTTCCTCTTCGGGAGCCATGCGAACGACATGGGTGGAAGAGCGCCCCCCTTGAGAAATTCCTGGCGTTATGCGGAGACCAAAGGAGCGTCTTAAAACAAAGAAGCAAAGAGGATAAGGTCCGCAAAATCTACGAGAAATTAAAGAAGACGGAGAAGGAGATGATGAAGAAGGAGAAGCGGCAGGCGAAGGAAGTGTTGGAGCTACGAAAGAAACAGTTGGAAATGGCGGCGAAAGACTCCGCACCGCCATTTTCGGGTTTCGGCCGAAGTATGGAATTCCAAGCGCGACCCTCTTGAAAACAAGTTAAAATGTAAGGTTACACCTTGCTACGGGCCTCGATGACTCAATATACTCACCGCTCCCCAACCCACTTCGGATAGATTTATTCTGACAAGGGTTATCACTAATCGGGATAGAGCCATACCCGTCCCCGTTTCGAGCTCAAATGAGGAACAAAAAACCCATCAACGGGATCAATTTTCTACCAGGCTGGCCAACCGTACAAAAAATTAATCTACAACGCGTTTAATTGCTAAGAATGTCTTAAATTTAAGCTAGAGTGAGCCCAAAGAGAAAAATCATTCCAATTTCTCAAAAGGGTGTCAAAACAAGATAATCTCGTTTGGGTTTTGGCAATCATAAGTCAGTAAATTGAGAAAAATCATTCCAATTTCTTAAAAGGGTGTCAAAACAAGATAACCTCGTTTGGGTTTTGGCAATCATAAGACAGTAAATTGAGAACACAGTACCTCTTGATTGCTTCCCTCTACCATCTGCTTTGTGAATGCAATCCATCTAATAGAGTCTTGTATGTTCTCTCCCCCATACCAATATCCCTTTTCTTCATCTCATCGAGCAGTTCAAACGCTTCTCCGTCCCTTCCCTCCCGGCACAGGCCCTCCAACAGAGTCTTGTATGTCAGCAAATCAGGGAATTTCGAGTTACCCAACATTTCAAAGCAGACCTCAATGGCGTCTTCGAACCTTCTTTCCAGAGCAAGACTGCAAATTATAATGCTGTAAGCATTGCTGCTTGGTACTAGGTTTTTACTCCTCATTTCCTTGTAAAATCCCAGTCCTTGATTCACTCTCCCCTTCTCGCACAATGCCTTTGCGATGTAACCGTAGGTATAGGCGTTCGGCTCGCAACTGTATAACCCCATTTCTCGAAACACCCGGATGGCTTCGTCGACCTCGAGGCATTTGGAGTATGCTTTTATGATCATATTCAGCACAAAGGTGTCCGGGATTATACCGGAGGCTTTCATTTGCTTGGTCAGAGATCGAACTGCGTGCAAATAAACATAGCAGATGTGCATTTTATTGAATCTTCTAAGCAGCGTAGTGAACAGCAAAGAATAAGTTTCCAGTGTAGGTTTGCTATCCTCAGACCTCAACATTTTCTTATACACGTCGAAAGCTCGGTTGAAGAGGAATTTCCGGCCACAGCAAAACCTTATGATCGAATTGTAAAGAGGGACGCTGATATCGCAAGCCCCTGCAATTACCTCTTCGACTAGGGTTTCAGCCTGGCGGTAGCGTTTGCCGCAGATTAGAATTTGGATCATGGTGAGGTATGTGAGGTGGTTTTGCTTGTAACCGCGTTGCTGGGCGGTCCATCGGAAGAGGTCCAGAGCGAGATCGGGGTCAGTCTGTGCTCTCAAAGCGGCGTCCACGTCGAGAGGAGAGAATCCGGGTTTGAGCTTCTGCACCCACGTATCGAATTGCTTCTCGAGAGGGGTTTGTGAGGGAGCTCTGGCAGGGTTTTGAGTGGGGAAAAGGATTGAGCGTATGGAGGATTGAGTATTCTGATCCGAAACATGATCGGTTGAATAGAAAAGAGATCTGGGAAGGTTGGGATTCCTTCGAGTAGAAAGCTGAAGGAGACGCAACAGTGCTCGCATGATCTCAGCGAGAGAGAGAGAGAGAGGGGTAGGGTTTTGACTTTTGAGGAGTTGAAAATGGTGATTACCCTTTAATTCTACCCATCCATTTGTCTAGTCTTCACTCCTCCATGTATGGCAACGCCTTCCAATGCACGCAACCTGTTCGATAAAATGCCGCAAAGAAGATTGAAAGTAGCGCAGAAAGCTTCCCTTCGCTGTCGTCCGAGTCTTTTTCGAGGTTTGGTATGTAGCAACCTTACTTTTCACATGAATATGATCAAACAAGCGTTGACCGACGTGTCGTCAAAATGTAATTATTATTAAAAATTTAATAATATGAAAAATGAACTTTCTTTTCAAGCACCCATCGAATATGTATTTCTTATCCATTTTTGTCTGGATTTCATAAAATTAGAAAAATAAAAAATTGCAAATGCTTGAGTTGAATTTCTAATCCATTTTTGTATTTTTTATCTTTTTCTTGACATCGTTGGTGAAACAAAGAAGATACGAATCTTTTGGTTTGGATACGTTTGAATGGTAGGAAATAAAATTGGTTGTAGAGAAAGACAAGAGGGTCCGTGTCTTGGACTCGGACATCACACTAGCCGATGTCTTGAACTTGAATGTCGATGTAGGCTGCACCTGCTTCTTGAAAAGACTAAAATCTGGTAGTACTATGAGGGATTCCAGCTTAACTCAATGAAAATGTTCAGTTCGGTACATGAAGTTGTTTTTATAAAGTATTGCATAGAGAAGGTCGAAATGAGCCGAATTTGGACAATGAACTTTATGTCCGAATTCCAAGAGGAAGTTTTCGGATTAGACAATGATTCAGATTCCAAGCGAGAGACGGGGGAGAAAGGCAGGTGGGAAGTTCAAGGCTTCAAGCTAGCAGTCATGAACTGCTTTGACTCACTAGTCTCCTCTCAAGTCTCAACTGGGAAGCGAGTGTAAAAATCAGGCCTACCAGCCTCAAATTCTCACCTCAAATAACTGGCCTTTGGAGCGCATTCATGCGCCGAAGAATCACTTCCAGCAACTGGGTCTTGCTCTAACTTCTCTTCTTGTAGGAGCTAGATTAGTTTTGCTTATTGGATTTTTAGTTAATACACTAAATGGCTTGGATTGGACTAACATGGTGCGGGACTGGATTGGTGGCGTTGATTCTCATTTGTTCTATGTGGAGAACTCCGACTTTGGTTTCTGCAAGTGAGATTTCGCCACAGGAACTTTCGATTCTCGAAGTGGATGAAGAGTTTGAACCTAGTTACTTTGAGGATCTGTTGAACTTCCTCTGGCAGGATGGTCGATTGGGATACCAAAAAGTTTGGCCGGTATGGTATTGCTTTTTTAATTCTGCTGACATCGTTTTTTACCCTTTGTTCTTGATTCAAATTTTGAAATCTCTCGTACTCAGACCAGCTCTTGTGATGAATGATATTAACTTCACTAATCTACTTTTTTTTCTGAACTTTGGCCTTAATTTTAACGGAAGTTAACAAGTCTTAAGGATCAGATAAGCTTACACAAACAGTAAATAACTCGGTTTTAGTAAGCTCCATGCATTTTTTTAGCTCAAGGATGATCTCTTCTATTGCTATGGGTATTGATCTGCCTTAACTTGATTACTGAAACTGGGTTGTGCAGAAAATGGTATTTGGATGGAGAATAATTGTGGGTGCAGCGATTGGATTCTTCGGAGCCGCTTTTGGGAGTGTGGGAGGTGTTGGTGGAGGTGGCATTTTTGTTCCAATGCTCACCTTGATTATCGGGTTCGATCAAAAGTCATCAACTGCTATCTCCAAATGTAACGTTCATATGCTGTAATGCCAAATTGGATTCATCTTGATCAGTCAGCTTATTTCTATCTTTGTTTCATGATTGGATTTACTAGCTAATTTTGAGCTTTGAATATGGTTGATCTTTAATTGCTTGTTTAGGTATGATCACTGGTGCAGCCGTGTCCACCGTCATCTACAATTTACGGCTGAGGAATCCGTCCCTCGACATGCCTTTGATTGATTATGACCTTGCACTTCTATTCCAGCCAATGTTGGTTCTAGGAATCAGTATTGGAGTTGCCTTCAACGTCATTTTTGCAGACTGGATGATCACAATATTACTAATTATTATATTTTTAAGTATGCTCATAGAATTTCAGAAGTTTCTTTTATCAAACTTCACCACAATAGTTCTAACGCTCTGGTTCGTGCTTCGCAGCAACCGCGACGAAAGCAACGCTCAAGGGTATAGAAACATGGAAAAAAGAAACCATCATAAAAAGGGTAGCTTGATGACTTACAATAGAGATGAAAATAAATTTATATTTAAAGGGTTTCTCATGGGCTTTTGTGTTTCAGGAAGCTGCTAGACGGCTGGAAGAAGAAGGTGAGTCAGTCTATGTGTTGAAATGTTTGTGCTTTATCAAACTTTTCTGGTCATAATTTTGTGGAGCTAATATCCGCGTCTGTGTCTTCTTCTGCGAAGCTGAATACAAACCTCTTTCTGGAGGTCCAAGCAATGGTCCTAGTCAACCACAACCTAATGAAGCTACTACGCTAGTGGTATGTTGAAGTTCACGATTATCTTATTCCTTTTGTTTTCGGGACTAAAGATATATGAACTTATTTTCAGGTCCCGATTCTCTCTAACATTCGCTGGAAAGAACTCGCGGTTCTTACTGCTGTCTGGCTCGCGGTCCTTGCCTTGCAGATCATCAAGGTTTCGATATACTCTCTGCCTATTTATTGATACTTATATTAGTTTAAATCGAGGCTAAGACTAAGTCATGTGTGTGGCTGTAGATCTATACTGCAACTTGTTCAATTGGCTATTGGATAGTGAATGTAATGCAGGTAAGTTTGGCTTGAATTATGAACTCAATTATCTTGTTTGCTGAAAAGAAATTTTTCAAAAAATTTTCGAGCCAATAAACTACAGCTAATTATTCAATTTATATGCAATTTAGTTCCCTGCAACTATGGGAGTAAGTGCATACCAGTCAGTTTGCCTGTACAGAGGGACTAGAGTAATTTCATCCAAGGGAGCACATGCAAATACAAACTGGAAGATTCACCAGCTTATTTTTTACTGTTTTATCGGAATGATAGCCGGAGTTATTGGTGGAATGCTCGGCCTCGGTGGAGGTTTCATTTTGGGTCCGCTTTTTCTCGAGATGGGAATCCCTCCTCAGGTTTAGTTCCATTTTTATTAAGGGTAAAATTCAATTTATAACCCATCGTTTGAGGATCGTTTACGTATTAGACCATAAATTTTATTTTTTTTGACAAACGAAGTTCAACCCGGAAATCGAGTTAACACACTTGATTGGTGAGTTGATAGAAATTCTCAAATTTCTAATAGCTGATAAGTGAAGGTTCTGTTTGTCAAGAAAACATATTAAGGTCTAATATGTATACGATAACAAATGTTAGGATCTAAAATGTATTGTAGCTTTTGTTTCCATGAAAAATTGACTCTCTTTCACAAATTTGATGATAGGTATCAAGTGCCACAGCAACATTTGCCATGATATTCTCGGCATCGATGTCTGTCGTCGAGTATTACCTTCTCAAGCGATTTCCAGTTCCATACGGTAATAAAGTCAACTCAAAACAATCCGTTCTCGTCTTTTCAATTCGAGAAGCCAATCCAGCTTTTTATTAAAAAACGCTCCACTTGCAGCCGTCTTCTTCGTCGCCGTAGCTACGGTCTCAGCTGTTGTGGGGCAGTTGGTGGTGAGAAAGTTGGTCAGCATATTGGGAAGAGCATCTCTAATTATCTTCATTTTGGCCTTCACAATCTACATAAGTGCTGTTGCTCTCGGTATGTAGCTAGACTTTCACAAACTACTGTTTGATTGGAACATAGATTTCGATTTCGCTCGGTTCTTTTCAGGTGGTGTTGGCTTAGTGAGAATGATAAGAAGGATCGAGAGAAAGGAATACATGGGATTCGATAGTCTGTGCTCGACTTAGGCGCCTCCATTCTCGTGTGGTCTTCTTCTTCGGCTGTTCTCGGAGGATGAATATTCATTTCAATACCCCATATCTAGTTTATTGATTCTAGATATGTATTCAATAAAGTCTCATAAGATGTAAATTTTGACCTTTGTCTATCGAGGATTAACATCGTATTTGAATAATTCAAATGCAATTTGGTTGCGTAACAAAATCATGATCTCGAACTTTCTAATTTCGAATTGCAAATAGATCTAAGTACTATGATCTTATACAATATGTTACGGAATCCTATAATATGATTCCGGCCGGGGCAGTACTTCCAGTGAAGTTTCTTGCAAATTCTCTATTTTTATGATTCCGGTCGAGCGTTCTAAAGTTCATCTTTTTTCGGGTGCTTTTCTGGTCTCAAATGGGAGTTCATAGATGCTGCCAATTCCTTTAAGCTGGAATTTGTAGAAAGCTTGATCTGTACAGTAGTACGTCAATGCTTAAGAAATCATTACTTCAGCTTAGGAGAATCTAAACGAGATGTGATTTAGCTTACTGGATTTTCTTTATCATCAACTGGATAAAATAAGAGCATCGGATAGTCATTTACCTGCGACAAATAAGAGCGACAGCAGGCATAAATTACAAAATAATTTCACTGCCAATCTCTGAGAAATTGAAACACTAAAACTAAAAAGACATACTTGCAGTTCTGGATGCTCGTTGGCGGAGGCATCGATCTTCGAGAAGAAGAGATTATCCAAACCTTGGAAATGTTTGGCCAGCCTCTCAGCGTGCTTACTCGCGGTCTTGCAGTTAATGCACCAGGGCATGTGCACCTGTCTTGTAGAAGGAATAAGAGCGGCATCTTAGCCGAGGTTTCATAGCATATTTTCATATTTCTGATAAATTACTACATCTTATGGTCTAACTAATCTATGGTCAGCTATGTCCAGACACACATTCGCCTCACATTAAAGCTTAACTGCAGAGAAAACCGAACATAAGGAAAGCTGCAAATGATCGAACCTCCAAAAGAATATTCTTTGAACTTTTTAAAACCAAGTCGTCGAATGTCTTTCCGACGATGGAGGAGACACTGGCCTCTCTCTACAGATTTACGGCAATCGTTACATTCAAACAGGAAAATACGAAAAAGAAACAACACTTAAGGCAAGAAAATAGAGATCCGTAATCCAACGAGAGAATAATAATAAACTCACATTATCTGGTATTGGCTGTGATTTGTAGAAAGGTGGTAGTGTACCATGAAGCAATCCATGGCAGAAGTCCTACAATAAGCCAATAACTACCACTCAATGTGATTCATTAATGGAAGATGTCAAAGAGAAAAGAAAAGATTACTTCGAGCTCATTCCATTGTCGAAAGCGGCCATCTGTCAAATGCACAGGGCAAAAACAAAGGTTGTATCGTATGAACATATAGAGTCAATCGATGTTCGAGTGGATAATGATGGTTTCTACGAGTAACAGACCACTGTTTCGTCCGAGTCTTCAAGGCCGAATAAAGACAAGAAAGGCTTCGCGAGGTTTCCATCGTTAATATCTACGTATATAAACATTAACTGCATTCACAAGATGTTACCAGCAATCAACCATCAAAAAGTGGTACTTTCGAACAGATCAAAGTTCATGAATAGGACACCTTTGACTTAAACTTTCTTGCAACGTTCTGTAGGGGCTCAAGAAGCTTCTTTAATTCATCTTCTTCCGCAAAGAGAAGAACCTGGATAGTGAACCAATAAATTTAGTCCAAGGTCGAATATTCAATGTGAAAAAGATTAAAAATAGAAGCAATAGAAACCTGAAGTTTGTTTGAACTTGAGTAAACTTTGAGAGAATTCATTTCAGTAAGTTTGGTCACTAGTGGGAACTTATTAACTTCCAAAAACTGCAAAATTGCCTCCATTTCAAAAGTTCCTTCTGCAAAAACAAACTCAATTATTTGGTAAATTTCTCAGGCTCCATTTCAAAAGCACGAATTATCAATTGGAATCAGCGTCGATAACAAAAAGCTAACGAAATAAAACTTAATAGCGCCAACATAGCTTACTCACCATATTTGGTAAATTTCTCAGGCTCATTTTTTACCATTGCAAGGAATCTGTTAGACGGTGTAATATCTGGGGTTAGAAGCTTGGCAACTTCAGTGTCGCTCACTTCGACAAATTGGAGTTCATCGTTCTAAATTCTTCATAATCAAATCCCTGAAATCATGCCCATCAAAATTTCAATTCATCTAAAGTTCAAGCATATATTGTTTCAAAACTAAGATTGACAGAAGATTATCATAGAGAAAAGAAAGAGAGGAATGAAGCTGAAAACTGATAACATAATGGATCATAAAAAAGCTGATAACTTAAATGGCAATCATTCGATCAGAAAGACAAGGTTTAAAAAAACGAAGAAAAGTAAAAAACTAATTCCAGGAAAAATTGAAAACATGACCATTATCGAGTTCAGTACCTCGAATTTCTCAAAGAGACCAACAACAAATATATGGTGTTTCTTAAGAAGTCCTTCAGCCTCGCTGACTGAGCTAATTCTAATTACAGGAACACCGGTTTTTTCCTTGTCCAGACTACAATTTCTTCCCTGAACAAATATTCAAAACCACATATCAGCACTCATCACAAAACAACGGGTTTGAACATAAAATCAGTTGAAATCTATAACATAATGCAAGCACTTACGAGGAAAATCCCCCAGAGTTCGGTTGAGAAGTCCCATTAACAAAGAAAAGAATGGTTGGAAGCCCTTTGATTTTAAGCATTGATGCTGCTTTTGGATACCGTTCTGCATCGAGCTTTGCCATCAAAACAGGACTCCTTAGGTCCTTGAGCGACGTTGCAGCCTTTGCAAAGTGTGGCATAAGCTCAGCACTCCTAGCGCACCAAGGAGCATAACCCAGATTCAGAACATATTCATTTTGCTCTATAGCCCTCAATGTGTTTTCGCTGTTAAGTTCGACAACAATTCGTTGAGCTTTTGCCAAGATCTCCGCCTCCGACGACCTCACGTTCGTCCAATCATGTGCCTGTTTTCCTCCTCTTCGTCTAATGCCAACAACTCATCAAGACCCTCCAAATCCTCATCGTCAATTTCCCGATCAGTGAGGTCGGCGGCTCTGATGGTAGCCAAAATTTGAAGTAGCAGAAGAAGGGGAAGAGAGAAACAGATGAATCTCGAAGTGGGTGTTCTGAGAATCATGTCCACCGCTACTTTCTGCACCGGAAACTAAGTTTCAAGGAATTTGGGAGGAAGCAATGATTCATCAAATGTTGAGGTTCAAGCAGCAGAAGCCAAAGGCATTCATGGGGATATACACAGGTTTTTGCCAAATTGAAATCCGAAAACAAGAGCGGGTTGAATCCGAAGTAAAATAGTAATGGGTGTGAAGCCAGAACTCGCAGAATCAAAGGAGAATATAACGTCGGTTCTGTGAAGTCGGCAGAGAGTAGAACGTGAGAGCGACACCCTTTTGTCGACCAGACGGGGAATCGAAGCGAGACGCCGATAATGTGATTCAATAATCTGATTTCTACCAATTAGCGAATCAAAAAGTATAACCCAACTACTAATCACGAAGTATCAGACTCAAATTAACATCGAACTAGTTACCAATTTTAACTAATTTAGATTTCGATCAGCCTCTTCACATATTTCTTGGAAAGAGAGCAATCAAGATGTGTCCTTTTTTTTATAATTTACTGTTGTTTCTCATGTTTCTCTCTCGTTCTTGCCTTACAGCTCAATTATTTTTACGAAACTGAAATAAACGAGGGCCTTTCTTAATCGGTAGAACATCGTCGGGGGCCGTCGCACTGAAATAAACGAGGGATGAAGCACCTTCAATAGTCAAAAACTTGAGCAACAAGCCTCTATTGGTGAAAGGAGCACTGAACGTCTCAAAGAACTTGCTCTGCAGTGAATAAAGAAGCAAGATTCAGGGTTCAATGGTGAGTTAGATAATGCCTTATTGAAAAAAAAAAATTAGGGTTCTTGTTGAAGAAATGAGAGGCAAACCTGAGGAGCGTTGTAAGGAGAAGGAGCATCTGAAACGTAAAGATCCCACCGTCCAGTAGTGTTTCCTATATCTTGCAAATCAAAATACACGCTCTTGTCTCCATACTTTGCCATATTAAAAACATTTATTTTTCGGAGAATTAAAGGGAAACTTTTCAATAAAGTTTCAGCATTTCCAACCTGAAATTCTTGGGTTTGAGGCTCCGGCGGGCGGGGTTGACGGCGGGCTTTGTGCCGGTGAAGGTGCTTTCGCCGAGGCCTTTGATGCCCAGTAGTCGCTGTAGGAGTTGTTAGCTCGGGTAGCTCCTTGTATATTTAATCATCTCTAGCCTACTCATACACCTTAACTTATTCCTTACATGCTGTACGGCCTGGATGTGAGTGCGCTCGAGCGCTCGGCGCTCGGGCAAGGTATCTCTCTTTTTGATATCAAGCTAAAGTTGCAAGGGAAGCCATTTCCCTTTCCCAAGGTTATGAGCAAAGCATGGAGAATCCTGGCTTTTTGATAGTTTGATACCAACAAAGCTGACTGACACGTGGCAAATGGGTTTTGTAGAATGATCCGTAGTTTTCATTCAGGAGGTGACACGTGGGTGATAACTGGGTAAGGTTATCCTGGGGATATCGATTTCATTCGGAAAAATTCGAGGAATCAACCAAAAACATGATCATCAGTAGTCCTCCTTGCACGGATTGTTTTTCTCTAAATTCTTGTAATTTAGAGTTGAACGCAGAGAGAGAAATCATGATCTCTGGCCAAAAAAATAGAAATTATACAACACCTCAAATCCTGAAGTCTGTAAATGAGGCATACGAAGAAACCCACGATAAAAACAGGGCCTAAAACACAGTTCAACAGAAAACAGCTAGCCTAAATACTAACTAACAGAGAAAAATAGCTGTAGATTTTACAATTAATCGACTCAAATCCGCTTCCGGGATCAGCCATCTTCGCACTGCAAGCTTGTTCTGATATTTTTCAGAGTGCAAGAGATGACGTTGTTGACATAGTCAACCGACTCCATCGAAAGTTTGGCTGTGGGAGAGGTGTTGGTGAGGATTTGGAATGCAATTGTGAGCAAAGATCCTCCTTCTGAACCCTTTTCCTCTTTTCTCGAAGTGATTACGAGAGGTCTCGATTCGATCCCGTCGGGGAGAATCGAGAAACCGGAAGGCAAAACCGCGATGTTGCTCGAGTCACAACCTGTCATTACGGACTGCATGCCGCTGATGTCTACTTGCGCGTAGACCACCAAGGATTCGAATGTGTTTGTGCAGCTGTCTTGGAGTATCCACATGCTGTTCTCTTTCGATTTAATAGTCTGCAATATCGAAAAGTTCGGTAATTTGGATTCTGATTCTTATGAAATGAAGTTGAGATTGTGGAAGGAGACTTACTTGGATGGCGACGGCATTGCCTCGATCTTGGCCTTTGGATAAATTAGCGATGGATTGCGCTTGGCCTCCGGTGAAGATGATATCCCACTAAAATATCGAAGCGTAAATTTAAGAAATGATCTTGGACTGTGTTCGCGAGGAGATCGATAAAAGTACCTCGTTTCGGTGAGTTTCGTCTCGTAAGAAACCGAACAAAACGATAGGGGACACGGGAAGCCATACAGACGAAACCGCGCATAAGATCAACCCGAGAGGCTCGGCAGGGTCGTTCAAGTTCTTTCTAGAAGCAATTCTTATGTCTTCCCCTGTCTTGCTTGGGACCTTATTCCATGTGTTGAAGCTCGAGGCTCCGATGGCGCGACTAAAGCTACATGTCATTCTTTGAGCCAATTTCAGAATGCTTTTCCTCCCGGCCAGCGTCGAAACTCCTGATTTTCGATACATTTTATTTGTCGATTCCGTTTCCATGATAATTTATCGATTGAGATTCTTTTTTACCTGTAGAATCCTTCATGGGAACGTTGGTGGCCATGAAAAAAACAAGCCGCTCACATTGCAGCTGCAGCGTTGCCATCCAGTGCCTCGCCCCGAAGGCTAAACCGCTGTTAACGACAGTTCGGTACATGGTATGAACTGTGTTTTTCTGGCATTCTAAATGCTCCACCCAAATCACCTGAAAACCAATCAAATTATCATGTTTATATTAAGAACACTAAACTGATATACCAGGAACCAATATAATTTCATATGATCTGAAAATGGACAGCAAATAACCTTGCAGTGACCATTTGATTTATCTTCGATGATGCAACCGGAAGGACGCTTCCGGCATTTCACTAGCGAAGCATCGATGTTATCTTCGACTTTATCGATGGAAACGTCGACTATTGCCCACTGTTCGGGGCTCAACTGCTTGCAGTATCTGATAAAGTAAACCTCTCTCGTGCCCACCAATGGCGTAAGCATTTGAAGCTCGGCAAACATCTGTCGCCACGACAGAAAAGTTTAAGTTTTTGGCTCAAATTTCCTAAATAATTGAAACAAAGCTCGAGTTTCTATTTTTGAGATCTAAGCTCACCAGTTGAACCGATCCATTCTTGTTTGGACCTTCACCATGGTTGATAATGTCGACCGTAGCGGCTTTTGAGATCATAAATGGAAACATTTCCTTCCATTGATTCTACAATTACACACCCAGATCGTGTAAACCTCCTAATAATGTTACATAAATCTGCATAATAGAATCAATTTGAGGCCTTACCGCATCGACGAAACTCTGCACTAGTCGCGATAGGTCGAGGAAGACAATCCCGGTCTCTCTGGAGGCCTCAATTGATCGCTTGGGCCTACCATTGCCGGAGTTATCGACGGAGAATTCCTTCATGTACTCGTCGTAATTTAGTATTTCCCGCCCGGTTTCGACACTCCGAATCCAAAGTGGTTCTCCGGCTGAGGCCATCTTTTGAAGCTCCTCCATTGCTTGATTGACTATTTCGATGATTCTCGACTTCTCAAGTCCAAAAATTCCAGTGTAGAAGTCCAAGGAGCTTCGGTTTTCTTGATCGTTGCCAGCTGAACACGACGGAGATGATGTACCTCCCGGAGGGTATCTTCCGAGAGCAGTCTTCAGTTTTTCCACCTGCACAAAGCGACTTAATTCGATAAACTATGACATTTATCAGCATAATTGAAAAAAATGTTGCTTTAGGAAAATATTTGATTTTCACAGGCATTGTACAATGGAAGGTTTTCGAGCAATGCAGACCTCGGCTTTGAGTTTCGAGTTTTCGAGCCGGAGCTGTTGCTCCTCGGTGGTCAAGGCAGTGTCTCTACTAGTCGTTGCAGTGCCGCAATTAGGACAAGAGGATCTGTTTACCGACTCTCTCATCGATTTATTTTCATCTCTCAGCTTCTCCATCTCTGTTTTCAGCAAGGTGTTTTCATGGCGTTCTTGGATCGCCTACGCATAATCAATCACCAAAACCCCATATCAGGACACGGTAGAGAAGATAATTCGAGTTATGAAATTGATCTGGATTTTTGCATTTACTTTGATTTGTGTTCTTCGATTTTGGAACCAAAACTTGACTTGTCTTGGAGCTAAGCCTAATTGCTTGCTCAGTTGCTGCCTCTGCTTCTCATCTGGATGAGGCGATTCTTTGAACAGCCTGCAATGTTTTCCAAATTTTAAGCTTCGAGTTTCATGGAACAACAATGGAGGACTTGGAATCGAAAGAAAGATTGATAGATTACGCTTCCATTTCTCGGATTTGCTCGGCTGTATGACGATGGTACTTCTTCCTTTTCTTCTTCTTACTCTTGTCTCCATCTTCATCCTCGTCATCGTGTTCTCCCTCGGGATCAAATTCATCCTCGGATCTCGATCTACCGGGGCCGGAATTCTCGCTACTAATCTCCACCGTGTCTTCTCTACGGCCTCCTCCTCCTCCGCTCTCCTCCTCCCCCTCCTCCACCTCCGCGCTGGCGGCTGCAGCGGTGGCTCCGGCATCGCGGAAAATCCCAGCCTGAGAAAAAACAGAAACCAGAAGTGGGAAAGAGAAGTAAGTTAGAAGAAGCCAAATGAGTAAAGAGAAAAAGGGTGGGAAGAAGAAATCGCATACGAGGCTGAGAGAGAGAGCAGGCGAGGCAAAAAAGTCTTTGGTGCGTGAAGTCGGTTGATTGTTCGACATGTCCACGCCCATGGATGGCAAGGTCCGAAGCTCCCCTTGAAGTTTCCGATGGATTTATGGAGCTTAATCTGCAGTTATGGCTGCTGCCCTCACACTCTCATCTTAGAGAGAGAGAGAGAGAGATTTTAAGGATATAAAACAAAATGGAGCAAACCCAAATGAGGTTTTCTCTCCGAGGTTGGATTCTCTTCAGCAGGGAGAGAGAGAGAGCAGAGGAGCGAGAGAGAGCTGGTAGGGGTTGACTGTTAGATAGTCAACGGGGAATGAGGAAAGACTCAACTAACTTCTAAGGAAATTTCCAACCGTTTTTTGTAGTTCACTATTCAGCGCTCTTCCCTTGCTTCCCTAACCGCGCTTCAGATCTCCGTTGTCATCTCATCTCGCTCCTCCTACCTCCTTTTCTAAATAAATTAAATATTAATGCAATTAGAGTAATAAATTGATATATTTTTAATGGGTATTTTTAATCTTTTATTAAAATATTAACTTTGATAATTACACTTCACCAATCGATATTTAATAATTAAGATAAGTCATAGGAACATCGTGTCAAAATATAAAATTGAACGACAAATTAAATTGTAATCCGACGTATAATTTAAGCATACGACATAACCCCATTGGATTAAATTAGATGTATTTTTACTTTTTTAAAAAATGTACTCCAATTATTTTATTTCTTAAATTTAATATAAAAAGTCAGGTGACAATTCTTTTTACCACAAAATACATGGGTTTTTTAGGGTTAGTCATGCACCAGAACCAACGGTTCCGATTTTAACCTTATTTTATTTATATTTTAAAAATAAAATATATTTTTTTATTATATTTGAATCGAGTTTCAAGTAATTGGGTATGTTTATAACTAATTTTATGATTTATATTGCTTATTAGGATTTGAGTTGGGTTTTACTTAATTTTAAAACTTTTTTGACCGACAGCGTCGTTTTCGATTTTACTGTTTTTTATTCATAAATTACGGGTTTTTAAAAAAATTAGAACCAAGATCAGATTAAAACTGACGGTTCAGGTCCAGTTTACGATTTCGATCCAGTTTTGCCCACCCCTAATGAATCCGACCCTCCTCCAACAAATAGATCAAGATCTACTCAGAAATCTTCGTGATCAGATGCATCAAAGTCTACAAAAAAAAAAACGAAGAAGCGAGGCCTTCAACATCGAACAAAGCTGCCTTTTTAGTTACAAAAGATTATCAGCTCAATCTAAATCCAAGTAACCAATTAAGGGCTTTCCCAAATCCGATAATATAATCATATAATAACAAGAAAGTTCATGGCCTCGACATATATTTTTTATCTACTGATAGAATATGCAGTTAAGAGGCATCAACGTCCATAATTAGAGTTTTGGTGGCATGTGGGTTATGATTAAGCGTATCTGCTGTTCAAATTCAGAACTATTATTGTACTTTTATGCAGCTTCACAAGTCCATATTTGGTAGGTGGGAATGGTAGATCTGCTGAAGCAATCACATGACCAAGACAAAGGAAATAAATCAGAGTTTTTTGGGTGGATTTTTGAAATATAAACTCTTTTTTATATAGCTCCCATTTCAACACTGTTTCTCTTCTCCTCCTCTAAATGCACATTTCTATGAACACCCCATCCCACTCATGAAAGCAAAAGAGGAAGCTAACACATCCACAAGTAACATTTATGATATCTTCATCTCTACTGTCTTCGAATTCTGGATTCAAACATGTTTTAAACTTCCCACTATTGTGCTTGTGCATATGGAGAGAGAGAGAGAGAGAGAGAGAGAGAGAGAGGTAAACTTGACTTAGATGAGACATTATTCTACAATAAGTCTTGTCTTTTCACGAGGTATATAAAATTTCATACAAGTTATAGTATCAAAAATGCAGAAAACTATGGCAGATCTGCTTTGCTAAACTAAACCTCAAGGAATACAGCATTATAGAAGGCTCGGAAACAAGAAAATTGCATCGAATTATGTTTCTAAAAAGTGTCGGAAAGAACAGAAATGCAAGAGACAAAAAAATCACCTGTTTGGATGAGCAGAAACTAAGATGTGCTTCTAATAGTACAAACAACTAGGAAAAATCTGTACTCAAAGCAATCTATCACATTAAGTATTGAACATTCTCTTCAATCTATCACAGAATTAAGCTAAATTATCTTTACTACTCAGTTGCAGAAATAATCTGGGAGAAGGAAACATGTTCATTGCCAGCTGTCTTAAGTACATTTTTTTTGCAGATAACAACCCAAAACTCAAATAGTCGAGGATGCAGAGGATGTCACAAAGCCGACGGGCCCATGACACAGTGAAAAAATCCACCATATAATGCAGGAGCAATGATAATTGAGTCAAAGAAGAACATCATAGCTGCCTTTTTACAGCACTATTAGCATCATGATTAACAGACCATTTCTTATAATGAAGCTTTGGGATTCTATAGAAGCCTGAGAGACAGTTAGCTGTTGAATAGTGGATGAAATGGTGGTTTTAGAAGTCAGATGGAAAGCAATTTCTAAACAGTGGCATACAATATGTAAAGAAGATAATGATTTGACATGAAACGTCATGAGATGTGTTACAGAACAATTACTCCAAAGTTTTACAGAGCAAACAGTCGGTGCGCCAAATTAAATGAAGCTTTAACTAGATTTTTACTGGTCACACCGTTGTGCAGTTTCAATATTCGGATTAGTTGCAGCAGCCAGAAATTTTACCATGTTTAAACAAAGAATGAGGAGGCATTTTTAGAGCTTGGACGAAAATTTCTTGTACATAGTAAATAAGAAAGAAATATTACAAGTCCAAGAAATGGATCCAGGGTTCACCTTTTGTGTAAAGTAAAATTAGGCCAAAAACCAAACACGTTTTGGTAATGCAAACTTAATAATAAGTACAGTGTATGCTCATCGATGCGGACTAAAATTTTGTCATGTAGTTGGATTTTAGTTTCAAATTTTGGGTTGCAGCATCATCCTGATTCAAACTGATGATGAAAAATAGATGCAGATAACTACTAGTCCACCTCTAACTGTGGTTCACATCTTTTATTGAGATCTAGCTTAGAGACATGAGCATAGAAGCAGCTTTTGCTAACATTCATGCTGACCGATCAACCTCGAATTACGTCCAAAGGAGAAAAAAAATGGACAAGAAAAAAGACATCAATGTGACATGTTGAAAACATGCTCGCTATATTTTACAGTGACAGAGATTCAAGATGCCAGATTACTGTGAATACAACACATGTCATCGGCTGCGGACTTCAAAGCATCTAAAAAGATGGATTTTTTATTGCATAGTTACAAGTTAGACCGAAAGTAAACTACGCAGGTAAAAAAGCTTGAAATTCAGACACCCAAAATAAGCACTAGCTTAAGGAACTTGTTTCCATAACTAGGTCCAATAACGTAGTCCACAAAAGAAATGCACACCAAAAACATGACGAGGTAAAAATCCACAGATTTGTGGATGAGCTTTTTTTGATCTATTCAATTCTTTCTAACTGACAGCTGTGTAAGGTTTGATTTTTCTGTGTTTTCTTGATCGTTTAGTTTGCTGCATCAAGAGCTTTTTTTATGACTAGTTGCCTTGGCCAAAAAAAACCATGCCAGCCAGATGCAGAAGATCTCAAGGTTCTGTCTCTCCATCGTATACAAAAACCAAAGATTCTTGAATATACCATATCCAGAAACGGTGTTTATTAGCTTGGATGGGAGCAATAGAATGAGGATCTTCAATATAATCCAAAGCACTGCTGTTCTCAGAGTGACCATCCAAAAATGTATGATTGGTGGCTATACAGCGTGTCAAAAAGTCAGCTTTTGGGTGGCTTGAATCTCATCAACATTCAAAGATTCTCTTCCGGCAAATTTTCTTTCCTTATCTATCCCACCTAAATGTACACGTCTGCTTCTAAATTCAATGTTAAGACGTAGTCAATTAAATCAAGTAGACTGTTTTTCCATCGATTGTTGGTTTAAACAAGACCATTCGACAATCAAATATCTAGGCTTAGACAATGATATAAAAAATAAGAAATTAACAAGGATAGAATCCCTATCTATTCAGCAAACAGATTTTCTATATCAAGAAGCCTCTGTTCAGCATCTCAGCAACCTTAACACGTATAATTGAGAGTGTTACATGCATTACCTCAAAAAAGGTCTGTAAATTTGAACGTAGCTGAGTCGAGGAAGAATCACAAAATACAGCCATGTTTCCGACCATCATCAAAAACCAGACACCAATGCTCGAATCGCACAGCAACAGTATGAATGATTTCGACTTATCATAGTAAAGCACCACCAGCAAGAGATCTCTAATCAGTAAGCCTAGAGAGATCATTATCAAGGAAGAGAGAGTTCTAATCTAGGATGACATCGGAACGTGATGCATATGCTCTACTTTCAATTAGCTCAATCCATGTTATATGTACAAGGATAAACATCAAAACCTCTCGACACATAAACACCTAAACCTTTTTAAGATTGAATTTAAAAAGCATTTTTTTTATTTTATATAGTGAATTTATCATGCTTACGTAAAAAATCTTTTTTTTTTTATTATCATGGCACAATTTCTAACTATATTTAAAGTTGGAATAAAAAAATGAAGGAGACGTACTTGGTTTTATGAAGCTTCTAACAACCCCCATCAAGTGCAAATTAGGCAAAGCTAATACAATTGGCTAAAAGGGTTCATCCAAGTGCACTCTTGACGAAATCCACACATCTTTTTTTGGGTGGGATTGGGTGAACTAATCATCACCATCCACTAAATTCTACCTCTTCCGCCCATTACCGGTTCATATTTGAGCCATTCAAACATCGTGATCGTGCTGCTTGTTTCTTTGTTCAAAAGTCGAGAGGCTAACGTTATCCAATTTTTATTTTTCATCGCATATTCGGATTAGTGAAACTTAAACTAATCGAGTTTTCGATGCACGGAAAATAAATAAAATTCTCGATAAATAAATCGACATGAAACAAAACAAACTTGGGTCGCATTTTCACTTTCAGTTTATAGCGTGTAATTTCAAAAGGTCGGTTTAACTTTTTCAACAGTGTTCAAGTCAAGCCTGAGAGAAAATTATTCATCAAACATCAAAAGAAACCCAACGAAATTTGAAAAACAAAACCAATAAAATTAGTCTAGAAGGGTGTTGGTGAGCTTCAAATGGGTGGACGTGGCAACGAAGGACGAAAACGAGTCAGCAGGATTCCCTTGGACAGCCATTAGAGCAGAGAAACTGCGAATAATGAGGTCCTCTGAAGTCGTATGTTAGAGGAAAACTTGGCCAATCCCGTTGAAATTTCAGGTACAGTGACAGCAACGGCGATGGCAAAAATGAGCATGCAGAGCCATCGGGGTCGTAGTGGGAGTAGGAGTGGTAGTGGGCTGCTCTGTCTGCTCATGTTTGAATTTCGTCAACCCACCAAATCTACCCTTTTTTGGACCTATTCCAGCTCCTACTATTTTCATGGAATCAAGACCATTTTTTTAAGTTCTTCATCCCCTCCGTCTTCCTCACTTTCCTGGCCCCTCTCTCTTTGCCACCCCATTGTTTCTCGCAGTCATTTCAGCTCTTCTTTCATGGCGGAGGAGTGAAGAAACAAACCCATAATCTAAACTCTTTCTTTGTTGATCGGAAAACCAGACAGACCTTGAGAAGCTTAGCGATGGAGGGGAGGGGGAGCAGAGACTTTGGTCGGAGTGTGAGCAGAACGGGTGGGTGGATCATGGAGGATGTCTTCGGAGGTGGAAACCATTCGAGGAGAAACAGCAGCCATGGCGATGAAGATGAAGAAGCTCTTAAATGGGCTGCCATTGAGAAACTTCCGACCTACGATCGGCTTAGAACAAGCATCATTAAATCGTTTCTCGAAAACGAGCCTCATAAACAGGTTGATGTCCGAAAGCTCGACGTTAATGACCGGCAGAACTTCATCGACAGATTCTTCAAAGTTGCAGAGGAAGATAACGAGAAGTTTTTGACCAAACTCAGAAAGAGAATCGATAAGTGAGTTGTTCTTTCCCCGTCGCACGCCGTTATTACATTCAGTCGAACCATTCTGTCGTTTACTATTTTTCGCCGGAGAATTCATTTCAGGGTTGGGATTAGACTGCCGACGGTGGAAGTTAGATTCGAGAACTTGAATGTAGAAGCCGATTGCCATATCGGGAACAGAGCTCTTCCAACTCTTCCAAATGCGGCAAGAAACATTGCAGAATCTTCGCTCAGTATGTTTGGAATTCACTTGGGTAAAAGAACCAAACTCACCGTCCTTAAAGACGTCTCCGGCGTCATCAAACCCAAGAGGTAATCTGAAGCTCGCCGTCAAGGCTTATCTTCATCGGCGATTCATTTGAATATCAAACTCTCCATTTGTGCTTTCTGTTCAGGATGACTCTCTTACTAGGTCCTCCGTCCTCCGGAAAAACTACTCTGCTACTGGCACTCGCCGGAAAGTTGGACCCCACCCTAAAGGTGAGAGTGAAGGTTCACTGATGTACCATAAGATTGAAATTAATTTAACGTAAACGAGGTGGAAAACAGGTGAAGGGAGAGATAACGTATAATGGGTACGAGCTGAAAGAGTTCGTGCCGCAGAAAACATCAGCGTACATTAGCCAAAACGACGTTCACGTCGGAGAGATGACGGTGAAAGAAACCCTGGACTTCTCCGCAAGGTGTCAAGGAGTTGGAACGAGATACGGTAAAAGAAAAGTACTCTTAAATGAAAAAGAAAAAAACTTGTTTTTTCACAGAAAGTATTTTGATGGTTAAAGTGCAGATCTGATGGCCGAGCTCGCCAGAAGAGAGAAGGACGCCGGAATATTCCCGGAGCCGGAAGTAGATCTTTTTATGAAGGTACCCAATCCCCGTTCACCTTGTTTATCATCATTATACAAAAAAGGGGAGAAATTAGAGTAATTTGGTGGGGTTTGCAGGCGACCGCCATGGAAGGAGTTGAGAGCAGTTTGATTACCGACTACACACTCAGGGTACGTGCCTACTGAACTCGTAAAGAAACGTAATCTGTGTAAAAATGGTGGCCTGTCCATCAAACGTGACTTCACTCAGGCCAACTCCATCATGGCTCGCCAATTTTCTTCTTCTCACCAACTTTGTTGGTCGGATAGTGGGTCCCCTGTCTTTTCTCCTACGACTCTCGAGACCAGATCAGTTAACCCACCAACTATGCCACGTGGCAACCCATGCTGTTTTGTCGGGATTTGACACGTGGAATTGCATGTGAAATTGCAGATACTGGGTCTGGATGTATGCAAGGACACCATCGTTGGAGATGAAATGCAGCGCGGCATTTCTGGAGGGCAGAGAAAGCGCGTTACCACAGGTCCCCTCGTCAACTAATAACTAGGAACTGAAACTGAAATCAGGACTGAAATCATCCCTTTCAATTTTATAGTTTTTAGAACTGGAACAGAAATCATAGAAATCATAGAATTATATGCTATGATCCTAGTTCAAATCCATGGTTATGGATGCAGGAGAAATGATTGTTGGACCGACAAAAACTCTGTTCATGGATGAAATATCAACGGGGTTAGACAGTTCAACAACGTATCAGATAATCAAGTGCCTGCAACAGATCGTCCATCTCACCGACGCCACCATTTTCATATCCTTGCTCCAGCCGGCGCCGGAGACCTTTGATCTTTTCGACGACATCGTACTCTTATCCGAGGGCCAAATCGTCTACCAGGGCCCACGACAACACATCCTCGACTTCTTCGAAAGCTGTGGATTCAAGTGCCCGGATCGAAAGGGCACTGCTGATTTCTTACAAGAGGTAGTTTCAACCATATAATCCACCCCAATCCTCGAAATTTTCTTTATTGAATCAAAGCTCTGTTGCAGGTCACTTCGAGGAAGGATCAAGAACAGTACTGGGCTGACAGAAGCAAAGCATACAAATACATATCGGTGACTGAGTTTGTCAAGCTATTCAAGCGCTTCCATGTCGGGACGAAGCTCGAAAACGAGCTCTCCATCCCTTATGATAAGTCCAATTCCCATCAAGCCTCTCTTGTTTTCACCAAATATTCTGTACCCAAAATGGAGCTTCTCAGAGCCAATTTCGACAAGGAATGGCTCCTGATAAAGAGAAACTCGTTCGTTTACGTCTTCAAGACAGTTCAGATCATCATCGTCGCGCTCATCGCGTCCACTGTCTTTCTAAGAACCCAAATGCGCACCCAGAACGAAGGAGACGGCGCGCTCTATATTGGGGCCCTTTTGTTTTCCATGATCATTAACATGTTCAATGGTTTCGCCGAGCTTTCCTTGACCATCGCTAGACTCCCGGTGTTTTACAAGCACAGAGACCTGATGTTTCATCCTGCTTGGGCTTTTACTGTCCCCACTGCTCTGCTTCGCATACCCATCTCTGTCTTCGAAACCGTAGTCTGGATGATCATTACTTATTACACAATCGGATTCGCACCCGAAGCTAGCAGGTCATCTAGCAATCATCTCTGATAAGATTTGATTAATGTCACATCTTATAGTTGATCTACTCATATGTGTAAATGGTATGGATTAACGCTTGATGTTTTTCTTTTTCTTTTCAGGTTTTTCAAGCAGACATTGTTGATTTTTCTGATCCAGCAAATGGCCGCTGGAATCTTCAGGCTTATTGCAGGGTTCTGCAGGACCATGATTATTGCTAATACAGGAGGATCTCTGACACTTCTCCTTGTGTTCTTGCTTGGAGGTTTCATCCTTCCTCGAAGTCAGTTTCTCACACTCCTTCAACTCTGGTTACCATAGAATTATTCGAACATCATGTAACATTAGCTTTAATCTAATAGATCAAATTCCAAAGTGGTGGGTGTGGGGCTACTGGATTTCTCCAATGAGTTACGGGTTTAACGCTATCAGCGTCAATGAAATGTTAGCTCCTAGGTGGATGAACAAACTGGTATGTCTCTCTTATGTAGTTTAGATAGACAAAACAGAGTAATTTTTTGTTTCAATCTCGAGCATAAATGGAGCTTTACTTGCACTGCAGGCTTCAGACAATACTACTCCGCTTGGTTTAGCAGTGCTCCAGAATTTCAACGTCTTTCCTGATAAAGAATGGTTTTGGATTGGAGCAGCAGCTCTTCTCGGATTTGCAATTCTCTTTAATGTCCTCTTCACTCTGTCACTTATGTATCTAAATTGTAAGATTTAGTATTGTTCTTCACGATTCATTTTCATTTCCTAGTTTCCTCTCGTTACCGTGTGAAAAAAATCATTTACGAGGTTGCTTTAACATGTCAGCTCCGGGAAAGCCACAAGCAATTATATCAGAAGAAACTGCAAGAGAGATGGAGGATGAGCTAGATGAATCTAAGGAAGGACCTCGCCTGAGACGGCCCCAATCCAAGAAAGACTTGTCTAGATCATTGTCCATCTCAGATGGGAACAATACAAGTAAATAACCTTTTGTTCTTTGGAGGATTATCATTCGCTTATCTTGATTCTTACCTGAAAATTTGTGCAGGAGAAATGACCATTTTGCGAATGAGCAGCAGATCAACTTCAAGTGGATTTACTAAAACTTCAGATTCCTCCATTGAAATAGCCCGAGGTGTCGCCCCGAAGAGAGGAATGGTTCTTCCATTTACTCCTCTTGCCATGTCCTTCAACTCTGTAAATTACTATGTTGACATGCCTCCGGTAAGAAGAATAATCTTCATTTCCTTCTGTTAAAAAAATCAAATCTAAATTTATCGTATTGCAATCTATACACACAGGAAATGAAGGAACAAGGAGTCACTGAGGATAAGCTTCAACTCCTACGTCAAGTAACCGGTGCTTTCAGGCCCGGAGTCTTGACTGCACTGATGGGAGTCAGTGGAGCCGGAAAGACAACCTTAATGGATGTTTTAGCAGGAAGAAAGACCGGTGGTTACATCGAAGGTGACATCAGAATTTCAGGGTTTCCTAAGAATCAAGAAACCTTCGCCAGAATATCTGGATACTGTGAACAAACCGATATACACTCACCACAAGTGACCGTTCGAGAATCGTTGATTTACTCAGCATTTCTTCGGCTCCCGAAAGAAGTGAGCAATGAGGAAAAGATGGTAAGAGTGCTACAAAATTCAATGCTTTCATGGTGTGGCAAAATTTAATATTTGATTTGGACGATGATGTCAGGTTTTTGTCGATGAAGTTATGGACTTGGTGGAGTTGGATAATCTCAAGGATGCTATTGTGGGGCTTCCTGGGATTACAGGGTTGTCGACAGAACAACGTAAAAGGTTGACAATTGCTGTAGAGCTTGTTGCTAATCCTTCCATCATTTTCATGGACGAACCAACGTCCGGATTGGATGCTCGAGCGGCGGCAATCGTGATGAGGACTGTCAGAAATACTGTGGATACTGGAAGAACAGTTGTATGTACAATTCATCAGCCAAGCATAGACATCTTTGAGGCCTTTGATGAGGTAAAATTTTCTCTTCTTTCAAAGATTTCGTTTCCAGATTCCAAACTAATAACGTTGTATTTCAGCTTCTACTGATGAAGAGGGGAGGACAAGTGATCTATTCAGGGCCATTGGGCCGCCATTCTTGCAAAATCATCGAGTATTTTGAGGTAATCTATGTTTGTTACAGTCTTGGTACAAATTTTCACCAAACCAGAACGAAATTTCATCACCTGAATCGAAATTTGCTTTTAATAGGCAATTCCCGGAGTTCCAAAAATCAAGGACAAGTACAATCCTGCAACTTGGATGCTGGAAGTGAGCTCTATAGCAGCTGAGCTCAGGCTCAGAATGGACTTTGCGGAACATTACAACTCGTCTCCATTATATCAGTAAGTCAGTCTAATCTAAGTAAAATAGAGTTAGGTTGATAACGAGTTTTGTGAATTTGGAGCTAAAAAAAGATGCAACGGCAGGCGAAACTTGGCGCTTGTGACTGAATTAAGCAATCCGTTGCCAGGGGCAGAGGACATCTATTTTGCAACACGATATTCTCAATCATCATGGGGACAGTTCAAATCATGCATTTGGAAGCAATGGTGGACTTACTGGAGAAGTCCTGATTACAATCTAGTTAGATTCTTTTTCACCTTAGCTGCAGCTCTCATGCTTGGGACCATTTTTTGGAGAGTTGGCACCAAAAGGTACATCCCACCTTTCTTCCCATGAAGCCATGAAATAAATTCTTAAAAAGTTTGATCTTTTATCTTGATTAAGGCAAAACTCAAACGAATTGACAACGGTGATCGGAGCCATGTATGCTGCCATTTTGTTCGTCGGAATCAACAACTGCTCCACCGTTCAGCCAATTGTCTCCGTCGAGAGAACTGTCTTTTATAGGGAACGGGCTGCCGGAATGTACTCTGCCCTGCCTTATGCTCTTGCACAAGTGAGCACATGCTTTTCTTTTGGAGACAGCTTGGAAAAATAACAAAAAACTAATGCATGAAATGTCAACCATGACAGGTGCTTGTGGAGGTTCCATTTGTGTTTTTGCAGACGACCTACTACACTCTTATCGTATACGCCATGGTTAGCTTCGAGTGGGCAATCGGAAAGTTCTTCTGGTTCTTCTTCGTCACCTTCTTCTCTTTCCTCTACTTTACCTACTATGGTATGATGACCGTCTCTATCACGCCTAATCATCAAGTGGCGTCCATTTTCGCGGCTGCTTTTTATGCGCTCTTCAATCTTTTCTCGGGCTTCTTCATTCCAAAACCTGTAAGTTTTTATTTTGAATTGGAGGGAATTTACGACTAGAACAACTAGATGGAAATTGACAAATTGTTTGAAATTTGTTTCAGAAAATTCCCAAGTGGTGGATTTGGTATTACTGGATTTGCCCCCTCGCTTGGACCGTGTATGGCTTGATTGTGTCCCAATATGGCGATGTCATGAGCACAATTAAAGTCCCCGGAGTGGCGGTTGATCCCACGATCAAATCTTACATAGAAAGCCATTTCGGGTATGATCCGAGTTTCATGGGACCGGTTGCTGCAGTTTTGGTCGGCTTCACTGTCTTCTTTGCTTTCATGTTTGCCTACTGCATCAAGACTTTGAATTTCCAGATGAGATAGAACACGTTAAAAACATATCTATATTTACCCAGATAGATTAGATTGCCGGATCTGGTCTTAATATTTTCCTTGAAAAAGTAAAGACTTTACGCATTCACTGTATGAATATTTATTATATGATAGAAAAATAAATCTTTTTTGAAATGAATCTTCGATATAATTCATTCGAGGGTGTTGAAAATTGAACCAATGCGTGGAAAATACGTCGGACACGATCCACACGTTTTGTAAAAAGGTGTGAAAATGTCTTTTTTTTTTGGATTGTCGAAGATGCCAGTGGTTCTCCGTGGACTGGTCCTCAAAAAAATGGCGAAATTTGGGGTTTGGGGTGAGATTGCTAAGAGTTAACCTTTTCATTTTTCTTTTGATCCCGTTCTGTCAAATGAACGAGGATGAATTTGATCAAACTCTGCTCTAATCTGTTTCAGACAAGTGTTTGTTTGAGCACTGTAAATTTGTATTCTTGAATTAATGTCGCAATAATTCTGAGCCACTTATAGCGTTGATGAAAGAGACAGAGGTAGTGTCTAGAAAGTAGGTGTATTTATGAACCGCAGCTGTAACGAGTGGTGAGCAATGGCCATGGTCAGTTCCAGGCCCCACCCCCACTTTCCCCTTCCGCTGGTTCTTCTTCACCCACACACTTTGTTCTTATTGTTTATTGGCGGATGCAGCGAATCGACGTGGTTCCTTCGTGCAATCATCACGAGACAGCTTTTGATCGAAGTTTTTAACTGGGTTTCTGACAAAAGCGAGGGCATCTTGGTCTGAATTCTGAATCAGAGTTTTGAGAAAATTTTAATGGTGGGTCGGTGCACCTACCCATCTGCTCGGATCCCATGGAGCGTAGAATTATATGGAGTGTTTATTGTTATCACCCACGCCAATTCTGAAAGTGTGGAATTCGGAGGGTGGAGATTTGGAGGGACGAAAATGGTAGTGTGGAAAGTTTTGGAAACGACGAAAATCCGGCGGTGTCTACGAGGAACGTTTCTCCTTGGATCCTCATTCTGATCCTCGTCACTGTCGATAAAACCTCTTTTGCTCAGGTCCATGATCTGATGGGTCCGAAACTTTGCTCCCATGATCTGATGTCTCATTTCTTTATTGTTTTTTTGGACTTCTCAAACGTGACGAATTCAGTGACCGCTTCGTTCGGTCTCTGGTGAGAGAAAGAGGAGGGGGGTTTGCTATTTATTGCGCGTCACCTTCCCATTTCTGATCTCTCCGTTTCCTCTCTAATTCCGAAGACGAAAGTCCAGTTTCCAGACGGAATCGCCTGAGGGAAGCAAGGAGAGACCGGCTTTTAAAGAATCATTTGCTTTATTCTCCCCTTGTTGTCTCTTCGCTTCTCCTTTTTCTTTTGGACGTTCTTTTCGGATTTGATTCGTCATGGCTTCGTTGAGCAGGAGTGATTTTCTGGTAAAATGATCTAACCACCCATTTCTTCGTTTCGTAAATGAATCACGACTAGCTTCTCGAAATTTCTGTTTCGAATGTTTCATTTTCCCATGTTTTCACTGTTGCATGGGTCTTAATTGAGCTAAAAAGCCATAGATCTATTAGCTTCCATCCTCGAACTTATCGAAATTGAAAATGGTTGCGAACACCCTGACAATTTGCTTGTTGGTACCCACAAATCAATTTGCGTGTTTTCTTTTTTACCAGAACAAGACGGCCATTTCTGTGCCACGTACACCTCAGCTCAATGGCCAGAGAAGAAGCTTAGGGAGCTTGAAGGTGATTGCTCTAGGTTCGAATGGTGCGGCAGGGGAGAAGAGCAGCAGTCTTGTGATAGAGACCCCGTCCAAGGCAGCAATAGGGGCGGTCGAAGCAAAATCCACCGTGAGTAGTGGGGTTCACGAAGACAGTGCCACCGCCGATCAATTCATCACTCCTTGGAGCGTCTCCGTTGCAAGGTGATCATGGATTCCCCCATTTTTCTCATATGGGTTTGCAATTTTATCGTCTTGTGCGATTGAAATGTTTAGTTCATCTTAAATAAGATTCATTTTTATCAAGTTTGGTTTTTGGGGAAAATTATGAAATTTCATTGCATGCAAGATGAAATAGGGATGAACATCCTTTCATCTCAGTTTGGTTTCAAGGATGATTGTTGTTTTGCGTGCTGTCATTGAATTCTGCAATGGTTCCTGTGTGTATGAATGCCACTATTCGTCCTTTTCCAAGCCATTTTCTCGTCTTTCTGAGCTGTACTCAAACTACAGCGGGTATAATTTATTGCGCGACCCACACCACAACAAAGGGCTCGCTTTCAATGACAAAGAGAGAGATGCTCATTATTTGCGTGGGTTATTACCCCCTGCTATAGTTGCTCAAGATCTTCAGGTTTTTCAACGCTTACATAAGACTTTCTCGATTTTGTTTTGGTTTCTTATGTGGTTTTTGTTTTCTTCATATATCAGGTGAAGAAGATGCTGCACAATATCCGCCAGTATCAAGTTCCCCTGCAGAAATATATGGCTATGATGGATCTTCAGGTGGCATTTTACTAAGACCTTAATTTTTCTGAGTAGAATTCATGCATCTCTCTTGTTCTTGTTGAAAAGATTTCACGTTTTTCTGTGTTGTCATTCATATATTTCAGATCCATGTGGTTTCTCTTCCGGGATTTCCTTTAAAATTTGCTTTTTAGCTGTCAACACTTCTTCAAATCATATAACATTATGTTTATGTGATGGGAGAAAAAACATTGATTTGTCGTAAATTTGAAGCTCTATATTCTAATTCTGGTGGTATTTCAATGTTGCAGGAGAGAAACGAAAGACTGTTTTATAAACTTCTCATCGACCACGTTGAAGAATTGCTCCCAATTGTCTATACACCAACTGTAGGTGAAGCTTGCCAGAAGTATGGCAGTATCTTCAGGCAACCACAGGGTCTATACATAAGTTTGAAAGAGAAGTATGTCTGCAGTTATTTACAATATCGCCAGCAAGGATCTTTACAGTTGTGTTAAACTAAGATTTTAATCACACAGGGGGAGAATTCACGACGTCTTGCGAAACTGGCCAGAGAAGAATATTGAAGTCATTGTAGTTACCGATGGGGAGCGGATTTTGGGACTCGGAGATCTTGGATGTCAGGTTAGTTCTGTAAAATAACACCTTTTGCTGAAGCTTTGCGATGAATAAGGATTCAGACTCTCTCTCTCTCTCTCAATATATATATATGCAAACACCATGGTGCAGGGGATGGGAATACCAATTGGAAAACTTTCACTATATTCTGCACTTGGAGGTGTTCGTCCTTCAGCTGTAAGTTTCTGTTTGATCTCTTATTTTACTTTCATGCTACACAACTACTACTTTATTCAGCCATCGACCGAGACTTCACTGAAGTTGTTGCACTTAAAATTAGCATGGTACTTTAGATTCTCTTGTGCATTCATATTGCTTATGTTGATATTCAGTGTTTACCCGTGACCATTGATGTGGGTACAAACAACGAGACATTATTAAACGATGAATTCTACATAGGGCTGAGGCAAAAGAGGGCCACTGGACAGGTTGGGAAATCATTTGATGGATTCATTTTGGGTTTCATGCTCATTTTCATTTTGAATGAATATGTTCATATCATACTGAATTAAGATTTTCCACAGGAGTATGCTGAACTCATGGAGGAATTTATGACTGCAGTCAAACAGAAATATGGAGAGAAAGTACTCGTTCAGGTCTGACTCTATTGGATAAGGATTAGGGGTGGGCACGTGGCGGTCCAGCCTACTTTTATCTCGAAATAAAATATATTTTTTGTTATATTTGGGTCGAGTTTTAAGTAATTGGATAAGTTTATAATCAATTTCAGGATTTATTCGAATTTTTTTAGGGTTTGGATAAGATTTTACTCGATTTAAAAATGTTTTTGACCAACGGTCTTGGTTTTGGTTTCACGATTTTTTACTCTTAAAGACCAACACCAGCCCACAAATCACGGTTTTTTAAAAATTAGAACAAAAATCAGATAAAAACCGACAGTTTCAGTCCGGTTTGCAGTTCTTGTCCGATTTTGCCCACCCGTAATAAGGATCTCTTTGCTTTGTTATCATTAGATCTTGTTCACTCAAACTTATAGAGTTTTCTACATTTTGAAGTTCGAAGACTTTGCCAACCACAATGCTTTTGATCTGCTGGCAAAATATGGCGCAACTCATCTTGTTTTCAACGATGATATTCAGGTTTCTTTAAATCAGTATTTTAAGATTTTGATGATAAATCATTCTTAGTCTTAAACAAATCGCGACTATCTTGTACCTACTTTGTAGGGCACGGCATCTGTGGTTCTGGCTGGGCTTGTTGCTGGTCTAAGATTAGTCGGTGGAACCTTGGCCGATCATAAGTTTTTGTTTCTAGGTGCCGGAGAGGTAAATCTTATTATACGATATCAATATCATTGTTTTATAATTGGTGACGGAAATGGCTCCTCGTCTGATTTATTTTTTAGCTAGTGAATTGAAAGCACCTAATTTAGCTCTTTAACCCTTAATTATTCTCTTTTATTTCTCAATTTTTTTCCTCTGCTATGCATTTTGCTTTACTCGAGTCGTTTGATGGTTGCAGGCTGGCACTGGAATAGCAGAACTCATTGCTCTTGAAATATCAAAACAGGTGAGAAATTCTCTACTTCTCCCACAAAAATCGATCGATGCAGGTACTTTCTAATCGATCGAGCCCCTAATTTGCAGACAAATGCTCCCCTGGAAGAGACCCGTAAACGAATTTGGCTGGTGGACTCGAAGGTAGATTTAAAACGAAGAGAAAAACACATTAGATTATCCGTCTTTCTCGCCGATTGTAAAATGACTATTTATCGTGCAGGGTTTGATAGTTAATTCCAGGAAGGAATCTCTCCAACATTTCAAGAAACCTTGGGCTCATGACCATGAACCTATTAAGGATCTTGCAGATGCTGTAAAGGTGTCAAAAATCTTTTTCAAGACGAGACTCGATGAACTCAATCGAATTTTTTCAAACATTCTTTTTTCATCCTATTTCAGGCAATCAAGCCGACGGTCTTGATTGGAACTTCGGGTGTCGGACGAACCTTTACTAAAGAAGTAGTGAAGGCTATGGCTTCCATAAATGAGGTGCTTTTTCCATCTCACCCCTTTATATGGAGAAGATAAATAACTTAGTTATAAGATATCGTTCCCTGTTCTTCGCAGAGACCCATCATTCTATCTCTTTCAAATCCCACATCACAATCCGAATGTACAGCCGAGGAGGCTTATAAATGGAGCCAAGTGAGTCATAAACACTGTCTGTAAACCAGGTTCCTTTCCGGCTGTCGATTATTATTTTTTTTTTATGTTGCTTTCAGGGACGTGCAATTTTTGCAAGTGGGAGTCCATTTGACCCTGTTGAGTACGAGGGAAAGACTTTTGTCCCTGGACAGGTGTCAGCTAATGCAATTTTACTCGATTCTGGAATTATAGTTTAGAAACAACTGATTTATTAGCGATGGATTTTTGAATTCAGGCTAATAATGCTTACATTTTCCCGGGGTTCGGGCTCGGTTTGATTATGTCTGGGGCCATCCGTGTTCACGATGACATGCTTCTGGCAGCTGGTAAGTGAACATATATACTTTCAAACTTCAAACATAAGTGGTAGTTGAACAATGGTTTAGTACAAGAAGCCCCAAATAATCTTTGCTTTGTGGAAAATCCAATCTTCGAATTAATTTTGACCTCGGTTGTTGCAACAGCCGAAGCTTTGGCTGCACAAGTGACCAAAGAGAATTTGGAGAAGGGACTCATTTACCCTCCTTTTACCAACATTAGAAAGATCTCGGCACGCATCGCTGCCGATGTTGCCGCCAAAGCATATGAGCTCGGTTAGTTTTTCTTGCCCCCCTCAACAAATTTCTTTTTATCTTCATTTCGAGCACAAAATGAGCCATGGCAATGTACTTATCTATGGCTCCACAGGTTTGGCAACTCGGCTCCCTCGACCGACAGATCTAGTGAAGTATGCAGAGAGCTGCATGTATAACCCGAGCTATCAAAGTTACCGTTAGATGGCATTAGCTTTATCCATGAACTCTTCCATAAATTGATAGTTTGCTGCTTGATGACTTGTACCACAAACAACAGTTGAAGCCAGTATATGCCATTTTGAAAAGTTCAATTTAATATTATCTTGAATCCTGCATGAGTTTCCTCTTCGCAAGAAACCTCGTCCAATAAGTCTAGAAATCCTTTCTTAGCACTCTTCTTCGCGGTGCAGACATTGGAACGATATGGTCTGGAGGAGGCGGCTTTGAATTTTGTCCAGAGTTCTTTCTTTAGTGTATTCTCACCGGGACGGTTGCCTGCCCTCATGAAACTTTCACTTCCAGNGTTTTGAAGAAAAAAAAGCTCTTCTGCTTCATAGAAACTTCAGAAAACTTGTACCACAAACAACAGTTGAAGCCAGTATATGCCATTGTGAAAAGTTCAATTTAATATTATCTTGAATCCTGCATTTGAGTTTCCTCTTCGCAAGAAACCTCGTCCAATAAGTCTAGAAATCCTTTCTTAGCACTCTTCTTCGCGGTGCAGACATTGGAACGATATGGTCTGGAGGAGGCGGCTTTGAATTTTGTCCAGAGTTCTTTCTTTAGTGTATTCTCACCGGGACGGTTGCATGCCCTCATGAAACTTTCACTTCCAGTTTCAATCTTCATGGGAGTGCTTTCTACGGGATGTACAATCTCGTCAGCCCGTGAATTTACTGTTAGCATGATCAAAGCTTTTAGTTTCCATGCAAATCTATCAACTGAATCGATACATAATTCAACTGGAAAGAGCGGCACATACCAGTGTTCTTAGATTGTAAATCTTGAATAAAATTCTTGGTTAGGACTGTCTTTGTATCCTGGTTCAGCAAATGAGGGTGGGCATCGATACCAACAATATCTTGCGAATTTTCATCACAGCGCTCCAATAAAACGCATGTTTTGGGAGGCGAAAATGGCCAATCGGGTGAAGCTTCAAAAGCTTTTTTCTTCATTCCTTCCCTGTTTACCCCCTGTATCCCTAAGATTTCCAGATACTTTGAAGTCACATCATCAGATGCATCACTATCCGAAGATGCAGAAAAGTGATTGGCACGGTATTGACGAAGCCCCAGTGGAAAAGGCATTGATTTAGTAGGCTTGGCAGCCGCTTGACGAGAGGACTCAGAAATGGATTCAAGCAAGACACAAGACTTTGGAGGGGACACTGGAGGGGACACTTTTAAGCCCGGGGTTACAACTACCATGGAGCAATTTTGTGTTGGAAATACATGAGAGGAAGTAAGCCCATGTACATGAGTGCTAGTCACTTTAGTCAACTGAGAATCAATAGGCTTGCAAGGAGTTTGATTGAAGCCTTCAAACGATAGACTGTTGCAATCAAATTCTAATTTGGTAGGGATCAGATGTTTAGATGATAGCGTTTTTGATATAGGGAGAGGTGTAAACAGAAACAATTGTCTTCCTCTTTCAATGGTGCAGTTGGCACGCCAAGAAACAAGGGGAGAAGGAGAGATCAATGGCTCCGTCTTGTTTTGATCAGGACTGTCAATCGCTCCATTTTTTGCCTCTGCAGCTGCGCAAATAGCATCATTTTTCAAAGGCCCAGCCAACCGATTATGAGACTGACTTTGATTGGAAAGCACCTTTTGAAAGCTAGGAACCCAGGGCTGCATTTCAATTCAGGGTCGCTTACATTAGTTTAGCAACAAGAAGCTTGGAAATCAAAAGTACTGCCGAAGTTGGCAAAAAAATTGACCTTTAAAGAGGAAAGCATCCCAGATAAGACAACAGTGAAAGATGCAATCTCTTCTCTTCCCTGCATGCTCATCTCTTTCAACCTAAACGCTTGAGCAACAAGTTCATCAATCTGCAATACCACTTAAATTGTGAATTATTATATACCACAACATTCAGCCACAAATAGTTCTCTCTACTGCCAATGTCTCCACTCAGCCAAGCTTGAGGTGAGTGTTTTGGCTATGTAAAACATTAACCGTACAAGAAAAATAGTTCTCTCTATTGCATTAACCATACAAGGAAGTGCCCCTTTTTGGGGAGTCCAAGCGACCATTTCAAGATAATCTCTTCACAATTTTTATATTGGCTAAAAAGCAAACTTATGATTAGAAAAAAAAGGCACCGAATTTTGCGAATCTTAGGAAATGCATCTCTACTTCCGTCGATGAAATTACCACCGGTATGCAGTCTCACTATTATTGGAGAAAATGAAAGCGGAGTGTAAAACTAATACTTCATGAAGTTCATTCTGATAAAGAGAACTGAAGTACAATGTTTTTTTTAAGGATCCAGGCCTTTAAACAGATTTTTAATTCATAATGCTAAGAAAGCCAGTTCTATTCCAATTAATCATTGAACGGCAAAATCAGTCTACACAACAAAACTACTAGTCTAAAAAGGTGTTGGGATACAATGAAATTCCCAAAAATCAAGCATATGTGAATTGGAAAAATGAGCGCCCGTAATGAATGCCATACCAAGGAAAGAGGGAACTTTTTCTGCGACTGATGTACTCTAAGCGCAAGAAGAATAGGGACTCCAATTAAAAAAGAAAAAAGAAATACCTCTTGAACGAGCGAAGAGAGGTCGGAATGAACTAGAAGGAGGCGGTCGAGTGCAAGGTCTTCTTCGTCAACCCGAGTCACAGTACGGTTTTGGATCTGTTCTTGGAGAGTTCCCTTCGATATCAGGATAGTTCTAGCCCCATCGCCATTGGATACGTCCTTCAGTGGCTTTCTCACTGGTTTCTCCTTCATCTTCATCGTCATCGCTGTCTCTCTCTGTTTTTTAAACTGGTCGATTAGGCGGGCAACTGATACTTTTTGAATAAACTCGTTCGAGTTGGTTCTCAATAAACTCGTTCGAGTTGGTACAGAATTACTCGTTCGGTTAAAATATTAACTTTCAAGACCCGTAAGCACTGTGAAATAAATGGTCGTAATTAAAATAAGGGCAAAATGCTTTTAATGACATGTACTCTGTAGTAAATTACAGATATTAGAACGAACTAAAAAACGTTCAATCTAATACCTTGAACTATGAGGAAAATACGATTTTTATCTTTCGTCAATTATTCAAGTTAATTTTAACCTAAATCGACCACGTGCAAAGTACGTTTGTTATTGTTAATAGTCCATCGTTTTTCTGTTAACCTTAAATCGTTCGAGGAAAGCATCTCACGAATCCCGCACGTGGTCGATTCAGGTTCAAATTAACCGAAATAATTGACGGAAGATAAAAATCGTATTTTCCTCATAGTTCAAGGTATTGGATTGAACGTTTTTTAGTTCGTTCTAATATCTGTAATTTACCCCAGAGTACAGGTCATTAAAAGCATTTTGCCCTTAAAATAATAAATTAGCACTATAATTAAAAAGGTTGATAGTTAAAATTTGCTAATTTTGCTATTAAATTCTAATTATATCTAAGTTTAAAACTTAGGGAGGTCAAATGACATGAAGCAATGAATCAGTTTATATAAAGCTGGATATAAATTATGAACTCAAATTTACCGCATTATCAACATGAAACGAAACTGACTCAAATTTTAAATTAATTTTGATTTAGATTCACATGAGAATTCAAATTGAATAGGTCAATTTCAATTTTAATTGCATAAAATTCATACTCACGTTGGGTCAGCTAACTAAGTCAAACTGACAATTTGAATTGAATCAATCTTAATTTAAAAAAAATTGATGTAAATGCAAACTGAAACTAACTTGAAAGTTATGATCGAATATACGATCAACTTGAGTTCGAATCTTATTTCACAAAAACTTATTCACCGGATCGAGTTGGTTAACTTATCAAATTCAAATTTTATGAAAAAATAATTGAATTGTATTTAGTTTTGGTCTATAACCAACCCATTTGAATTTTTTAAAACCATGTTTCGAACCGAAATTAATTCGATATTAGAAATCAAATCAATTATTTAATTGATTTTAATTCGGATCCAAAAGGCCGTAGAATCAAAACAAAAGGATATACATGTTAGTCTAGTTATTGAACAAATCACTTGAAATTGAATCTCAAGCTCTGAGATTAGGCAGAACATTATTTTCAAAATAAAATTAAAAAAAATTGGTTTTGTCGGATCGGTCTGGATTTTGAGTTACTAGTTAGATATGGCCAGGCCAACAAACGACGAGCGGGAGTATTTGCAGTTCCAGGCTTGACCCACATCCGCACGCGATGGTAAGCTCGAAGGAGAAACGAAAGAGATAAAAGTGGAAGAAGATCAGGGAGGTGGAGAAGGATGGCTATGGCGTCTGAGTCTGCTCCCACTTTCTTCAATGTTTAGTCCACATCACAAAAACGAGTTCTAATCAATGGAACCACCAACCCATTTGCAAGTTTGAGGAACACTCAGAAAAGAAAGTTAATGGATTTTGAGATTTCTTGCCGGCGTTCATGGCGGTTCATTTTATCCTAAAACCATGATTACCAAAAACAGATCTGTAAAGTTATCCTGGATTAAGACGAAGAGAGAGAGATGATGTAACTTTCATGGAAACACACACTCTCTCTCTCTCTAAAACACTGTCGAAAGGAGTCTTATGTTTTGAGTTCTCGTTGATGAGTGAGAAAGAGATGATCTTTACAGGTGATGAGGTCAGCACTGGGCAGAAAGCACGCTTCGCTTACAGAGCCGAACAACCCAACAATTTTAAGCAGAGTCTGGTTGCGTGACGTAACCTAAGCTCTAATTTCACCATCCATGGAATCTCTTCCACCTTTGTCTATCACTACTTCCACGCCTCTTTCTAGAGTGAGAAAGTAGAGAGCTGGAGCCGTCTGGAGTAGGAGAGAGAGAAAGAAAGCGCAGTTGAGCGTGCATTTTTGAGATAAAAGAACGTATCAATCCCACCCTAGTTTGTGCTTTTAGGTGATTATTCTTGTTTACTTTTGAATATTTTTGTAGCTCATAGGTGGCTTTTGGCCAGTGGGTTCTACTTCTACTTCTTGGAAGCTGAAGCTGCTGTGCCTGTTATCTTCCTCAGTTCTCTTGCTTAGTTCTTCAAAATAGTATTTTTGAGCTTCGACTGCCATGAAAATGGAGGGTTCTCTAAATTGTGAAATGGCCAAGAACATGGAGGAACATCAGGCTCGGGCTCAGTCTGAGGAGAAAAAGCTGGAGCTCAGGCTCGGTCTCCCTGGTCAAGACCGGCCATGCAAACAAGCCACCTCGGTCTACTTCCATGGAAAGACCCTTGTCGACGAACGCCGGCAAATAAAACAGCCGACGTTTCTCCACGTCCCTCCTCCGATTCCGAAAGAAACAGCGCAAACGCTAGCGTTTTCTCCTTCTGCAAACAATGGCTCCCAGAAGAGGTATTTTTCGTTTTATATTCTGTTCTTTTTTTTCTTCTCCTAACACCATTGCTTTTATTCATAAAACAAAAGGACTGCTCCTCCAGTCGTCGGATGGCCGCCGATCCGGTCTTCAAGAAGGATTCTCGCCAGCACGAGCCCTCCCAAAACAGGTTCAGAGATGTGGGGAAACAAGAGAGACGATTCGAAAGGCCTGTTCGTGAAAATCAACATGGACGGAGTTCCCATCGGAAGAAAAGTTGATCTCAACGCCTACGACAGCTACGAAAAGCTCTCCGCCGCCGTCGATCAACTCTTCAAAGGCCTTCTTGCCGGTATCCATCTCTCTCTCCTCCATAAATCTCACATCGTTTTAAAAACTGGGATTATTTGTAAAATTTTCAGCTAAAAAAGATTCGTGTAACGATGGAACTGAGAAGCACGAAGAGGATGCAAGCACGAAGAACGTGGTGAATGGAAGTGGGGAATATACTCTGGTTTATGAGGATAACGAAGGAGATAGGATGCTGGTCGGTGATGTGCCATGGAAGTAAGCATCTTTTCATTCTCCACTCTCGGATTTTGGTCCTTTTCTGCTCCACTATTTCACCTCATCTCTGTTTCTATGGCGTTCTTGAAGCATGTTCGTGGCTGCTGCGAAGAGGCTGCGGGTGCTGAAGAGCTCTGAACTCCCTGCGCGCACTTGTGAGCCCAATCCCGCATCGGTGCTTAAAAGCTTTAGCCAGGCTGACAAGATGGCAATTTAGCTGATCAAGACAAGATTCTCTTCCTGCAGCTTCTCACATTCTGGTCGAGAAACCTTCACTGTCCTTGAAAATGGTGTACTGGGTTGATTTCCATGAACTTTTTCTGCGAGTTTAATAGCAAATCGGGTGTAAAATGTGCCACATTTTGAGTTTCAATATGATATACGAGTGGTTTGGAGTTTGAAAAACTTTGAAAATCAATATTAAATAAAGAACTAGGTGAAAGAAATAAATCGACTTCTTCGATCTACTGGCTCAATATCTCCACCAAACTCTGTAAGAGATCGACAAGAAAAGAAAACTACCCGTTCCTCGGGTGAACAGCTTAGGCTCATGTCAAGTAACGAGTAGCTTAGCGCATGAACGACACTCATTTTCTGTGAAACTTGCTGCTCACAGACTCGTAGCTGGGAACATTTATCACTGAAAAATCACGGACAATAAAATTACAATCGGCATAAAAGGCGAACAAAATCAGCACTTATCTGTACAACGAAAATGGAAATTACCATCCCCATAAGAAGCCATTGTCAATGGAGAAGAGATTATTTTCTGAGCGATGGTTGTAATATCCGCCAAAGTGATTGCATCCACTGCCTCCAAGAATTGCTCCAAAGGCTTTCTGCAATATTTTATTTTGCGCAGAAAAAAAAGCATTTAACATAATGCCTATATATTATGGAACAGTAACTGAAGTAGCACACAAGAAAATAGCCAGCTTTCATCATTCATGAGCTAATACTGAACAGTAAGATCGGTTTTGATATTCTACTTATCATGAATTACCACTTTGTCTATCATGGCATCTCAGTGTTCTTACTTCATAGAGCTGCCAACAATAAGACCAAAACTCAATCTGAAATTCAAGCTGATAAATGATACCAATTTAACTAGTTTGTGGGCGAGAGTCTTATATAATCTTGTATCCAGTGGGCAAAAACACTTGGGTGGCGTTTGATTCGAGGGAATGAGTAAGATAATAACACCTCACATGTCTTTTTTTTGGGTTTTCATTTTTATAATTTGGAATAATCATAAAGGTTTATTCAGGCCGAACAATTCAACCTTGGTTTTGCAGAAGATATTCAAGATGTGTCTTTTTGTATAGACCTAAATTTAATTGAAGGTGATCGAGTTTTTACAGACACTTATATTTCTCTTATCAAATCATTAGCTTAGTACGCTACCATAATAGCCCTAGATAATCTTTTCTCCTGACTCATCTTTAGTCTATAAACTTTCCTCCCAATTTCTGTCGTTGATACTGCACCTCATCATTTTGAATCGATGCCAATAGTAATACTAACTGTCTTCAGGATAAATTGTTGCTATTCTTAAATGTTTTTTCTTCAGTCTTTATTCTTTCTTTATGAGTTATACATTATTCCAAAGGTATTGGATTGTTTTTCTTTCGTTTGAATCTATGATTGTCTTTGTCATTACATTCTGATTCCTAATTATCCTTGATCCTGTTTTATTCCATTCATGTCTTGTTTGTATCAATTCAACCGGACTTTAAGGACAATTATACAAAATATATAATATATGAAGAAAACGTTGTCACTCATTTTTATGAGTGGAGTGTAGAATTATGATCTCAAATTATATGAAAAGAAAATTCCAATGTTAAAGTGATAAAGAACAGGAGATAAAAGTAGTGAGCATAAAACAAATAAATATCCAGTCAAGAATGAAACGATTATAAAAGACAAAAAGGTCCAATCATATATACCTCTCTCCATATGTCAAGATCTGTCTCCCAATATCTTCTGCCACAATCATCTGGTAAAAATAGAACAAAATACAGTTAGATAACAAGAACCAAGTCAAAAACGTATGAAAAAAAAGAAAAAAATCATAAGATCAATTATCCACAATTAGCTTGTAGAAAACAATGTCAGGGACAAACCCATAACACCAACAAAATAAGTATTCAGAAAACACAGTGAGCAATAAAACACTAAACAAAATGAGCACATGAACAGAAACGTGTCATGGCAAGTTAATCAGAGAATACAATACACGCATATACACATTTCATACAAACGTAGAGAAGAACATATGATCAGCTTTTCGGAAAATTTCAAATGAACAATTTCAACGAAATCTTTCAATTTCTTATTTTAATGTGTTCAACTCTATGTATTACTTTATCCATAAGAGTACATTGAATGTACAAAATGGCTAAAACAGAATTTATGTTCTTTGTATTAATAGTACTCCACGAGGAATGTTGTTACGTGTTGGCAATGATTTAGTAACTATCTTTGTAGCTCTAGAATGTTTCAGTTTATGCTCCTACCTATTATCTAGATATACCAAGAAAGATGTACGGTCTAATGAGGCTACAACGAAATATTTACTCATGGGTGGGGCAAGTTATGGGGAGAGAGAGAGTAAGAGGGAGATGAGGGAGGGAGGGACATACTCTGGATTCTAAATTCATCAAAACTGCAGATTTTGTGGAAGCTTTTGCCCTGTTGAGCTGTACCTGTGTAACTGTGACCAAAACAAGAACAGACAAATGAGCAAAAATGATGACAGGTCTCTAAAGAAATGAAAGTATAGAAACTCCAGAAGAACTCCTCAGAAGTTAACCTTGACCAGGCGTTGCAATTGAAATCAATTCTGCAGCAGCAATGTCAACTGCTTTAGCCACAAAGTCAGACCACTGCAAACACATTTGCAACCATAAATCTTTACAGATACAGAAAGCAAATAAACAAATACAAGAAGAAAAGACAACTCCTTCAACTGAAAAATATGGAAAGTTAAAGTATCTTACAGTGCTACCGTAAATGCCAAATAATCCAGTATTATTAAAGATGCTGTTAAAGGCTGAAAAGGATTGAATCTGTTGATGCTCATTCAAAACTCGAAGATCTGCCATAACAAAACAAAATAAGAAAATATGGAAAAATTGCAGAAACAAGATGCATTCAGATAACAAACAAAGGAACATATTAATGAAAGTTAGCTCGAAGTATTTACAACAAATGACTAGAGGAGAAATCTACAGGAACAAAAAAGAAACAACATGAATAAAAGGTTAAAACAAAAAGAACAAGGTTACACTCACAAAGTCTTGAGTGCATCCCCTTTCCAGGCCCCCCTGCGGAGAAGGAACCACCACCTCCCATGAGCATCTGCCAGACTCAGAACTTCAATAAAACTCATTAGAGAAATATTTTATTTGTTATATCATTTTTTATTCTTTTGGGAGTCGTGGATTCAGAGTTTAGGCTTCAGGGAATTATGATTTTATGGCTTTTGGATGGACCAAGCAGAGGAAGAGACGCGATGTACTAATATCTTTAAGATGATTAAGAAAACTATGCAGCACCTGAAGAACAGTCAAAATGATGGCATCTTTCTCCTTATTCCATCCACCAGGAACTTCAAAGGCTAAAGCAAAATGAGTGCACTGTGACAACAAAAGTAGGCCAATAAGATGCTAATCAATTTAAACCTAGTTGAAAGTTTTCCTCATCTCCATTCATTCATACTAAGTATAGACCCAATCCTGAAAAGCTCACCGCAGAATCAGCTTGGCGTCGATAATCCCCTCCAATGTATACAGATTTAGGTTCTTCAGCCCGAGGAACCCTAGGAAGATCTGAGAGAAGTGGCTCAGCAATTGCTAAAAGCTCCTCATGCTGGAGCCCAGAAGCTGCAAGCACCATTCGTGGTGCGGTATAGTTATCCTAGAAGGAACAACAATTCATTAACAAAGTGAAACCCATTCTTATATTTTTTATTTTAATACAATAAGGACATTAAAAAAGCTAATCTGAAAAAAAAAACACAGCTTTCATAGTCATCCCATTCAAATGCAATATCAATGAGATATCCGGGTCTTACGGTAACAAATTCCTCCAAAATGGAACTGTCCAATCTGCTTATTGCTGACTCGGGGACCAAAAGCGGATTCGCCAGTGCTCCCGAATACCCGGCAGAATGTATTGCTTCCAGGAGTAAACCTTGAGGATTGTTTGAAAGTTCTCCAAGCTCTGCCTTCACCTTTTTCACCTGGATAAATGTTACTGATGAAATCTTTCCAAACTTTAAGAAAACAAGAGGTTATAACAGATAGATAACCTCTTCACTGACTTCCCAGTCTAAGAAGACAGGGTTTCGCACACAATCAATGAGTAATTCAACCATTTCTTGACTATAGGACTTCAAAGCATCAAAAGTATATCCCATCTGCTCTCTAGAAGCTGAAGCACAAATGTTACCACCAATTGCTTCCACTTCCCTTACAATTCGCAAGTGGCTACGGTTGGCGGTGCTTTTGAAGGCCATCCTTTCTAATAAATGTGAAGCTCCAGAAGAAAGCGGTGTTTCATAGATGGAACCACAATCAATATATAATCCAATGGAGGCTGCAGGATTCTGATTGACAAAACAAGTGAAAACGATCAGTTCAATAGACAATAAAGGCTGTGTAAAATTAAAAGACTTGAGGTTAATGCAAGAATAGGACAGACTAAAAATGAAATTCTACACATACAGAAGATGTTTCTGAAGCTATTTTGACACCATTAGGCAGTGTAGTAATCTTTGTCTTGCTTTGTTCAATAAAATCAGGTAGTGAAGATGGGAGAACAACACCAGGTAATGGGGTATCTAAAGGAGGAAGAGAACTTGAGTGCTCCCCAGTTAGCCAGCTAAAGAAACCTCCTGATGTCCGGGCTGTGGCAACTGCACTTGACGTAGCAAACCTTGCTGTCCCATTCACACGAGCATAATTCTATTTCGACAAAGTTGCATTAAGAATATGAAACTCAATCAAATTAGTCATTCCATTCAAGAAAGAAAGTGAAAAAAATGGAGGATATTTGAGAAGTCGTCAAACCAAATAAACATAACAAGGAACAAGATTCAAGGGATGAGTAAAAAATCTATCTCATTGAACAGCTACACTTATAGAAGACAATGCTGTGCACCCTACGTTCGTGTACGAGGTAATCACTTTGATAGAAGAAAAACATTTTTATAACACCATAATAGATTTGCACCAGATAAAATTTCACCATAGAATCAAGCAGTCGATTTCTCTGGCCTATCCATTTTATCAGAAATCAAACAGAGGCCGCAGCCGAAGAGACAGATTTCGTTCACGAATCCAATATCAAGCAGGAAAAAAGAGACAGCGAAAATCAGCCCTAAACACAAGAATCAAATCAAGGAAACCCTAGCATTGGTAGAGCAGATTATAGTTGATCGGAGCAAACCTTGAGAGAGTGGAGGCGTGAAGCTGTAGTCCTGAACATGATGAGTTAGGCGCACTCGCAAATGAGGGATACCTCGGACTGCACCAACAGTTGGGTTTTAAACTAGGAAATTTCCTAAAACGGAACCACCTTGTCGACCTGTCGTTTTCTGTTAAGCGCTCAACGACACTTAATACCATAATTTATCTCAAACTATATTTATAATTTTATAAAATAATTATCTTAATTAATCATAGGAAATCCCCCAAAAATAATTAATTATGGGATAACATACAATCTTACTTAGGGGTGGGCAAAACTAGACTGAAACTGTAAACTGGGCAAGAACGGCCGATTTTAATCCGATCTTGATTTTAATTTTTTTTTTAAAAAGTGATTTATGAGTCGGTGTCAATTTTAAAAAATAAAAAATCGTGAAATCGAAATTAGAACCGTATGTAAAGAAAATTCTAAAATCAATTAAATTCGACCCAAACCTAATAAAAATCGATATAAATCTTAAAATTAGTTATAAATCAGTCAAATTACTTAAAATTCGACTCAAATATAATAAAAATATATATTTTTTATTATTATATTTTAATTTTTTTAAAATATAAAATAAACCTGGTTAAAACTGAAACGGAACCGGAGTCGTTGATTTTGGTGCCAATTCTACAAATTTAAAACCGTGAATTCTGATTTTAGTTCTATTTCGAAACAAAACTAAGTCGAATCGGTCTGTGTTCACCTCTCATGGTACCTCTAAACTATAGTTAAGTACAAACCATTCCAACACTAAACTATCCTTAGCAAATTATTGAAGCGTAGTTAAATTTTACACGTCAAAATTTTGAAAAAATATCAACCGACAGACAACAGCGATGAAAAATCGCAAGAAAAAAGATCAACTTCTTCATCGGAAGCAGTTTAAGAGTTAAGATTTTCGCCCAAACGTAGTTTAAACGTCAACTTGTCCCTTAGATTCAGTTGTATAGTTGATCGGGTCTTGCTCGAAGATCGTACTATTTTGGTTCAAGAAGGAGACAACCACGACCGTGACCGGTGAAACAGGACTCTGCGTTGAAGGTTTCCGGACAAAATTACAAGGGCAGAAGATGGAAGAGAAAATGATCTGAATCGTGATCTCCCCAATGAGGTCTTTGATTCTGTACATTGGTTTTTCTTGTTTTCACCGGGGCGTCATGAAGACGATGTTAATGACTTCTTTCAGATTCCGGCACCCGATCACTCGCATCTCGGAACATGTTATCAAGATTACAAATGGCTTTCAAAATATCATATTCGGAACATGTTATCGTGGTTATGTCGATGGCCTTCAAGTGTTTGTGAAAATGCTGCATTTATCCGAGAACAAGTCTCAGTTTCAAAATGAGGCATGTTATCATCACTTTAAACTTCGAATAATTCACATATTCATCTCCAAATAACTGGCTATCCATTTCAGGTTGAAGTTCTTCAGAGGATTCATCACAGGAACTTGATAAACATTGTTGGATATTGCAAAGAAGACAAAAACCTTGCACTTGTTCTTGGGTATGTGACCAATGGAGACTTAGCAAAACACCTTTCGAGTACTCTACAAAATTCAGTTCTTTTCTTCTTCTTTTCAGTTTCAATTGCCAAAGAAAAAAAATCAACTTATTCCCTGTTTCCCATGAATTTGCAGAAAATAGTTCATCAGTTTTAACATCGGAAACTAGAATTCGCATTGCTATTCAAGTAGCACAAGGTTCTTAATCCATGGTCAAGCTTTTAGCTACCAAAATAATGATCAAATATCATGGATTGAAATGGTGATAATTTCAACGCAGGACTGGAGTATATGCATGACTTTTGTGAGCCACCCATTATCCACAGAAACGTGAATATGGGAACAATCTTGTTGAGTGGCAATTTTGCAGCCAAACTTGGTGGATTGAGCCAGGCAAGGCTTCTGAGTGATGACAATAGTGAAGAGTCCACAACTATTGTTGGCACCCCAGGATTCCTGGACCCCGAGGAAGCTCTCGAGTCTATGCTAAGCTGGTTTATTCATGTAATAGGACTTAACGTCCTATTAAAAACTCTTCAAATGATTTTATAGGTACTTCTGGAGCAGCAGACTGACGCCGAAGAGCGATATCAATGGGTTAACTCGATACTCGAACAAGGGGAAGTTTCGGATATTGTCGATCCGAGGATGAGCAAAGAAGAGTATGAAATTGAATCTGTTGAGAGAGCTGTGACCCTGGCTATGGCATGTGTATCAGTTACCTCAAAAACAAGGCCATCAATGAGTGAAGTGGTTTTGCGGTTGAAGGAGTGTTCGGGAGTAGAATCGGGCTCGTCTGCTCGTTCGACGAGCTTGGAGTCAGTGTCCGACCTTAGCTAGAGTTGACCATGACCATAAGATCATGTGAGGGTTCAGGGAATCTCATATTTTCTTTGTGAGAATTTCAAAGTTTCATATGTTTCACTGCATTTTAAGGGTACATTTAACTGAAACCTTGAAGTTTGATTTATAAGAAAAAAAAAATTAAAAATTAGAAATTTGGCCCAACTTTTTTTGAACAATTGAACCTCGAACTTACGATTTTGCTCGGTTTTACTCTTATACGATCTAAATCAATAGTTATTATTAGGGGTGGGCATCGGATCGATCCGATCCGATTTCTGTAAATCCGATAATTTATCGGATTATCGGATCGGATCTGATTAGCATTGAAAACTCAAAACACCTGAATCTGAATCTGATCCGAATCGATCGGATGAAGATCGATCGAAGACATTCAGAGACTCGGGGTTATTAAAAATATCTCAATCCGACAACAATCCGAAAATTAGATTGATTTTTTCATAACCTTACCGATTACCTTATCCGATCCGATCCGATCGGATCGGATCGGATCGTCGGGTTGATATCCGATCGGATCGGATCGTCGGGTTGAGTCGGATTCGCCCACCCCTAGTTATTATAATTAATTTTTGTTCTAAAAATGTATAAAGTCAAACAAAACTGGCACAAACAAGGTTGATTCCAACAAAAAAAAAATGTGCAGTCAACAAACTAATGTGTTCTTAGCTGCGCAAGAAATAATTGCAAATGATTCGATTCACACCAAAGTCTTGTTCTACTATCTGCATACTGGTTTTCCTAACGTAGATTATAAGTAAATTTATGAGCAATTTCGATACGAGGGCGTGACGCCGGCGCATTTGCTCATTATTGGGAAAAAAACTTAGTCAACAGTCATATAAAAATGGCTACAAGGATTGGTATTAGACCACTTCAAACACCGAAATTTCCCAAGGATATTATTGGCGATAAACGTAGATTAGATCGATACCGACGACAACGATCCCAGTTATTTAAGCTGGGGGACGTTTGCGTAAAGCAACAACATTCTAATATTCGATTGTTGATTGTAAATCTTTAGCTCGTAAATGTTAAATTGAGTATTTCAATGCATTTTGGATTAAACTAAGAACAAATATTTATCTGCTGCGTATCTTTCTTAGAGAAATCATAAATTACAAAATTTATAATTTATTATTAAATATTTTATTTTTTAAAAGATAAATTCCCTAAATTTAATTGTATGTTAGATTTATCAATATAAAGATGTATTAATTGTATGTAATTTTTCTAGTGCGGTTGATTTTTGTACTAGCGCTAAGCGTTTGATACTCTGGGTTGACCTTGTTTGCCACTTCATGCGCGTCATGTTTTAGAGTGATCGTGCGTTGACTTTGAAATTCACGACAAAGCTCATCCTGTCCGTCCGATAGGTCGTTGGATCACCGTTCACATGCGTACTTGGGTTGACATTGAAAACCAGACGATCAACTTGCGTCCTGTCCGTCCGATATGGTCGTTGGATCACCGTTCACATGCGTACTTGGGTTGACATTGAAAAGCAGACGATCAACTTGCGTTTTTAAAACCTAAATAATTCAGAACGATCTCTCTCTCCGCTGTCGCTCGCCATGTTTTGGCTATAACTTTCTAATTATTTGCCATTTTTCTCTTGGCATCATAATCCAGCTTGAATCCTTCTCCCGCAGCCTCTGGTTCATGGCAGCTTCAAGCTAGCTTCAGAAGTTACAGAAGCCGNATCGTTTGACGTTTATGTAAATGGAGCCCGTTTTTTAAATGACTCTCTTACTCCTTCGTATCTCCTAGAAACCGTGGCCTTTCCACTCAGTCCTTTTACTAATTCTTCTGTTTATATTTCCCTGAATAAAACTGCGACCTCTACTCTTCCCCCCCTAATCAACGCCCTTGAGCTCTACTCTGTTCTTAATTTTACGCAATCTGCGACCGATCAACAAGATGGTGGGTTTGTATTTTTTTCCCACGTGGTTATTGTCTGCTGCTTTTGTGAGAAACGTGTGTTCATCAGTCATGTATGCGCTTATTGTTCTTGCAGTTGATGCCATCACGAGCGTTCAGTCCAGTTATGGAGTCGTGAGAAACTGGGAAGGAGATCCTTGCGCTCCAAAAGAATATGTTTGGACTGGGCTTGTCTGTAATTATGGTTCCTCCAATTCTACCCCTAGAATTACATCTTTGTAAGTTTCTTTTAGTTATTTTTACAGCTTCTCTGCATAGTTTTTGAAGCTTTTCTCGTGGTTTTAATGGCTGAATATGGCAATCAGGGTCCTATCGTCGAGCGGATTGACGGGTTCAATATCGGTCGATATTTTGAATCTCAAAATGCTTGATACCTTGTAAGATTGATCGCTATTTCCTGGTTTTATCTTCTTGATTTTTGGTCGAAATTAGAGCTTGTATGAAGCATATGAACCTCCTTGTTTCAGAGATATGTCAAACAATAGCTTAACCGGATCAATTCCTGATTTTCTCTCTCAGCTGCCATTGTTGAAAGTTCTGTAAGTTACATAAACCTATTTCTTCTGCATCAATTCGATATTTTTTTTCTCAAATCAAGATGATTTTGCATTTGTGACAAGAAACTTGGAGAAGAACAACCTTTCGGGTTCGATCCCTGCTTCGCTCCTCGAAAAATCTATGAGTGGTTCTCTGTCATTAAGGTAAGAGTCCTTGTCAAGACTTCTTTTGTTTGTTCGATGAACAACACTCACCCTGCATGATATGTAGCCTGGGAGACAATCCGAATCTACCAGTGAACTCGACAACGTCCACGGAAAAGAAGAAGAGCAGCGTTGTCATTCCTATAGTGGCATCGATTGTCGGAGTTATTGTCCTGGTTCTTATAGTTGTCGGAATAATTTTTTTGATTCGTCGAAGAAATGAACCGAGAGGTAATAAATGGACAAAACTTGTCATAGAACAATAAAAGTGAGTGAGTTAATTATTTGCTGAGGAATCTCAGGAGCTCCCGGAGGGAGGGTGGAAGTGACACCGACCAACAGCCAGACCGAACCGTGGGAGATCCAGAAACAACAATACTCGTATCCGGAAGTGGTAAAAATGACCAGCAATTTCAAGAGGGTGTTGGGAGAAGGAGGGTTCGGAAAGGTTTATTACGGCCAAATCGAAAGCAACGACACTGAAGTCGCTGTTAAAATGCTGTCTTTATCGTCCAGCCAAGGATATCAGCAATTTCAGGCCGAGGTAATGCTCCGACCGAGCTTTTTTCGACTTCCACAGCTATTTTATGTCTCTTATGTTCTATTTTCACCACCAGGTGGAGCTTCTTGTGAGAGTTCATCACAGAAACTTGATCAGCCTTGTCGGATACTGCAACGAAGGGCAGCATCTGGGGCTCATCTATGAGTACATGAGCAGAGGCAATCTAGGCTCTCTGTTGGCTGGTAAAATTTCGAATCCGACCGGTCATCTCTTTGCTTCGATCGTCAAATATTAACATGTTTCTGATCGAATTCAAGATGACAAGGCGAGCTTTTTGACGTGGGAAAGAAGGCTTCATATAGCACTGGATTCAGCACAAGGATTGGAGTATCTGCACAATGGTTCCAGGCCAGCCATGGTCCACAGAGACGTCAAATGTGCAAATATTTTGCTAAATGATATTTTCCAAGCAAAACTAGCTGATTTCGGCCTGTCTAGATCGTTTCCGACCGAAGGCGGCGCCACCCACATCACCACCAATGTCGTCGGAACTCCGGGCTATCTCGATCCCGAGTGAGAATTCATAACTCTAAAGAAATCTAACCCCATGAATCTATAGCTCTTTATGTAACATATTATTTTCTCTCGGCCTGCAGATACTACGTATCGTACAAACTGAACGAGAAGAGTGATGTGTACAGCTTCGGAATCGTAATTCTCGAAATCGTGACGGGCCGGCCGGTTCTGGTGAAGACTCAAGAGAAGAGCCACATAACTCAGTGGGTGGATTACACGTTGAGCCAGGGAGATATAAGTTCTATAATTGATCCGAGAATGAAGAAGGATTACGATGTAAACTCGATCTGGAAAGCGGTCGAAATCGCCATGTCCTCCGCTTCTCACACCTCTGCAAGAAGGCCGACCATGAGCGACGTGGTTAGGGAGCTGAAGGAGTGTTTGGACATAGAGCTGGCCAACAAAGCCGGTACTCAGAACATGTCCGTTGCGTCCTTTGAAACCGTCCCGGGTTCCGAATTCGCCCCGGCTGCAAGATAGAAACAAATTATCGTCGTTTTTCTCTGCAATAAACTTTAGTTTCTGGATATCTGGTTCTTTGTTTCGCTGAATTTGTTCAAATGTGTACGATAATTGGTGGACAATTATGTACCTAATAACATTTGTGTGTTTTTCCCTAGAATTTCTTTACAGGAGTTCTTCTTTTGATTTTAATTGGTCATTTGTGTCTTTCTTTCCTTAAACTTGTCTCATAGCTTTGCGAGTTAAGCATTAATATAGAAAAAACAAAAATAATTTATATTAAACACACGATCACTCTCTCCTCTCCCTATCATCAGCTTCGATTTTATACTCTGATTTGTGCATTGTAAACCAGCCCGAATCGTCTTCTTCATTTCAACCTTGATTCAGAAATTACAGGAGCCTGGACATGGCGGCGCTGCACCGCTTCCTTTTCCTCTCCTTCCTCTCTTCGTTCTCCCACCTTGTCTACGTCCATGCCCAGTCTCAGTCAGGTACAGACGATTTCACATTTAGTTTTTTATTTGCAGAAACTTGTTGGGTGCTGCAGACTCTCGATGAACCCTCGTTTTTAAGCTATAAGCTCTGTGATCGATCCGAGAATGAACAAGGATTACGACGTCAACTCGATATGGAGAGCGCTCGAAACCGGTATATCTTCAGCTTCTCAGAGCTCTGCAAGAAGGCCAACCATGGCCAACGTGTTGAAGGAGTGTTTGGATATGGAACTGGCCAGCAAAGACGGGACTCGGACTCATTCCGCTGCTTCCCTTGACGCCGGCTTGAATCCCGGTTCCGTCCCCGTGGCAAGGTAGAAGAAGAGCAAGAGAAATTCTGTAGTTTATACCGTTTCTTGAAATTTCTTGTATTAGAGTTTGACGACTTTTAGAGCCGTTGGAGTGCTGCAACGATGCTTTTATTTTAATATTTCAGTGATGTTCCATGAATTCGGGTAACACCTTAACAAAATTAACATTAAAATTTCAATTAAAAAAAATTTAATTCACCTTCGTCTTCCTAAATAGAAACCTCTCTAATTTTCAGACTATACGCACTCCCCTTATCCAATCATAGCACTCGTCATCGTCATCAAGTGCGTCTTTTGGGATTAAGGGTTAATAAATCACTTCTGCAGCGCAGAAGAAACTGAGAGAGAAAAAAGCAGCAAAAAACTTGAATTTAGCGAGCATAGAAGGCGTTGATTTCCAATGGTCACAACTGGGCTTCAAGACAAACTCTTTAAAAACACGACTTAACCTCCCTTGTTTTTACTGCTTCCACTACCAAACAAATGATCATACTGGAAGCAAACAAAACATGGGCGGAAACAAATTGACCCAAGAAGATGAAGAAGAAGAAGAAGATGGCTCACTCTCTCTCTCTCCTCTGTGTTTTTGTTTTCTGATAACAGTGAGGTTTTTCAAGTCTGATAAAAGTGTATTTGATTGGGGTTTGCGGAGGGGAAAGAGGCATGGATGGGAAAAGAAGGGTTGAAAGAGAAAGCCAAGGTAGTGGGAGGGCCCAGACCTTCTAATGCCTTAACCTGCGATCTCAGAAACTTGAGGTAATTTGCAGCCTCCTCAAGCATGGATGCAGTGTCCATCTTGCTCCCTCCTGGAACTAACTTCTGAAGAACCCTAATTCTTTCGCTGATTCTCTCCCTTCTTTGCCTCGCCGCTACAGTTTGAGGATCTGTTGATATTCTCACGTTCTTTCTCCTTGGCTTCTCCACAACTTCGGTGCCTAAATTCACCGGCCGAAGTGCTGCAGCCCGGTATACCATCTCTTTCATTTGTTCGATCGAATCTGTATCTGTTTCCCAGTTTGAGCTCGAGGGCTTCTCCGATCTGGGTTTCTTTTGTTTCGCCGAATTCAGATCGGAATTCTGAGCTGGTTTTAGCTGGCTTTGGTTTGATCTTCTCTTTGATTTTATGTTCTTTTCGTTTGCATGTCTACTCCTAGAGACTGCCTCGTCCATTTCTCCTTCTCTGGTGCTCTTCTTCTCAGTCTCTCCTGACGATACTGCACTTCCAGCATCTCGAAAGTTCAACAAGCTTCTGCAATCTGATAAAAGCATGGAAATTTCATCATCTTCTTCGACAGACTTGCCTGTGTTAGTACTAGCCGGAGAAGACAGCAAGCAGTCTATCGACTCAATGGACGACACTTGATGAAAAAGGACACTGCCAGCGTTAGATGATGACCCTGAAAAATTACTCATTGGCCGAATCATCTCGTAAGGATTTCTGATCATCGAAGGACATGATTCACTTAGAAACTTTTCTTCCCAGCTTAATCTTTCTCCATCTGGAGGATGAGTCGTAATGGTCTGGGGCATTTCATTGACTCCTCGGGAATTCAAATTCGGCGGTGACGAGTGATCAGCTGTTTGGAGGGGCTGGATTGGGTAGGAATCGTTGTTGGAGGTTAAGAATCCCTCAGATTCATGGTTGTGATAGTTGCTCCACAAAGACGATGGATTCGCCATAACAGACCCATACCAGCTCAGAAAATCCATTTCCAGTAGCTTCCGTGACTTCGAATTCTAACTCTTGGATATCAACAAACGAGAGTGACTTTAGATTAAGCCAGAAAAGTGATTCTAAACAACTAAAAACCACAAAAAGAACATACCGATTCTAGATTCAGCTGGAACCCAAAGGACTTGGTTGAATTGAGCTGCTCTGAGTTTTGCGAATACAAGAAGGAAAAATTGGAAGCAGTTAAAGCTTTAGCTTTAGATGCGCATCAGCTCGCGTAACAGTCTGGTGCAATTTCAGGCGCAACTAACCTCCTTTATTGGAATTCAACCATGAAAACTGTCAGCAAAAGAAGCAGCCACTTCTCTCGTCAGATCTTCGTGACCCATTGTAACAAAAAAAAGATAGAGAGAAAGAGAGAGGAGAGAGAGTCACAATGGGCACGAAGCAGGAGCTTTCTTCTTCACACAGAGGGGGAGAAATCGGTCTTGAAGCTGAGTTTTTCTGCGTTGAATGGGTGCTTATATAGATCGCGGAAAAACTGGTCCAACCTCTCATGTACAGGCAAGTATTTACGTGGACTTGAAGACGAAATTAAAAAAATGTAGGAAGAGGAAAAAAGAGTAGGCAGCCATTTAAAAATAGGGTTTTTCGAGTTGACTGCTAAAGAGATAAGAAGCCTGTTTGTCAGTTTGGTGGAAGTGAAAACTGAGAGTCTATTTGTTGCATGAAATTCAGGTACAAACCCAGCAGTTATGACTTATTAATTTCAAGCTACTGCAATTTGCTTACTTGAAGATGCCTGTGAATCATATCAAGGGTCAAGCTCTTAGCAAAAATAGTGCAACTGAAGAGGATGATAATGGCTGACAGCTGAGGAAGAGAGACCGACATTCTCCCTATCAGACAGCTCATCCAAATGGGCTCACATGGCGTTTTGAATTTGCCAACTTTCTCATGTTTTTCTTCAGCATGTCTTAGTTTATCTCACGCCGATGAAAAAGAGAGAGAGAGGGTGAGACAATGACCGCTCAAGATTAGGTTGGTTGCGATGACTGAATTAATATTAAATTGTATTGGGATGACTTAATTAATATTAAATTATATTAAAATTTAGTGTAAATTCTATTTAGGTAAGACATTAAGTTCATAATTTTATTAAAGTTTTATTTTCTCTATAAATTAATGTAAGTTAGAGTCGCAAAATTTAATAATTGTATTACAATCTTTACACCTTATTCTTTTCTCTTACCGTCGTTCGAGTCTCAACAAATTGAAGCGTACTACGATTTCACATCGCTTAGAAGACATGAACGTTTAAGAATATGAAGAAAACAATTGTAATCGTAAAGACTAAACTACTACGTAAAGGAGCGAATAATTGAGACACATCGGGAATGTTTTGGTCACAAAAATACGAGCATTTTGTAGGGAATGAGGAGGACAAAGAAAGGAACTTTGATGGAAACCTTGAGACTAGTAACTCTTCGCGCTGTGTACAGTGTACATGGAAGCCATAGACCCACAGATCTCCCTCTTCCCGCACGTGAACACGAAGCCTATTGCACACGTGGCCTCATAACATTGGATGAAACCCTGTAGAATAGCCCTCCCCCACATGCGACATCACTCTGTATCTTAGGACCACCCAACCTGAACCCTCCACCATTTCCAGTTTTACCTCTCTTGTTACTCCAAATCCAGAAACAGACTAGAAAAACACCCTCTTCCTCCATTGGGTTCGCTGTCATTGTTTCAAAATGACCGAGATGGAGCCGTAAATAATGCTCGGAAAGATCGGCGAAAAGAAAAAGAATCACCATTCAAGGGAAACCCTAATACCAAGAGGCAAGATCTTCATGAATATCGACAGGCGGATGGCTTCCGACCAAGCTGTCCGAGCGCAGTCGAGCAGTGTCACAGGGATAGCAATAACTAAGGTTTTAGGGTTCGCGCATCAACCTAAGCTTGGTCGCAATCCGTGTCCATAGCACCAAATGGACCACGATGTCTTCGGCAAAGACAAACCCTTCTCTTTCACCCCCTCTCCTTTCTTTTTCCTTAGATCTTGCCAAATACGTTACATTCTTATTCACGTTTAGTTGTTGTAATTAATTGGAGACACCCTCGTGACAGGTCCTTTTCTTCTGTCTTGTTCTTTGTCACTCAATCATTAATAAGGCTTCTCAATTTCTCAAGCATCCAATATTGCTTCTTATTCCAAGTTTTTATGAGATAGAATTCTGTAACTCGAATTCTAGTTTGATTCGGTTCGTTGTTTTCAGGATTTTCTCGGTTGAGATTATCTCCGATAATCTTCTCCTAATTCGAGTGGCATTGTACCTCAATTTTTGCTTTTTTTCAAATTTATTTTTTGATTTTTTTAAGGTATCCAACATGCATGAAAACAAAATTATTCTATCTATGTAATGGCGCGATATAAAGTGGAAACAAAGTGTCGCCCTCCCCACTTTAATTGACGTAGAATTCATAGTAGACAATCGAAGAGACGGTGCGTCCATACCATTCTCGTTAGACTTGTCCTTCCTTTTTAATGTTTAACGTTGACATCTCCTCTGTGTCAACAACGCGACATGACTCTTTCTTCACTGCGTGGGGCATCGGTGAAGAACGACATGTCGGCGCATTCATCCGCGGGCACCAACTCCTACATTCACTCCCATTTCTCTATCCATATCTTTTTTGTACTATGCATCGATTGGCTTGTCTAGTTTTGAGGTGAATATGAACCAAAACCCTAAAATAAAGATTGATTCCAATTTGTTACGATCTTGTTCCTTAGTTAAAAAATAAATAAAATACAAATATAAAATATATATTTTTTTTTATATTTACTTTAGAACCAACCATTTATTTATATCAGATTTTAGTCGGGTTTTGTTCAATTTTAGGTTGTTTACCCAGGTCCAGTTCTCAATTATACGATTTTTAAAAATTGCGATTGATAAATAGTTAAAACTGGCGGTTTCAGTTCGGACGATGGGTAGGACCAAACCAGGTTTCGGCTATTTTTACCCACTCATGCAGTTCCGAGTTTTAAAAAAACAAAAATTAGGTTTTCTAAAACCGAGACCGGTTCAAATTTTAAATAAAAATTAAAAAATTATATTTAAAATATTTTTATTATATTAAAATTCAAAATATATCTCATTTTAAATATTTCTATTATCATTTTTCTGATATTGGTTGATTTTCAACCAATTTTGCATGTCTAGGTAAGATTTTTTCCTACTAACTTGATCCATGGGCCGGGTCACAATTTCATGACTTTTTCTCTAAAATCTGTGGACTCAGCCCGTGAATTGCAGGTTTGACCTAACCCGGCTTGTCACTTTCGAATTTTATTTTAAAAAATTACTGGCCCGGCCAGCTGGTTACGAGTTACCCTCGGGCTCGGGCCGGTTTTGCCCACCTTGCATCGTTGTATATCGTTTTTTAAATTAGATGGTCTCGAGCTCAAACCCAGTATGTAATTGGATTTGTGTTATTATGGGTTAATTCCATTATAAGTATGGAACTATGAGTATCGAACGAAACTAACTGTAAACATTTTTTTTTCAATGAATCAAACCCTAGTTCTGTTCATTTAACTGAAATGAACCGAATTGAACCGAACCGAGAGACATGGTTTGGGTTTCGCTTGGATTTTGGGCTTGAAACCCCCTCCATGGCTGTAATTCTGAACCCATGGAAGCCGAACTTCTCCTCTTGAAGAGGCGAAATGCTCATCATCTTCGCTTGACTTCATGATTCAGTTGCTGAAAATACGCGTTACAATGATCATCCATCAAGTGTGCTTGATTCCAACTGGGGAGACGTGAATCGCTTATAAAAAAATGTTACAATTTGAAAGCTCAGCGACAATGGTCATCGTTTCCTAAAATTATCCCATTTTGACATTCCTTCACTGTTCAATATAATAAACAACACCCATTTCTCCTTAATCCTTGAGTTGTCGTAGGTTTTTGTCGTTCCCTTATACAGAATATGCCTCCTTCATTCGCCACCCTCTCTCTGCTGTTCGAAAGTTGCCATCTTTAACCACCCTCGTACGTAGAAATGAGAGAAGAGACCACCCATCAGCTTCTTTTCTCATGTCCGCCACACGAAAGCCCTGCAGAGTTTGCGCAACTCATGTCGCAGGGACCAAATTGTGTGAGCCGATTCACCTTGTTATCCAAACGTCATTCCCATTGATTCAATCCTGCATAACGCATTCGCGTCGCGCTTCGTAGTTTCATTGATTTTTGGCCTCTTCCTAATCGACATTTTTCGTGTTGGTGTTGTGAGAAATTTTCAGTTTTTTCGCGCATTTTTAATTTTTCGTTTTTTGAGCTTCGTGTTGGGAGAGATCTCACTTACGAAAAAGCCGATTCATTTCTATCTTCGTCTGGTGCGTCTACTTCAGCAGCGGTACAAGATCTGATGCTCATCCGACAAAAAACAAGATTTTTATTTCCACGAGAATCAGATGCGACCTTTAAAAGCTCGCTTTTGTGATTGCGAGAGATTTGTGATTGTGAACACAGAAGGGCATTGAAAGAAGATCTTGCTGGGAGTAAAAGGAACAATGCAGGCAAGGTTAATGGCAGCAGAGGAAGGTAAAGAACCTCCAATTCCACCGACAGTTAGAATAAATCAAGCCAAGCATTTTCCTTGGAGATTTCTTCAGATATTCTTGCTGTTTTTGGTTCTGGGTCTTGGGGTTTCCATTATTAGTATGAATTCTGTTCGACATTTTGCCGCACTGAACGTCGCCCCAGTAGCTACGACATCGATAAAGCCATGTTTTGAAGAATCGAGTAGCAGCATACAGAGTTGGATAAGGCCTCCGGTTAATCTATACCACGGCATGAACGACGAAGAATTGCTATGGAGAGCTACATTTGCTCCTCAGAGAAATGGTTATCCATTTAAGAGAGTTGGCAAGATTGCATTCATGTTCTTGACCAAAGGACCTCTGCCTTTGGCTCCTCTTTGGGAACGATTTTTCAAGGGGCATGAGAGGCTTTATTCTATTTATGTTCATGCCATGCCATCTTACATTTCTGACTTTCCACCTTCATCAGTGTTTTATGGGAGACAGATTCCGAGTCAGGTATTCTCAAACTTTTTAAAACATTTCTGCTTTGACTGGATCATATGTTTATTGATTTTCATTCATGTGTTTCATTATGAAAATATTTTCTTTCAAAGTTTTTGATTAAACATACCTCTGCAGTTCAAGAAATTAGTGCTAAGAAGAAGACGATGTAATCACTTCATTTAATGAGCAAAACATCATATGAACATAGAAAAGATCATTAATGTTCAGTTTAGATCATGTATCTATGTCTACCGTTTCACGAACCCGGGCTTAATTCTCCCATTCTTTCGATTTTTAAGACCCATTAAGATTTGATGACCAAAGCCAAAAAGCAGCCACCCAGGAATAAAAAGTTGCTGGTTCTAACTCCCATTTTTCTTCCCTGCATTATATGTTCATCTAATTAAAAGGGTTAGTTAATTGTTATGTAAACGCACAATTCCTCTGTTTTTACTCCTATTTTCCACAATTTTTTTGTTGATTCAGTCAGAAAATTAAGTATTTTGCTAGTGTTACATAATACACCATATTAGTAGAAACATTATGGTCGAAGCGAGTCTGAAATTTCTTAATCAATGAGACATATATATATATATATATATATATATATATATATATATATTCACTTCATTCAGCTCAACTATACCTCCACTTGACTTGGTTTCCCAATTTTTTCTCCCTGTTATAATCATATGAAAATATCTGGTGTCAAACGAGTTTAACATGATCATGCCATCCCATAACAAAATTCCATCTATTTTCATAACGTTTTTCTGTAGCTATGTCTCTGTGAGAGTCATAATGCATTTGCTTTTGTTATGAATCTGGATACTGTACGAGAAAGAATATATTCGAGCTAATCTGCATTGTTATATCAAATTTATCTGTATTCTGAAGCTTGTCCTTGCATCGTGTAACTCATCTACCTGTTTAGAATGGTGAAACGGACGAAGGGCGGGTGGTTATTACGAAATCTTCTATTTCTGATATCTTGTAGGACAATTATATGTAACATGGGTTTGGTGCATTTTCTAATTTCGAATAGTTGTAGGCCTTTTTTTCTTTTTGTTTGATGTGTATCTCTCGCTGAAACAATTTCCCATGATTTGTGCCATACAGGCAGCAGAATGGGGAATGATGAGCATGTGTGATGCTGAGAGGAGGCTACTAGCCAATGCATTGCTCGATATCTTGAATGACTGGTTCATTCTCCTCTCTGAGGCCTGCATTCCTCTCCACAATTTCAGCATCCTTTATCACTACATTTCCAAATCCCGATACAGCTTTATGAGCTCAATTGATGAACCAGGCCCCTACGGGAGAGGCCGGTATAACGAGAGCATGGCTCCTGAAGTTAACCTCACGAATTGGCGCAAGGGTTCTCAGTGGTTTGAAGTTAACCGCGAACTTGCAGTCCAAATCGTCAAAGACACTGTCTATTATCCAAAATTTGAAGAGTTTTGCAGACCGGCTTGCTATGTGGACGAACACTATTTTCAGACAATGTTGGGCATCGAAACACCTCATTTGCTTGCAAATAGGACGCTTACGTATGTCGACTGGTCGAGAGGGGGAGCTCATCCTGCTACATTTGGTAAGGCAGATATTAAAGACGAGTTTTTCAAGAAAATTTTTGACAGCATGACCTGTCTTTACAACAATCAGCCTTCTACACTTTGCTACCTTTTTGCAAGAAAATTCTCTCCTAGTTCTTTGGATCTTCTCCTGGAATTGTCACCCAAAGTTCTAGGATTTTGAGATGTTATGTATTATGCTGTTTCTAAGCTTCTCGGCTTTGCCGAGATCCGGCTTAGAAAGAGTCCATCTCACAAATTCTTGAAATACGAAAAGTATAAAATAGATATCCACAATCTTTCATGTCTGGCTTTTGTTTAATGTCTTTTTTGGTGGACATATTGGTATACATACACTCAGATCTTGAAATTGTCTTTTTTTTTTATATAATTTCAATGATTTACTGGCATGCTAATTTATTTCAGTTAATTCCTCGATCAATTCTATTTTCTGGCATGCTGTGTTGGTCTTGGGACCTTCATCGCCCTCCTGTTCTGGTTCAGTCTGATAATATCTACAAGTTCAAGAGAGATCTTTTGCAATCATAGAAAACAAGCTTCAAAGAGAGAAACTGTTATATATCATTCATTTAAATTAACTCGCACATTTTCTCTCTGGCGAGTTACAGAGAATGCCTGGATAACAATGAGCTATTTGCTCGAGGCAGCAGCTGACTCGAGCAACTTTATAGTTCTTCATGAATTATTTCTTGGGAGAACTTATGTGTTCAAGAAGATATCTGATAGCTAATGATGCATGAAGTGCAGCGCCGACGGGAAGAACATCCTCGTTGATTTGAAAGTGGCGTGAGTGGACCGAGTGCAGCTTCCCTAGCGTCTTGTTTGCCATTCCGAGAATGAAAAAATAGCCAGGAATCAACTCTTGGTAAAATGAAAAATCCTCAGATCCCATTAATGGCTGTATGCTGTTGATTTTGTCGTGGCCGAGCACATCGCCTGCAACGCTTTGAAAGTGCTCGTGCAAGCCTTTGTCATTTACAGTAGGAGGAAAAAACGGTGTCTTACTTTCGAGGAAATCTACCGTTGCATTACACCTCTGAACTGCAGCTTGCCCGGTGATAACCTGTTAAGACGGAAAATCTGGTAAATCTGTTGTCTGAAAAAATCAGTCTCAATTGCTGGCTATATCTCAGTTCATATACCTCCTCGATTCGTTGCCGAAGCTGAATTAAGCTATCCTTTGAAAAAGCTCGGAAAGTGCCAGCGATCGTGACAGAGTCCGGAATGACATTGAATGCACCACCTCCTTGGAATTTGGCAACGGTAATGACCTATCTTTCGAACATCATGATGAGAAAACTCGACCATATTTGCATCGAAATGTGAATACTGGTATGTATTTAGCCAATCGAGCATTCATCGAAAGCATATATACCTGTGAGTCCAGTGGATCGGCTTCGCGTGAAACAAGATTTTGTAGGCTGACAATTACATTAGAAGCTGCTAATATTGGGTCGATTGAGTGCTGGGGAAGGGCTGCATGACCTCCTTTTCCAGTTATCACTGCTTCAAAGACGCCACTCCCTGCTAGAATTGGCCCGGCTCGTGAGAACGCTTCTCCGACGTTGAAAATCGGATCGACATGTAAACCGAAAATAGCTTCCACTTTTTCCAACTCGCCAGCTTCTATGATTCTCTTCGCCCCGGCACCGCCTTCTTCGGCCGGTTGGAAAACGAGCATTACAGTACCCTGTTGATACATTTTAAGAACAAGATTGGTTAGATTAGATGCAAGTTTAGCCTCAAACGTCTACTTTGTATCGATTCTTTAACCAGCTGAATAGAGAAAATCATGGTAGAATTTCAATTTATGTCTCAGAAATAGCATCAGAAAGGATTTGTAAAGAAAGGAAATTGACAATACATTGAGTTCTTCACGACGATTCTGAAGAATTTTTGCAGCACCAAGAAGCATTGCAACATGGGCATCGTGTCCGCAAGCATGCATCTTCCCAGGATTTTTACTCTTGTGATCCCATTCCACCAGTTCCTGCAAAGATCATTCACAGATCAGATCGAAATCTACTCAACTAAGTTTTACAGAGAAAATAATGGTTCAACCTCCATAGCCAGAGCGTCCATATCTGCACGAAGGGCAACAAAAGGCGGCTGACCAGTCCCGACATAGCCGATAACGCCGGTTACTGCAACAGGGTGTTTGTAGAAAATGTCTAACTTGTCTAATTCTGCTCTGATGAGCTTACTGGTCTCGAATTCTTGATACCCCAGCTCAGGATTCTCGTGGATTTTCCTTCTGATTCCCACCATCCATTCGAATAGGTCGGGGGTTTTGGCAAGTTCGAGGAATTCGGATGGAATTTCTGATCGTCCACTGGAGCTCGAGGATGATTCTCTTGACGAGAACAAAAAGAAAGCGAAAATCAACGAGAACCACTTGACAAAAGCCATGATTTTTCTGCAACCAAGTTAGTTCTTTTTAATTTTCAAAGGAGCCGAAGATCCGAAGAGAAATATTAGAAAAGGGAGTCGCTGTAACACGAAAAGCGTGACTGAATTTCAACAATACCAGACCAAGACAGCCTCTGTATATTTCTGTAGGATCGTCTTTGTTTTATACTTTTTTGAGAGATGAGTTTAATCTGATCTACGGTGGGAAAAAACTAAAACATGTTTTGTTGATCAAGAGCTCATTTGGATCAAGTTCGGCTGGAAAAAAAGCCCATTTTGGAGAAAAGCTCTCTCAGCTGCCTGATTGCTCTGGTATCCTGCAAAACAGAAACAGAAACAGAAACCTCAGAAAACAACATAGAAATATTGCGGAGAATTCCTTTCTCAAATCGGAGTGTTAAAAATTATTTTTGGTTAGAAATCGATGCATATTTGTCCGATTCCATTCTTTTGACTGACGGGAAGCCAAACAGAAGCATTAAAAAACAATTGCTTGCTGCAAAGACTGAGATGATTAGATAAGAAAACATGACTCATGCCGTCATGCCAGTATGCAGATTACCCAGTCAAATATAACAGCAAAGATTATTGGGAAATGATCGAATAATTAATCTTAAAAATAATTTTGTAAGTTCTTGTGTGCTAAATGAGATTACCAGATTCAAGCTAGCAATATTAATGAAATCCAAGCAAATAATCAAACAATAAATAAAAACGAGACACCGATATTTTAACGTGGAAAACCCTTCAAATCGAAGGTAAAAACCAAGGACGAGGAGTCACCGAATCAAACTTCCACTATATTAAATAATGGGTACACCAAATTCTCTCTAGATCGTCAAACTAGAGGATTACAATAACTCATCAAGATCAAACAACAATCTTGGATTCAACGAATAAAGAGATAGAGGATAAACGACGATAAAAACGACAGTCCCATTTTTACCCTAACAGACAGTCTTAGAAAGCACAAAATACGATCTTCACCGTTCATAACGTACCTCTGTGTGTCACGGAGCTACTGTCAAAATTTCAAGCCGATCCAACGGTTGAATATGGAGAAAACGAAAATCGATTTTTCTGCGTTAGAAAAATCCGAATCCCTTTTTTATTTCTCTATTCTCTCTATTTTTCTTCAAAGCTACTCTCTCGTCTCTTAACCTAGCAGCCCCTTCTTTTTAATTAGGTTAAGATGCTCTAATGGACTTAAGTGGTGCCACAAAATAGGCTTGACCCAATATCAATTTGATCCAACTTATCACAGTGGGATTAGCTCGAATCGATGCAGCACATTTCTTTGGACGAGCGGAGGATCGGAGGAATAAGAAAAGAACAAGAATGTCGAAGAAAGCACGCATTTTGGATTCAGAGAGAGAAGAACGATGATACTGAAAGAAATCGTTCATCGTCCGTTTGATCTGAAGAAGACCAGCGTGTGACGGCGGTGATCGATGGAGGCCACGCTTGAATATGTCGCACGGTATACTATTGGTGGATGTGACCGCATGTTTAGACAATTTGTGTTCTCATTTCTCAGTCAGCTACCATCGAAGTCTTTCTTAAGTCGCAATAAAAAAGGAAAAAATAATTAAAAAGAGAAACTTGACGGCGGAATTTGGATGAGAATAATTGCAATGAAATGGGTATTTGGGTAGTGGAAGGCGGCGACTCGACTGTGGAGTAAGACGCTCAAAAGCCAAATTTTGGGAACGGAAATTGGCTCGGAGGGTCGGCCGTCGGGATTGCACGCGTCGCGCTGCCGAAATTGGGAGTTAGACAAGTAGCTTTTCCTTCCCCAATTCACCTGTTCAACTAATTGGACCCAAAATTTCACCTTTCTTCCTTGTTCTTCTCTCTCTCTCTAAATCGCTCACTTGAACCCCCTTTACCATCTTCCCCCTTCTTCCACTTTTAGTTCTCTGGCTTGCTCTCAATACCAACACCCACTTCAGCCACGAATTCTCTGCTCAAGTTACTGCCTTGACCTGCAATTTTGCTGTCTCTCTCTCTTCATCGTTTCTTCGTCTGCGTTCTGGGTACGTTGTATTTGTTTTCTCCTGTCAAATTGAACTTCTGGATTTACTTTAACATGCGGCGTAGTACTTCTGTCTGGATGTAAATCACAAAGAGTTGTCGGTAATCCTTGATTTGATCTGATCATTCTTCTTTTCTGTTTTTTTCTTTTTTTTTTTCTTTTTGGAATATATTCGATCTTCGTTAGCTGTTTATATGGATCATATTATATTCAATCGTTCGCATAGCTTCTTCAGTTGGATATGCTGCTTCAGTTACTTGCTGAAAAAACTCAACTTTTTACTGTGTCAAGCTCCTTATTTCATGCGAAGATGAACAGTGTCAGCCAAGGGTCTAACGGCCAACAACATCGAAGAAGAAAGCGCGATAACATTATTTTTATACTTTTTTAAAAGAATTGTGACTGAAATTCTCACTGACGACATAAATTCTGTGAAGGTATAAAAAAGCTCCCAAAAAGTAGACATATTTTGCGTACCAGCCATTAGGAGTGATATGGACTCGGATATTAATTGAAGCCATATGAAAATAGGATTTTATGACTGGAGCTGCCTTTGGTATTGAATTTTTGAATGATTTGGAAGTTGGAATGCAGGCCCTCTTTTTGCTATGAATAAAAATAAGAAAGGACAAATCAAAAAATTTGAACATCTCAATTCACTTTTACGTCCTCTGGATGTGGCCAACGTAATCTTAACATTGCATACTTGTTTTACTAGATGTGTGAAATAATGTAAATGTCTTTATTCGAAACATGTGTTGAATACATAGGATTCAAAATATTCACTTTTACTTATCTACTTCACAGTCTCTTGTTTTTTTCTTCTTACTAAAATGGCCTTGATTTGAGCTGTTATATACATGGTGTCATTTTTCTGACAGACCAGCAAAAAATTTAACAGCTGGTTAGACTGTAATGCTGGATGTTGGTACCAGTCAGTGGGTTAGGGATGAATGCTGCGATGGATGATATAAACTTGATCCAACAGGCTCAGAGACATCACTTGGTTGTAAGAGAACTTGGAGAAGAGATTGATTTAGAAATTGGACATGGAGATGATGATCCCTCATTTTCCACTCCTCTCATCACCGGCTCAGGACGAGAAACATCTGCCGATGATTTAGATGAAAGCAAACATGTGATAATGGTGTCTCAACTTTCCAACGATGAACAAGATCTGTTGAAAACGCAACCTACAAAACGAAAGAAAAAGGTTGTGAAAAGGTGGAGAGAAGAGTGGGCTGATACATACAAATGGGCTTTTGTCGACGTAAAGGATGGAACACCGAGGATCTTTTGCTCTGTGTGTAGGGAATACGGACGGAAGCACCGAAGAAATCCTTATGGAAATGAAGGGAGCCGAAATATGCAGATGAGTGCACTTGAAGAACACAACAACAGTCTACTTCATAAGGAGGCGCTTAGGCTTCAAATGGCCTCCAAGGATAAGATTGTCGTTGACAAACCTGTTTATGTAAAAGGTTAGTAGTTTTAGGTGGCTTATCTTAATTTTTTGTTTCTCTTCAATGCTATAAAGGCCAATTAATGCTTGCAAGCCAATTGTTCCTCACCCTCGTAGTATAATTGCATTGACTCCTAATTGTATTGTAGTGTTTTTCTTAATATTAAGCTCTCATGTCCAAATCGGCTGGATCCATCATTGAAGCTGCGATAAAAAGGGATCCTCATGAGGTTGAATTTGTGCAAGTAGTGCAAGAAACTGTTCATGCTTTGGAAAGAGTTATTGCAAAGAATTCTCAGTGAGTTACCTTAAGGATGATCATTACTTTCTTCTTTGCCAAATCATCGTTATCTGTAAAAAGTATTATCTTTAAGTTTCTACAATTCTCACGTGGAGGAAAATATTTCAGTTATGTTAACATAATGGAGCGGTTACTCGAACCTGAGCGTATGATTGTTTTTCGAGTTCCTTGGGTGGATGACAGAGGTGAGACACATGTCAATCGAGGTTTCCGAGTGCAATTCAACCAAGCATTGGGGCCTTGTAGAGGAGGTATCCGCTTTCATCCAATGATGAACTTAAGTATTGCCAAGTTTCTTGGGTTTGAACAGGTACTGAATGCCATTTTAGTTATTTTTGTTGTTGATTTTGTCAACAGTGATTGTATGTTCTCTGGGATCAGAGTAGTTTATTATCATTACTAGGAACTCTTGATGCCAATATATTGTTTGCTGCGCTCACAGAAGATGATACAAATCTTACTTTCGATTAAATTTACAATGACTAATCTAGATTTTAATGTGTTAGTCTTTTGCGGCCTTAAAAAATGGAAGAGGCTTTACCGTTATGCACTTTCTGACATGTTTAATTGATTATGGCTGATGATGGGGTGTATAACAACTCTAAAGGCTAGTTTTTTTGTTATTTGTTTTTGTTAGTATGATTAATCAATGATCCTTAATGTCTCTAATAATTGATGCATATATCTATCATTGCTTGATTTTCTTGAATCTAACATCTTAATTAGGGTGATCCATTTGGTCACCCCATTAATCACAGTTCACTATGATAAAAGACATTACTAGGTTTGAGACAAGGTCAGGTTGCTTTACTTGTGAAGAAATAAAATGAGTAAATTTCGAGCAAGGATGAATGGCATTAGGCTGATATTTTTTATTTTTTTGTAGACTTTAAAGAACGCTCTATCTCCTTACAAACTAGGCGGGGCAGCTGGTGGAAGTGATTTTGATCCAAAAGGAAAAAGTGATAACGAGGTAAAGTCCTTTTAATATATGTCAAAGACTATGCTTGACTCTTCTTTTTTCTACATCTTTACACTAAAATTGCAGATAATGCGGTTTTGCCAAAGTTTTATGGATGAAATCTATCGATATTTAGGTCCTGATAAGGTAAGTGGACAAAGTGCTATTGATATTCTTTTACCATACACCTTTTAGACCTTAGTTTTGCGCTTGGGTATGTTGATATTTTCATTCAGGACCTTCCATCCGAGGAGATGGGTGTTGGAACTCGGGAAATGGGTTATCTTTTTGGACAATATAGGCGTTTAGCTGGCCATTTTGAGGTGTGTGAACATTCTTTTTATGAAGAAATAGGCTGTGGCTTCTTTTGGTCCGCTTAATTAATTCATCTCCAACTGCTTTCACTTCATCATTTGCTTTTGCTACCCTTACTCTATGCGGGTATGGAGGTTTATTTTTTACTCCATTGAATTGGCTTTACCATGCAGTCTACTCTGTTTCACAGCCTATATGCAATCCTAATCATTTGATGCACATGAATTCTTTTTCTTAACTTACATATAGGGATTAGTTTATAATAGAATAACAGGTTAAGGTAAAAAGGGTGTGAAACAACTCCTACTTTTTGCAATTGTTGCTTACTTCAAATGTGTTACTGGTTTCATTGAAGTAACTGAAACCAATAGTTAAAACTACTTAAATGTCATGAACATCTCATCTATGATTCTTCCAGAGGTACTTAGGATTTTTGTTTCCACAATTATATACCATTGTCTTGCTCTTGCAGGGAAGTTTCACTGGACCTAGAATTTTTTGGTCTGGAACTAGTCTTCGAACAGAAGCTACTGGATACGGCCTGGTAATCAATTCTAGCATTTGAATTATTTTATTTATGATTTTGCTTCTTAAGACTTGATGCTCTGTTTTTTTTCATTTTTTGCTATTCTTCATTAAAAGGTGTTTATAGAGTGATTGTATTTATTAAATGCGTTTTTTAGCTGTCAGTAAGAGATTACACAGAATCATATATTTGCAGGTTTTCTTTGCCCAGCTTATACTTGCAGATATGAATAAAGAAATCAAAGGATTAAGGTATGATGCTCCCCTTCCTAAAGAGCTATTGTTACGGTTCAACAATGCTACATTTTATGATGCAATGCCGATACAATCCTTTGTTTTATTTAGCTTTTTTGTAAGGATTCATAATTTTATGGTGCCATATGATGATGTCGGTCTTTAACAATTAAAAATCATTCGTGAATGTTTCCGCCAGATGTGTTGTGAGTGGTTCAGGAAAGATAGCAATGCATGTTCTTGAGAAGCTAATTGCTTACGGTGCTCTTCCCATTACAGTATCTGGTAAATTTCCAATTGCATTTTCAACATCAGTTTTCACTTTTTTAATATGGAAATCATTCGTATGATTTATGGTATCGCATTGTCTGCTTGTGTCATCGGGTTTCAAAGATGTCTAAAAAAGAGCTACTTTTTCCAAATATTTGTGGGCCCTGTGAGGTTCGAACATTATAATAAACTTCTTCTTGTCTGCCGCATATCAATGTGTCTGTAATGCTTTTAAGATACGGTCAAATGTTACATAGATTATATCTAGTTTTATAATCTCGTCCTGTTTAGACGCAAAGGGATATTTAGTGGATGAAGACGGATTTGACTACATGAAAGTGTCGTTTTTAAGAGACATTAAAGCTCAGCAGAGAAGCTTGAGGTTAGTTAATGGTTCATCCTTCTATTGACTGCTTTGTCTTTCTTTCTATACCATAAGGTGCACATTCTAATGCAGAGACTACTCGAAAACTTATGCTCGATCCAAATATTATGACGAAGCAAAACCTTGGAGCGAAAGGTGTGATGTCGTCTTCCCTTGTGCTTTCCAAAATGAAATTGATCAATCTGATGCACTTAACCTCGTTAGTTCAGGCTGCCGTATCCTTGTAGAAGGTAGCTTCGTCCGGTCAAGAGATTTTTTTATTATTTTATTTTATTTAAATCGAGCTTTACTACAATTTCATTCTTAGTAACCCTCCCCTGGTGTGTTATCCTAGGTTCAAACATGCCTTGTACTCCAGAGGCAGTCGATGTTCTGAGAAAAGCAAATATTATCGTTGCCCCTGCTATTGCTGCAGGTTCCGGAGGGGTACAGTACAATAGCTTTTTTTGTCAAATTTTGTGAATCGATCCATGTTTTCGAGTGTATATAAATAAGACTTTTTCATCCCTCGGCTTATTTGTAGGTTGTTGCTGGAGAGCTCGAACTAAATCATGCATGTAATATGATGCACTGGTCGCCGGAGGACTTTGAGTCTAAATTGCAGGTGAGAACATGTCGGATACTTAGCTGCCAGCTCCCGTTATTTAACCTTGTTCGACTCATACGGCTACTTTTTCGGCTCATGCATGTAAATATCAGAATGCAAATGATGAAAAGAATTTCTGTATTGTTTTGTGCAGGAAGCAATGAAACAGACGTACCAAAGAGCGCTAAAAGCAGCAGCTGATTTTGGATACCAGAAAGAAAGCCCAGAGTGAGTTGATTCTTGCATGATTTGAGTTGGATAGTTTGTTAATGGCTGACCGTCCTCGGTCTTCGGGCTGTGCAGGGCATTGGTTACCGGGTCAGTAATCTCATCTTTCCTCAGCATTGCTCAAGCCATGAATGATCAAGGATGTGTATAAAAAACAGCAAATACTAGGCTAAAATTGTACATTGTTCTGGACCCGTTATTCCTCTCTTGGAGCCAAGCTGAGTCGACAATTGTAGCCCAGAGTGGGGTTTAAGCTGGTACAGGGTAACTAGAGAGAGAAAGTGGCTGGAGAGAGAAGTGTTGTGAGATGGAGTGGAATGGAATTGGAAATAATGATGTATGAAAACACATCATTCATGTCTGCAAATTAATGTATGTTAATGCTTGAAATTGCCCAAAAGAAACAATCTTTGTTTAGAGTTTGATGGATTCGTGCTAAGAGATTTGTTCTTGTTTGAGCTTGCTGAAGTTGACCTAAGGAAGAACCTCCTAGGCGGACGTGCGTATAGCAGTTGTAGATGTAAATGTTGAGAACAGAGCTTCAATCTTCTAATCATCCCTCAAGATCACTTCTTTCATCTTTTTCCTTGAGAAAAATGTGTTTTGCGGCCATGGTTTACGATAACTTCTTGTTCTTGCTCTGTTTCTCCCGCTTCGGATAGGCGAAACGTATGTTGATACGATCCTCGACAAGTCTTCTTTTTCTTCTTTTCTTCTTGTGACTGAGTTACTCGATTCGACTGTGGCCATGTGGTCTCCATTCCTGAACTGCTGCCTCCTGTTATCTCCTTTCATGCGATTCCTCGGATAAAGTCGAGGGTTTTGGGGTTTAAGGCTGCATGCAAAAGCGGGAACATTTTTCTTCTGGTTTTAGGTGTCGGTTTTCGAGATTTTGGTCCAATCGAGGGTTCCAAAGCCACACGGATTGCGATTGTGATCCTAAGGCATATGAATTCGAGGTTTCTCGTCATCCTTGATTTAAATAATTCCTCCGCTGGTTGAGACAGGGTTTCGAAACGGATGGGAAGTTCTCCCATCGATGCGTCAGTCGGCGCCTTGGTTTGGGTTCGCCGCCGCAACGGTTCGTGGTGGCCAGGCCGCATTGTAGGCCTCGACGAATTGCCGGAGAGTTGCTTGGTTTCCCCAAGATCGGGCACTCCAGTGAAGCTCCTGGGTCGCGAGGACGCAAGCCTGTAAGTCTTTCCTCTTCTTTTTCTCCTCCTTCGTTGCCATGGATTATCTGTAATTTGCACCCCAATTGAGCAATTTTTTCTCTTTTTCGTTGCATAACTTGCTACGCATTGTGATATTCGTTCTTGTTCGTTTAGTGACTGGTACAATCTGGAGAAGTCTAAGCGCATAAAGGCATTTCTATGCGGAGAGCATGATGTTTGCATAGAGAAAGCAAAAGCTTCAGCTGCTAATTCCAGCAAGAAGACGATAAAGTATGCTCGCAGGGACGATGCAATTCTGCATGCTCTCGAGCTCGAGAGGGCTCGTGCAAAATCAGCCACTCCAATGTATTATTCCAGTGAAGAAGATAAACATCAGATCAATTGTGTAGAAGATAGCTCTGAATCGGCCAGAGAAATATCTCGTTCTGGTTTATCTTTTGAAGCCCCAAACTTTTTCAGTTCCTATAAGTTACAATCTGAGCAGGGTGGAAGAAGAAGAACACTAAATGATTCAGAGGACGATGGAATGGATGGGGTAAAGCGTATGAAAGGTCTCGAGGACTTGGGAATGGCTGTAATGGCTAAAGCAGAAGATAAAGAAGGAAATCTGGTCAAGCCATTTCGGCTGCAACGTGTTTGTAAAGTATATTCATCGTCGTTTAAACGGAAGAGATCACAAGAGCCAAATGTTCAGGAATTCTTGAAAAAGAAAAACCGCCATAGACCGCTCACGAAACTTCTGGAGAGCACAGCCATGGTAGCAGCTCCTGTTGTATTTGATGAGATTGGTTCGCCCGATCCGGGATTATAGCGGAGTTGAATTTCCTGAATCGAAGATGAGTCTTTCTACCATAATTAATGATCAGTCAGACAGTGTTAGAGTTGCAGGCGAGGATGGGTTATCTTTAAATGCTTTTGAAGTTTCAACTTCTAATTTGAACAATATCTCTACCTTGTTTAGATTTGCCGAGGATAATTCGTCCGACAGGTCATTAGATTCACAATTTGCTGAGGAGGGAAAACACCTTGCAGGTAAACTTGTTAAGCGTTTTTTCCCGTTTTCTTTCTAAATGGTTATAAACATAATTTGTAACCTTCTTGATTCATTTATAGCCTTGAATTTGCAAGAATTTGCAAGCTTGATTACCTTTGTGATGAAATTAGCATAATATTGATGGATTTGATGGTACAATAGACACCCACCGAGCATATCACGTACACTTATAGTATCGGATAATTGATCTTGCCGACCGACCCGGAAATGTTTTTCACTTGTTACCATTTTTCATTTTAGGACTCACAATCACGTCATCGATTTCTTTATATTGATTATTGTTTATTTGGTTTTGCTTCAGGGAAGCAATCTAGTCAAAGTAGTCAAGTGGAAACATTGTGTTTAGGAAATGAGGCACCTACTAATGAATCTGGTTTTACCAGCTCTGCAGCTGCTCATGCTCATGGTGCATCTAAATGGCAATCGAAAGGAAAAAGGAACTCTAGGCCTCTAAATAAAGGGAGAAAAAAAGGAGATCAGAAGTTTCCTTCTGATTCCATTGATGGGTTCGGAGAAAGCAAGTGTGAAACTCAGAAGGAACCTCGCATAAGTGACGAGTCTCTCGTGCAACAAAGATTGCTTCCGTATCGTCAGTCCCGCAATTCTGTTCACTCCCGATTTCAGACTTCAGATTCATCGTTCTGGAATTTATCCACCGATAGTTCGTTATACAGCGTGAAGGTTGAAAGGGAAGCCAGCAACCGGCCTCATCATGTGCCGTTAGTTTCCTTGATGAGCAAATCGAACAGCAAAGCCATTGTCGGTCATCCTTTAACAATCGAGATTTTGCATGACGGGTTTTGTGATCAGTGGTTGAAATCCAATCTAGAAGGCCATGGGAGAAGAGCTCGGCCAGGCTCTAGAACCAGAAGATTAAAATTGCAACCCGGGATTTCACGCAGAAAGTCGTCGAAAACGAAGAAAGCAGCTCAAGTATCCAAAAAGATTCGGAAGCTGTCATCGCTCACGGCACAAGAGCAATTCGAAAATGCCGTGGCCGCTGTAGTAGAGAAGCCAGAAGGGCCTGTTGTAGCTTGTATCCCCCTCAAAGTAGTTTTCAGTAGGATAAATGAAGCATTAACTGGTTTAATGAGATCAGCCCATCATCCGGTAATGTCTATAAATCAATGAATTTCCTTTTGTTCTCTGGAGAATTCAGGATTTACAGTTTGCTGCTTTTCTAGCTGTGATTTTGAAAAATTGTTCTCTCAATAAAATTATTCATCATTTTAAAGAAAATACACAAGTCAACGATTTCTGGTTTTTTCATCTCTTTGAGCAGCCAATAATTTGGAGGAAAAACAGAGGAACCCTCCCACTCCAGGACACGACACAACACTCGGAAATAGTCTCCAATGTCGGACCCGTGGCAAGAAACATAAGCAAGAGCACAAGTGCTGTAGGACACGACATTGACCACATTCAATAATACCCGAAGACTTATCTCAATTAGGTCGGCCATTTGAGAAAAAAGTCAAAGCCTAAGATACCCTCTAACGTTCTGTACCCATAACCCATCTCAATCCAACCCCCAACTTGACGTTCGGCCATTTCGTGGTGAACTGGGGAGGGCTGAGACTCAAAGATGGTCCAGTCAAAGCATTAAAACATTCAGAGCCCCACTATGACAATTCATTGAAGAGAAGTAGGTAAAAAAAAGTTCAGGCTTTATAAAGCAACCGCCATTGACGATGATCTCAAGCTCGATTGAGCAGACAAAGAAACAACAGAAGAGAGAAAATAATAATATCCAGAGAGACGGTTGGAGCTCGCTCCGACCATGAAGATTGGGATATGCTCAAAGTTTCTCACCCACTCCATTGCAATTTCATATTCGCAAACAACAAAACGTCAAATCTTTGATCTTCAATCCCACAACAACAGCAAACATACAAATAAATATGGATAACACCCAAGAAAATCCATAAATAAAGCTGCTTCATGCATTAAAGCGTAACGTGCTAGCAATGATATGCTCATATTCACACTGAAATACAATAGGAAACTGTACCTATGATTGAATGCTAGCTTCGCGGCCATGGAGAAGATGGCCTCGTGAGATTATCAGAAATGAAGCTTTTCTAAATTCATGTTTTGTAATTGATAGCCAGGTTCTTGAAACGTTGAATCCCTCGAAGGAATGTTGGGTTTGCTATGGAAAATTAGAACCTGGTGTAAATATGGCGAGATCAGGCCAACCATTTCCATTGCTCCAACAGCTCGAATCACCATTCTGCAAACTCAAATAGCTCTCTGAATTGTTGGAGCTCTGGATCTCCAGCCTCAAGTTTCTATCCGACCCTGAATTCATTTCAGAATTCAAGTTCCCTGAAAATTCGCCCATATGCACCATTTTTAGATCTGATCCGTCTGAGTTTAGACTCTCCAAGAAGCCCCCATACTGCCCATTTAAAGCCAAAAGCGAACTGAAGCTCCCTGGGGCATTCAGCATTCGTCGCTCTTGATTGATAGCGGAGTTACAGACCCGATCCCGATTCGGATTGTGGCCCGAATTTTGTGCCTGCAAGGCGGTTCCGGAAGCTGATGAAGAAGAAGATGATGAGGGGCGCTTTGTATTCGATGGTCGCTTTGCGTTTTTGCGACTTCCGCCGCCAATAGGGATGTTCCTAAGAGCTCCACCCTTGGTCCAGTATCTCCGGCAATTCTTGCAGAAATGGCGAGGCTGAGAAAGATTGTAGTTGTTGTAGTAGCAAAATTTGGTGTTCGAAGATTCGCAGCGTGGGCATTTCAGCAGCTCTTGCTCCGGAAAATGGGGTTTCAAGGGATTAAATATGGTCGGGTCCTGCATTATACTCTGGGAAGAAAACCCTGAATTCGATCGAGGGAACAGAGACGAAAAAATTAAAACAAACTTTTCAGAACTTTATTCGCAATCACCGATGATTTGAAACTCGAAAAAAGCTCAGACCAGTCAGGGTTTTGCAGAACTTCAACTGGGGCTCAAGAGGGTTTGAAAATTTGCAGAAGAGGACAAGGAAGCAAGGAAGAAAGGGATACACATACTTAGAAGACGGAGAAACTTACAAAGCTTGATCAATCTGCAAAAGGGATGGATTTCAATTTCATCGTGTCGAAGAACGACGACGATAGAAGTGAACTTTGAACACCGGAATTTGGAGAAATCCTCACCTGGGTTTGTGATTTCTATCAAAGGTCGAAGTTATGAGTGTCAGACAAAGGAGGAAAGAAGAGACCAAAGAAGGGTTCTGAACTTTTCAATGGAGGATGCCCATTAATGCCTCTGCGTAAGATTGACGACCCACCCGCCTACAAATAGAAAAAGGAAGAAGCAAGACTCTCTCTCTCTCTCTCTCTAGAGTGGAATTTAAACTGGCTAATGGCTAATCTTAGTTCCTCATCTGGACAGTCCACTCCCACACCATTTAATCTCCCACTAATCTCACGTCTCAATCAAAATCACCACGGGAATATAAATTGTGGGGTGGGTTCTGTGATTCTGATTCCCAATCGTTCGTCATCGCCGACTGAAAACAATCACAAATCAACGAATAATTCAAGGGTTTGGATCGAATTTCAGGTTTTCGCTAGGTGGGTGTGGATGAACTCGACTTGGAAGTAGCTCAAACAGTAGAACCCAGATTTCTCTATTCATGGCGGCCACTGAAAAACTGGGAGTGGGAAGAAAAAAAAAAGAAGAATGATTGAAACAAGGGAAAGTGGAAGATTACGCGCAAAAAAAGCAAGAAGAGAACACACGTTTCAACGCAATTGACTGGAACCCTCCATGGTCATCGCCATTGTCAAAGGACTGGTCTGCGCCATTATTGAGTCTCCGTCTTCTTCCTCTTTCGTTCGCAAGCTCTGTAAATGTTTCAAGGAGAAGCCATGCTCCCTGGTTTATCATTACTCATCAAGTCATCATTAACATTCTACTAAAGTTTAGGCAGAATGATGGATGCTTCAAGGACAAGGCGTCAATGGTGGATCCATCTATGCTCCTTCACGCCTTGAGACAACAACACTCGACGAGTTTTAATCATCAAACCAGTTTTTTTGCAGAATCCCAGGTTTCAATAAACAATCTTGGCAACTGGGTTGATCTTCTCGACTGAAAAAAGGCCAGAAGAGCTTGATTCTTGTAATGGATGCATTCACCTGCAGAAAAATGGGAGCCTTCTTTTTCTTTAAGAAGAGCTACAATCACATTCACTTTTGACTTAGCTAATTTAACAATCAACCAGGAGATAGTTTCTAATCTTAACACTACTCGAAATCAAAATGGCTAATCCATGAAGATTTTCATGCACAACCGACAAAACTTCTTTTTTTTCAAATATAAGATAAGCACAATGGCAACGACAACATTCTTGTGAAACAAACGATATTTAAATGCACGTAAATTTATACAATCTCAGATGGCTCAAGGTGGTTCACCTGCACCAAGCTGGAGCTTTCAACTGTTGGATTTTCACCGGCCAATTTCTTTGCAGAAGGAGGATTTGGATCGGTTCACAGAGGAGTTCTACCTGATGGTCAAGCAGTTTCTGTCAAGCAACATAAACTTGCCAGTTCTCAAGGAGACCTCGAGTTATGTACAAAAGTGGAAGTCCTCAGCTGTGCTCAGCTGCTCAAATAAGTTAGTTTCCGACGGGGAAATTGAAGAGCAGGGCATGCCGAAAAATGATTGACATTGTCAAGGAATTGAATCAGCTCTAAGATGGAATTATATGACACTGTGGCGCACAATTGTAACATAGGCTAAATGAACAAGTACACTAAAAAAACATAGCACAAACCATGTTCCTTGGCAAATACATGCAAACAAGGATGTGAGGTGATATCTACCTATTACATTGACACTATCTTTGTTTGTCAGTAGGGGGTGTACCTGACTCGTTCTTGTATGCTTCCATTTGCATATTGAATGCCAATGCTGGCTGTGCCCGTACACCGTAAACCAATCAATTCCAAGACCGACCTCCGCTGAACCCTCTCCCACGGTCTCGAAATCCCCCATGGCCGTGCCCTGGATTGGTTCGAAGGAAGACAGATATCGAGTATATTAAACTGGTCAATTATAAGGGGGATTCCTACAAAGTGCGGTGAGGAGTACATACTAACCTGGGGGTGGAGGAGGAGCACCTCGTCCCATTCCAGCCAAATCAGGACTCACTTTCTGTCCTGCTTCTTCGAGTATTGAAATGAGTTCTTTTGCAAATCTGGCATTTGCCGCAGTGAAGAATGTATATGCAGTTCCTTTTGCCCCAGCTCTTCCTGTTCGGCCAATTCGATGCACGTAATCCTCCAGCGATCCGGGAAAGTCGTAATTTATCACATATTTTACATCCTTTACATCTGCCAAACATAAAATTAGGTGAATACAAAGAAAGGAAGCGGTGGCAGATCAATGGTTGAGTTCCTCAGCAACTTTGCCAAGTTACACAATTGACAAGACCAGTATAATCTTATTAAAAAAAGAGGGATATTGACCGAAAAGAAAGCCGAGTAAAGTGTCCTCAAGTGAAGTTCGAAGTTGGGAGTCGTAGCATAAAAAGACGTCTTTTATGTTACGACTCCCCACGCACTTCACTCGGCCTTCTTTCTAGTTAGAATCATCCTACACGAATCAGAACCTTCGGCCAAGGGCCTCAACAACAGAGGTGGAGGTAGAGGTGAAGGCTTCACATCTCCATGGTGGAATTATTGTTAAATCCTGTTGTTGGAGAATGGATCCCCCTCCATATTACGGAGGCCACCGACCAAGGGTTTTGACCGATGGAGAACAAAAGTCGAGTAAAGTGCCACCAGGGAGCCGTAACATAGCTCCTTTCAAATTCATCAAGGAAAGGGAGTGTCAATATGGTAAGTAAGGTTAGCCTCATGGATCATGGGCAACAATTATGAAATGCGATCAAAGGACTCCCAATGAGAAACAATGCAACCAGCTTACAAAGAAATCAGATAGCCCTCCTATTCAGGTCACATGGCAGAAGGAAATTCAAGTTATAGGAACTCTAAAAATTTAGAACTATAAAATTTCAACTATGAAGTCATTGTTGTTCTCAGCTGAAGTTAATTAATGAGGGAATAATTCAGTTACTTAGGATAATTGTCCCCTAGATGCAACGGGGAATCATTTCATCTCCAAGTTGAAACTTACAGAAAAAGATAGGAGAGAATTCGGGCTCACATTCTAAACGTTATTTTATAATCTTCCTCAAATTCATCAATAAAAGAGGGATTATTATTCTCCGAAGGCTGGACAGGAACCATCAGATGTTTCATGTGCCAGTTTATAGCATGTGGTAAGATATAAGTAATCTCATCTTATATAACTAATCACATCTTTTTGTTTATCATAAATCAGATTTGATATTAGTAGCATAAACTCCATAAGTACATACCTAAACCCCGAGCTGCAACATCTGTAGCAGTCATTATAGGACTTTTGCCAGCTTTAAATTCTGACAAAACCCAATCCCTTTCAGCTTGACTTTTATCACCATGAATAGACAGAGCAGGCCAACCATCCATGCGAAGCTGTCTAGTGATCTGGTCACATCCTTTCTTGGTGTCCATGAATATAAGAATGCGGCTACCATCCATGATATCCTCCAGCAATTTCACCAGTCTGTAAAAAAAGGGCAATCAAGGATGATTTATCATAATCTCAAGAAAGAAAAAAAGAAGTTGCAAGTGTTAACTTGTTATATTTTTGGTTCTCCGAAACAATTTCAACATGTTGACGAATTGCATGATTGGCTTTTAAATCTGGAGAACCAATTATGACCTGCATGGTAAAAATAAATAAATTAAGCAATGAATTTATAAGGCTAGAATCACAGAATCCAAATTACTCCGTAACAAATTTTAGTATGTAAAACCCAAATAGTTGTGTACTGGAACCTAACACACTGAAAATAGAAGCAATCTAGCTCACAAAAACATGTATTGTAGAGTATTCTATACTTTTAAATAGGAAAAAAAGGGTATAGCGTATCACCTTGTAAGGGTTGTAAAGGAACTTCCTAGCCAACTGCTCAACTTCCTTTGACCATGTGGCACTCCAGTACAAAGTTTGTCGGTCTGGACGAATCTGTGTAGAGAAAGACATAAACTAATAATCAAGTTTCATAAAGGATAGGAGAAGGAACATTATAATTACTAATAAATCAATGGATAAAAGTTAAGAATTCAGTAAAAGATAAAGGATACATTGCATGGGTTAGAGTGAATGTACAAACTAATAAAGGAGTATCTCATGCGATGTTTTGTCCATTTTAGAAATATCAAGTTAATCTATTTATATACGGGATCTGACTCCAAAATAAACATATGCAACAGTGCTCAGCAGAAAAAAAGGAAGTCTTTTAAAGAGGGCAATGGACCTATTTTCTTGCCAAGGAATAATAAGTATTGCCTTCGATCAAAACAGTAAGAACAGTAAGGACGTCTCCACAATACACACACTAAACCTCCACACATATAAGGGTGGCAATTTTGGATAGCTAAAACAAAAATTATGAATATCCTTTTATATAATTATAATAGATTGTTATGCATGGATAATTGCTTAATGAAATAGAAATAGGTCAATGCTTCATTAACACTGCTCCAAATCCCATACCTGAAGCATGGTTACAACCTTTAAGATTTCTATCAAGTCATCATTTCTTCACTTTCATTATCTTGCTCTGATATCAAAAGCGTACGATTTTCTTCCCAGGAAATAGTAAATATTTCTTTTGATTAAAACATTATAACAATAAGGATATCTCCACAATACACATACCCACGAATTTCAAGAGCCTCTACACGATATCACAGCCAAAAAAGAACACCTATTCGCTTCTCACTCCTCTAACCTATTTTTACTCCTCCAAAATAACCACTAAATGCTAAGGGAGTTTCCCCAATCAAATTAAAACATAAATTACACTTCAATACATTTATAAACAATAAATACATTTCTTTATTTACCACTTAACTCTGATGTCTCCTAAAGTACATAAACACCATGCAAACATAACTCTATTGAAGTATGAAAAGATTATCTAAATAAATTGATTTCTTTGTATTTCAATTTTTCTTCATCCTACTTTTTTTACATAAATGAAAGACTTATGTCCTGCATATGAAATGGATCAAAATCCAAGAACTTTTCACCTGGGAAACAATTTTTCGTATTTGAGGCTCAAATCCCATATCCAACATCCGATCAGCCTCATCTAACACGAGGTATGTGACCCTACGCAAATTTGTATGATTTGACTCCATCATATCAATCAGTCTTTCTGGCGTAGCAATGACAATCTCAACTCCTGAGCAAAAACAACTTTTGTGAATATAACAATAACAAAATTAAGACCACTGATAAAACAGTCTCAAAACAATGGAACATCACAAGGTGTTGGTAAATAAATTTGCATCAACCTCTCTGGAGGTCTCGTACTTGAGGTCCCTTGGGAACCCCACCATATATGCATGTGTTCTTAATCTTTGATGATGAACCAAATTTTGCAGCTTCTTGGTGTATTTGAACAGCTAGTTCACGAGTAGGAGCTAAAACTAACACAATTGGGCCATCTCCAAGAGCTGATGAGCACGAATGTAACATTGTAAAAAACAAAGATAAAATTCAAGAGTTCCATAAATGAAGTACGGATAAACTATAATGAAATACAAAAAGAAGCGTACATAATATTGGCTGAGCATTAACATGTACAATTGCTGGCAATAGGTATGCAAGGGTCTTTCCTGATCCTGTTTCAGCAATACCTATGAGATCACGGCCTTTAAGTGCCATTGGCCATCCTTGCGCTTGAATTGAAGTAGGTTCAGTAAAACCAGCTCTGGCAATTTCTTCCATTACATAATCTGATATCAAGGATTGTATTTTGATTGGTAAATTACTAAGGATAAATAGTTTCAGGAAGATGAGCACCAGCAATAGAATACAGTTAAGTGAAATTCCTAATCATCAACTGAAATGGACCTGACAATACATCTCACCAAAATAAAAAAGATATCTCAATCCAAAATATAAATATTATATCAATTCGAAGTTCAGCTGTCTAAAATTGAAGATATTTATATCAACTGAGTTTCATTCAACTTGGGACTGTGTGAGCTGAAACTTTATTGGAATATACAATTTGTAATGGTTCTAACCCAAATAACAGTACCTGGAAACCCTACATCATGAAAATTTTTGACAGGTTTCGGAACATCACGACCTTCAACAGTGATTTCCTTTCGTTCACGAAACTCCTCTACTTCTCTTTCTGACATTGCTGCCACCATTGGAGACTCGACGTAGAAGTTCTTTTCAAATGGAGGTAATCCATCGAAATCAGGCTTACGAGGCGACTCAGTACCATAACAATCAATCTTGCTAGAAGAAGACCTCGCTGAGTTTCCATGTCCCTTAGAACCACCAAAAACCGAATCGCTGACCCGCCCAAATAATTAGAATGAAGGTAGAAAATGTTACAGAGAGGAAAAAACATTTGGAACCATAAACGCACTCTTTATAGATGATCAAGTACAATCCTTGAGCAAGAGCGACTGAACCAAGAAACGGTGTTATAGATACGATATTTCTGATTAAACTACTATATAGCTCTGTCAGTCCCCGAATCAAGCGAACAATACATAAAGGACAGCGTATACAAACATATGGACTGAGGACACCAATTTTCCCAATTTTAGAACTGTTGATAGTAGCTCAGAAAACATTCCACATTTTTCACATAAGACAAATTACTCCAAGCTCAAAAGAACTTATGCACAGCTGATACTCATAAAAATAAACAAACTCCAAGAATCACTCGCGGAACTAGAATTCAAAAGGAAAAGACGTTAGAAATTCAACAAATGTAGAAAGTTATTTGCTCAGTAATGCATCAAAATAGATAAAGAGAAGCCGTACCTTTTGCGCTCTCGATAGGAATTAGGGTCCGCAGAGCGGCTGTCATAGCGGCTCATGGTTTCTCTCCGATTAAATCAAACCTAACGACAGAGACGAACAGCTAGAAACCAGAGAGGCGAAGAAGTACAGGAAGAGAACCTCTTTCTCCGAACAAAATGAAAAAACGAATTAGCGCTTCGCTAACAAAGAGAGCAGGGAGCTACAATTACTTTTCTGAAATCTATATTATAATTTTAAAAAAAAAAACTAATTCTAAGCTTGAATTTTAATTAAATAAACTAAATCGGACATCAATTTTAAAAATTAAATTTTAGACTTTCCGGATGCATGACTTACAATTTTTACCACTCATTCAAAACAATAAAATACACTAATCTGAAAGTTTTTAAATTTTTTCGACAACTGTACGATTTATTATAATTTTTTTATTAAAAAAATCATAATTTGTTAAAATTACATACGTTAGTAAAAATTCTTAAAAATTGTACACACACTTAAAGCACTGTAAGACAATATTTCACAAAGTTTTTTGATTTTTTATTTATGTACGTAATTTTTACAAAATTTGTTTGTATATGCAGTAAACAAATTACAGTAAATCGTANGTATCACACACTTAAAGCACTGTAAGACAATATTTCACAAAGTTTTTTGATTTTTTATTTATGTACGTAATTTTTACAAAATTTGTTTGTATATGCAGTAAACAAATTACAGTAAATCGTACCGTTGTTGAAAATTCATGAAACTTTGTGTAATACGTTGATCATGATAGGTCGTTCAATATGTCAACTAATAAATTAGAAGTCTAAGTGTTCGGTTGAAAAACTGTTAAACTTTGAGATGTCAATTCAAACAATTTAAGTTTGCAGTGTTAGTAGAAAAACACGGCTAATTAAAAAGTAATAGCTATCATGCATAATCATTATAAATATCATATTTTTACAATAATCACTAATTGTCGCGTTCGTAATATAGACTTTGCTGATAAAAATAGCCTTAATTCATCAATAGAAATTTACTTGGTGAAATGTGATTGTATATGGAGTAGATACCTCCAACTTTTTTCGTAATAAGCAAAACTTGGGGTTTTTTAATTACTTTGTTAATTATATTAAATTTCAAAACTTTGCTCATTAAGCTACAAGGTTCAACTTGTATTTATCTTTTAATGAACTATTTGTCCTATTTTTCTTACATTTATTGAGTAATTACTCCAAATCTAAGTGGGTCACCGAATCACGATACCAGTCTTTTTCTGGTGGCAATGTAAAAATGGGTTTTTTAACGATGAGAATTGGAAGAAGTCGAGATGATTACGACTCCAGGGCACGGGTGGGTAACATGGAGGCAAAAGCTTGCTTGCAAGCTATGGATTCCTTTGTCATTTAACTCCATTACAGACTGTTTCCACTAGACTAATTGTCTGAACCCATAGAAAAAAAAACAGAGACAAGATGGTCTGTACAAGACGACACCATTTGCTCAAAGATGCTTACTTTTTTAGTTTTTTGGCAATATAATGCATGATTTTTCCTTAGATTTCTCGTTCTTCGGACCAGTTTGTCTCTCTTTCTCAGTCCTACCCAGATAAGCAGGTAGAGAGAGAAATATCAGCTTAACGCAAAACGTGTTTACATCTAACTTTAACCTTTTTTCGGTTCCGATTTACCAAAAGCTACGTGAGATAAGGCCGGTGATGACGAAACATGGTAAACCAGATTGTATTCCATGATTAAATCCAAAGAAAGTAGGCTGAAAAATAGAAGTTACAGCTGTTTGTGAGGGTGAAGCTGTGGATCAGCAAGAGGAAGGAAGGCCAAGAAAGTGGGATGGGACCCTCGTCTTTTGATTATTTTAATCATTTGGTTCTAAAAAACGCAATAACTCCTAATCGCCACTGCCGCAAAAGAACACACACAAGAGAACAGATTTTCTACAATGGAGCTCTGAAACTCCACATTCTTGTCCTCCATTGTAGTCTCACTATCGAGGGTAGACGACATAGCTCTGTGAACGTAAAGCAGAGATACCCGTTTTGGTTTTCTTTGTTTTCATTTCTATTTATGAAAGTATGGAATAAAGTGGGCGAGGGAGAAAGCTGGAATATGAAAAAGGCCATTGCTTTCTGAAGCTGAAGACAGAGGGTTACGCATTCTCATCGCGAAGAACATCGAAATGTGGAACATGAATGTGCTTCTTCTTTGTTTTTCGCTTGCTTATTCTGCTAAAGCTTCTGTCTCTTATGACTCGAAGGCTATCAACATTAATGGCCAAAGAAGTATTCTTCTTTCTGGTTCTATTCACTATCCAAGAAGTACCCCTGAGGTAAAGTTCCAAATGCGCTTCATGCTTCTCTCTGTACTGTAGTTTTAAGTTCACGATCTAATCTCATTTCTGAATTCCTGACAAGGGGGGATGTTATCCTATTCATCATGCATTTATCAGTTGAATCCGGCCAAGTTCTAAACTTTTGATTTTGGAACATGGTAGATGTGGCCAGATCTTATTCAGAAAGCAAAAGAGGGAGGGTTGGATGTAATTCAGACTTACGTCTTTTGGAATGGGCACGAGCCTTCGCCGGGCAAAGTACTTCTGATAATCTCTTTTATTCCTTGATTTCTGAAAATTCAAAAATCTTTAAACTGATTACTCTTGCAGTATTATTTTGAAGGCAATTATGACCTGGTCAAATTCATTAAGTTAGTGAAGCAAGCTGGCCTTTATGTTCATCTCAGGATTGGCCCTTATGTTTGTGCTGAATGGAACTTTGGGTAACTTCAACTTATGATATTTTGTAACAGTTGAAACAAAAATTCCATTATCTAAATTTTATATATAAAAAAAGAAAGAGCTGTAATTTGTTTTGTTTTAATCAGTGGATTTCCTGTTTGGCTGAAGTACGTCCCTGGTATCAATTTCAGAACTGATAACGAGCCTTTTAAGGCGAGTTCCAATTTCCCTTTTTTGTTTCTTAAACATTAATGTCATTGTTATACATCCTAAAATTTCTATATTTCCTCGTTTTCTGTGATGAAGTTACAAATGCGCAAATTTACGGAGAAGATTGTCAATATGATGAAAGCTGAAAGATTGTTTGAGTCTCAGGGTGGTCCTATAATTTTATCTCAGGTATGATGACAGTCTTTCTGGCTCATCATTTGATTAATTATTTTAGCTACTGAATAGTTAAAGTGACAGAAGTATCTTTTAATGTTTGTGATAGATAGAGAACGAATATGGACCTATGGAATATGAAATTGGCGCACCAGGAAAAGAGTACACAAACTGGGCTGCTCAAATGGCCGTGGGGCTTCAAACTGGTGTCCCATGGGTCATGTGCAAGCAAGATGATGCCCCTGATCCTGTTGTGAGTTTTAAAGTTCATTTCTTATTTCCTACATCAATATGTGGTGGTACAGAATAATTGTTTCAATGCAAAACAGAATTAAAAGGAAATAATTTTAGAATAAACTCACGGGAACAAAGAAATTCAATATTAAAGTTTGTATGCTGATACTCATAACAATTTAAATAAAGTTCAGATTGAAAGGAATTTTAAGAAGATAAAGTAAATCTTTCAGAAGATAAAACAAATAAACTTACAATGAGAGGAATTAGAATATTAGTTCATGGGATTATGAGATTGAACTACAGCCATGTGCTACATCAGTATGATTTTTTCGTGTTCTTGAAATGCCTTTGTTCTCACTTGTTGTCTGTGATTTAGTTATCCTTTATGTGTTATTAAACTGCATTATAGGTATCTGCATGTTTTTCTTGAAGAAAATCAAATATTAATCTGGTTTGATCATAACTTCATTGGGCAAGCTCTGTTTTTACTCTATCCATTCTTGGATTTATAATCTAACTTTTTTGAACAGATAAACACTTTTAATGGGTTTTACTGTGATCATTTCTCCCCAAATAAGCCTTACAAACCAAAGATGTGGACAGAGGCCTGGACGGGCTGGTAAACTTCATGTTTATTCTATGTTCTAGCCAAGCCCCTGCTGAGATAGAAGAGTTGAGCACGAAGGGCTGATTTTCTCTTTGTCTCTCTTCAAATGGTTGCAGGTTCACTGAGTTTGGAGGAACAGTTCCGCACCGTCCAGCCGAAGACTTGGCCTTTTCAGTGGCCAAATTTATACAGAAAGGGGGTTCCTTCATTAACTATTACATGGTTATTTATTAGCCTTTTGAACTCTTCCACTGCAAACTAATTTCATTTACTAGTAATCTGAGCTTGACTTATTTTTCTCTTTTCATGATTATAGTACCATGGCGGAACAAATTTTGGCCGAACTGCTGGGGGTCCTTTTATTGCTACTAGTTATGATTATGATGCTCCACTTGATGAATATGGTAATATTCTACCCCAATTGCTATAGATAATTTAGACATGTATTATATCTAAGTTGAGTAATTTTCATTTTGACACCCGACTAAAAAATTTATTCATATACCCTGATCATACTGTCATAAAATCTGAGTCTTTACTCATATTATAAATATGACTTCTGTTACCGTATTGAGAATTGATAGAACTAGCAGAAACTAAGACCATTATTTGATTGTGGCGTTGATAAATTTGCTTGTAAGCCGAGATCTGGACATTGTGACTGAAGAATCTCGTTTATTGCTGTCTTTAAAGCTGTACCTTCGATAGTAGACTTTTTATCCTTTTTAGGAATTCTTAATGCAGCTGTTAAATTGGTTTTTAACATCACTACAGTCTTTTTTAGTTATCATATGTTCTCTATCATTTGATTAATGAATATCTTCTCTCCTCAATGACCACAACTATGAGAATACTACTTTTTTTTTTTGCTGATACTGACTATTTTCTGTGCTGGTAATTCTAGATCGTGCATAATAGGAGTAAAATAACTTTTCTGGGTTGGATAATAAAAAATTATAAATTTAATGCAGGCCTTCTTAGGCAACCCAAATGGGGCCATTTGAAAGATCTACATAGAGCTATAAAACTCTGTGAACCAGCTTTGGTATCTGGAGAGCCCACTGTTACACCGCTCGGTAGTTACCAAGAGGTATAAAACATATAGTGTTTTCTCAATAATATATATATTGATTTTTAAAGAAAATCTAATTCATTTCTTTCTTTATATTATACAGGCTCATGTTTTTAGATCTAAGTCTGGCGCATGTGCTGCATTTCTTTCTAATTACAACCCAGGATCATTTGCGAAGATTTCTTTTGGTAGTATGCATTACCACCTACCACCTTGGTCTATCAGCATTCTTCCTGACTGCAAGAACACAGTTTATAATACAGCAAGGGTAAGTGAACTTGATGTTGTACATGCCTACTTGAGCCCATAATAAATCATTTATCCATTTAGTATGAATATTTCTTATTTATGCGTATTAGCATTTCTTTTTAATTTAGTATTATTCATTTAGAATTAGTATTTCATACTTTATCTATTTAATGGTGAGGTTATTCATTAAACCCTAAAATACATCATTACCAATTTATCAAATTCCCTTTGTGGAGATGTCCCTGCTTTTCCCTAAATTCTATGTTTTTCATGTACACTACTTCCACTGCACCAAAAATCCACAGTTGAAGTTGCTGTGTGTCATTTAGATCGTAGACAAAATATTGAAACACTTGTGAAGATTGATTTTTTGATACTCAAATTTGATTTCTTTATTAATGAATGTTAGTTTTTTATTGCAAAGATTGACCCAAAGACATGGGTATTCTTCTATAACACAATCATCGATGCTTTTCTCGGCTAAATCAATGTTATCCTACTTTACTAAAAGGTTTACATGATATGTTGATATTTAGTTTTTCAATTCCTGCTCAGGTTGGTGCCCAAAGTGCATTGATGAAGATGACTCGAGTTCCTATTCACGGGGGTTTTTCTTGGCAGGCATACAATGAAGAACCTTCATCGTATAACGACAAGTCATTTACAATGGTGGGATTGTTAGAGCAGATAAATACAACTAGGGACAGTTCTGATTACCTGTGGTACACGACGGAGTGCGTGATTGTTAATTCCGCCTCTTTTTACTTTACTCTTTGCAGGCTTTATGAGTTAACTTCATATATATTTAATTAATTCACAGGGTTTACATTGACTCTGCTGAAGAGTTTTTGAAGAACGGAAAATACCCTCTTCTTACTGTCCTATCAGCTGGCCATGCTTTACATGTTTTTGTCAATGGTCAATTGGCTGGTGAGTGTCTATATAAAATTGTAGGTGAATTAGAATAAGCATTTCGACTAAACGGTCAAATTCTGGAGTTTACTTCGAACTTTATCATGGAAAATAGCCTTGAAAAACATTAAATGTCATGTTTTATTCATCATCCCCATGGAAATGGCATGTTCTTTATCTGTTGGCAGGAACGGCTTATGGGAGTCTGGAATTTCCCAAGCTGACTTTTACCAAAGGCGTGAACTTACGAGCTGGAGTCAACACAATTTTGCTTCTAAGTATTGCAGTTGGTCTTCCAGTAGGGGACCCTCTTGTTCTATCGCAGATTCCCTATATTTTGCAATATGCTTTTATTTTGACAATTTCATCGATTATCATTTCAGAATGTTGGTCTGCATTTTGAGACATGGAATGCAGGAGTCCTGGGTCCGGTTACTTTGAGGGGTCTTAACGAGGGAAGGAGAGACTTATCGTGGCAGAAATGGACTTACAAGGTTCTTATCAATCATTCAGCATTTTACTTATTTCTCAGTTCTCCACCATTGAGATTTACAAATGTTCTTATTTTTAATCAGATTGGTTTGCATGGAGAAGCATTAAGTCTTCATTCTCTCAGTGGCAGTTCCTCTGTTGAGTGGTTCCAGGGGGCCTTTGTCACTCAGAAGCAGCCCCTTACATGGTTCAAGGTGAGTATAAATTGTATATTTTCACAATCGGGAATTGTAGCCGAATCTGAAAATTCTACGTCATAATCGCAGACGACTTTCAATGCTCCGATCGGAACTTCGCCATTAGCCTTAGACATGGGAAGCATGGGGAAAGGACATATATGGTTAAATGGACAGAGTCTTGGCCGCTACTGGCCTGCGTATAAGGCATCTGGTTCCTGCGTCGAATGCAATTATACTGGAACGTATCACGAGAAGAAATGCTTGAGTAATTGCGGCGAAGCCTCGCAAAGATGGTAAGTAAACGAATGGTTTACTTCATTTTTTATCCTGTTTTTATGTGTGTGGTCTGGAATTTCAGGTACCATCTTCCTCGTTCGTGGCTCAAACCGACCGGTAATTTGGTGGTTGTGTTCGAAGAATGGGGAGGAGACCCAAATGGGATATCCTTGGTTAGAAGAGATGTTGATAGTGTATGTGCTGATATCCACGAGTGGCAGCCAACTCTGACAAACTGGCGCATGCAAGCCTCGAACAAAGTCAACAAGCCTCTGAGGCCTAAAGTCCATTTACAGTGCGGCCATGGTCAGAAAATCTCGTCAATCAAGTTTGCTAGCTTCGGAACACCCGAAGGAGCTTGTGGGAGCTACCGGGAGGGTATTTGTCACGCGCACAATTCATACGACGCCTTCCAAAGGGTAAAACTCTGTTCTTATATTTCTCATTGGATCTTTCGGTCTCGAATTAATATCAAAATTCCCACCGATTGGCTTATCGTCTCGTATACATCGACAATAGTGGATTTTTTTAATGCAGAATTGCGTTGGGCAAAACTTCTGTGCAGTGACTGTGGAGCCTGAAAATTTTGGAGGAGATCCATGTCCAAATGTGATGAAGAAACTCAGCGTGGAAGCCATTTGCAGCTGAAGATAGATCTATTCCCACTCTCTTTGAATATACATGCCTTTATTACTTGGTTTTGGCTTGAGTTGACCATCCAAACTGTAGCCAGTTTGGCATTTATTTTGGCTTGTCCACGAGCGAAAGCTGTACAAATACACGACACACGCCTTGTGGTCGGAAGCCCAAGAAGATCGAGAAAATGATTGTGGGTTTAGATTATTTTGTAACATAATATGCATTTGTTTCGATTATTAAGATGGAAAGGAGTTAAGATCCTGAAGGAAGTTCATGTTCTGTGGAAATTCCTGTTTTGCAGACCTTTTAGGAACTTCTTTGATTCATGCAATCGGAGGTGGGCAAACCGAACCGACTCATGGGTCCTAGACCACACCGATGAGTTATGTTCAGGTTGGTTCGGTTCACAATTGCAAAAATCTCCTTCCAAGGTTCACATATTGGTTCTGGTTTCAATCGAAAGCTTGAAACCAAACCAATTGATCTGAAAAACAAAAACTATGCCGACTGGTGCAGCAGTTGTTTAGTTTTCAAAAACCTGAACCGGATCGATCCATGCAGATACTTGCAGGCAATCGTTTTCTTGTCCTCTACTGCTACTGTTCCACGTGTCATGAATTAAACGATTAATATTGAGGTTACAAGCATCAAGTATGTGACAGAGTATATAGGATGACAGCCCAATCAAAAGCCGAAAGAAATCACCGTCCAAAAGAAAGTGGGGGTGGGTGGCGGCCACATGATGGGGCCCAACCCAGTCATTGATTCGCGACTGACCGGTTCTCGTTTTTGTAGCCAATGAAAGTTTGCCACCTCAAATCTTTGGAATTTAATCGGCAGTTAATGAATTAAGGAGAGGAGCAAAGGATCGGAGAAGAAGCAAAGCGCAGTCAAAGTCTTGAAGTTTTAACAAACGGCATTTTCTTTTCCTCTTTCCATCTGATCGATCCTCCCCCTCCTCTCTTTTCCAGTTTCACCCTCTGCATCGGATTCTCCTGCAGATTTTCTACAATGGGTGCCTTCTTGTTTTCTTCCCGATCCATCATTCTCCATTTGCCATTTGTCAAATCTTCAATTGAGTTTTCTTTGTTCTTGTTAATTACTACTTGTAACACTCTGATCATTCGCATGGAAAACAAGAACATTTTCCTTTTTCTCTCATTCCATTTTGAATGTTATGGAAATGAGATCATGGGTTCATTGCTTTTATTGTTGTTTTTTTCGAATAAGGTTTTGCTTTGATATTTTTTAAATGCTTCTGTAACTGTATCTCTGCATGTGTATTTCCAATTTTAATGCTTCTGTGCTGGACAAATTGGTGAAGTTCATTTCGTTCAACCCTTTTCTGTATCTTTTGAAACTAACTGCTAACTGTTGTAATTACTCGTTGCAGCAAACAGTGAGGCATCTTGCTCGACTCAGCTTATTGATGGAGATGGCATGTTCAATGTTAATGGGATTGATAATTTTATCAAAGAGGTGAAGTTGGGTGAATGTGGACTTTCATATGCTGTCGTATCTATTATGGGCCCACAAAGTAGTGGTATGTGTTTTACATTCAGTGTTTTTATCTAGTGAATTTTCCAAAGTTCTCAATATTAGTATTTGTTGCTCGCTGTTGTTCTAAATGAATTCCGTTCACATACCAACATCCGGATTATACAGATTCTTTTGACAATAATTTCCCCAATTCAATTCAGTTTTTGTCTTCCAATAATGTATACAATGGATGCGACCTCATTTCTTTTTTCTATGCTGTAAGATTTTCATTGTGTATTAACTTATTTTATGCAGGAAAAAGTACTCTGTTGAATAATTTGTTTGGGACCAATTTTAGGGAAATGGATGCTTTCAGGGGAAGGTGTGTCTCAATCAGTGTTGTTTTATTGTTGACTTTTGTTTCTTTTTTCTTTGTTCGACTATGAACATTCTCGATTCATACTACACAGGTCTCAAACAACAAAGGGTATTTGGTTGGCAAGGTGTGCAGGTATTGAGCCTTGTACACTTGTAATGGATCTAGAGGGTACTGATGGGAGAGAACGAGGAGAGGTAGTATTATGTGTCTTTTGTTATTGCATGTGTTTGTGTGATCATATCTTGGATTGTAATTGTATTCTAGATTCCAGCTAAAAAATGCCCAATGAAAAATACAAATATTCTTATCACGGAATGTTAAAGCAGAGCATGAATGATTTCCGTATGCACTGTATGCCAATCAATTAGTTCTTATCAACTTTTATTTCTTTTCTCAGGATGACACTGCATTTGAGAAGCAGAGTGCCCTTTTTGCTCTAGCTGTTTCAGATATAGTGCTTATAAACATGTTGGTTTTCAAATATTATCTTTTCTGAATAAATTTTAGATATTTGTGTAGATTTTGAATACTCTTCTTAATATTTTAATTAGGTGGTGTCATGATATTGGCCGTGAACAGGCTGCCAATAAACCCCTACTTAAGACTGTATTTCAGGTTTACCTACTTGTCTGCCTATGAAATATCCAGGAGTCTCCTATAATCCAAAACCTTTATCTATCTACTTTGTGGTGGAGAGCAGGTCATGATGAGATTGTTTAGTCCACGCAAAACAACTTTAATGTTTGTCATTCGAGACAAAACAAGGGTTGGTTTTCTTCTTCGACTTCAACAAATGTTTTAGTTATTTTGAAAGCTATTTTTGGGATCCAGATTTATTCTGGGAGTTGATAGTTCTTTTATCGGATTCTTTCTTGTCTATGTATAGACCCCACTGGAAAGTTTAGAACCTGTTCTTAGAGAAGACATCCAGAAGGTAGAGATTCTGCATTTTCTTTTTACTATAGTTTTTAAAGTAAATTAATTTACTTCTAACTTTTTTAGTTTTTCATATTTCCAGATATGGGACTCTGTTCCCAAGCCACAGGCCCACAAGGAAACTCCATTAAATGAGTTTTTTAATGTAAGATATACTAAAAGCTGAATGCAAGTGCAATACTTTTCTGGTCAGTAACTGTAACATTTTCTGTTCCTGATGTCTAATTGGCCAGGTTGAGGTTATTGCTCTGTCTAGTTATGAAGAAAAGGAGGATCAGTTCAAAGAGCAGGTATGCATGTAGAATATTGCATAGGTTTCTGAGGGATTCTTCTATTGTGGATGTAGAAGTTTCAATTTCTATCTCTTCTCTTTGGGAGCCTTAGTGATAAGCACACTACGTGGCGTTTTTCAATCTTAGGGATTGTGAATATTGAAAGATAAAGAAGCTATGGTTCTTTTAGATTAAGTTTCTTATTGAAATTGATTAAGGTTTCCGAGTTGAGACAACAGTTTTTCCACTCTATTGCACCTGGTGGTCTTGCCGGCGATCGTAGAGGAGTAGTTCCTGCTTCAGGGTTTTCTTTTAGCGCACAACAAATTTGGAAAATCATCAAGGAGAATAAGGATCTTGACCTTCCTGCCCATAAGGTATTAGATGTTGCCATTACACTTTATACAATGGTTTTATGCATACAAGTAGTTTACCGGTTAAAAAATTGCTTTCATGGCCAATGTCGTTTGTAGGTTATGGTCGCCACAGTGCGCTGTGAAGAAATTGCTAATGAAAAGTTTGTCTGGTTTGCTGCAAATGAGGTTCTACTTTTTTTTTAAAGAACTTGACTGATAGTTTCATATTTTTACCCTCTCACACATTCTAAATCTTATCTTTATATTTTTAGGAATGGTGTCAATTGGAGGAGAATGTACAATCGGGTCCAGTTTCTGGTTTTGGGAAGAAGCTGAGCTCAATTCTTGGTACTTGCTTGTCAGAGTGAGTACATCTCAATTTCTTAGATACAACAGCAAGAGAACTTTGGGAATTCGAAACACATTTAGTAGTCGTGACTTGCGAGTATTGGCAAATGATTTATGATGAAAATATACAAATAGGATATTTTAAAATGATATGATTCATTACTAGATTAAGTGTAAGTTGCATGACCGGCTAATTTTGAAGCTTTGATTAACTAAAAGGAAGAAACACTACTTTTTGGATTAAAATTTACACTTGATGGGTTTCTGTTTTTCAAGCATGAAGTCTTTTCATAAAACTTGTGGTTAGTGTTTTTGTATTTTGATTTTACTTCTTTCTATGTAAATGTAAATATTTGGCATTTTTAAGAGTATCTAATCAGCTTGTGGTTAATTTGAACTTTCCCAATATTGAGCATATTTGGTTTTTGTTTTTTTTAGGTATGACATTGAAGCTACATATTTTGATGAAGGTGTCAGATCTGCAAAGCGAAATCATCTTGAAGAGAAACTATTGCTAGTAATTTCTTTATTTATCTTCTATCTTATAATTTGCTAGATGATGGAAATAAGTACTGAAAACTGCAACTTAGAGCACGTATGACCCCCTGTGGATGTTAAGGGTTGTCATAGAATATGGTGTTTAGACAGTCTGCTTGTTAGATTTATAAAAATTGCATTAGCATCTATCTTGTTACTGGAATTTCAATGTACGTCCTGCAGTTTAGTTTGTAAAAGTTTTCTCAAGATGAAATTTTCTCTTACCAACTGAAAATGTTACATGGCTGACAATAACTTTCTTTATTCTTCTTTTCGCTGTTAGCTAATCCAACCAGTGTTTCAATGTCAACTGGGTCATATAAGGGATGAAGTGTTTGACAAGTTCAAGGAAGCATTTGATAAGGCTCTGGATGAAGGAGTGCAATTTTCTTTGGCATCTGATGATTGCTCCGAGTCATATTTGATTCTATTTGACAAAGAGTGTGCTGGTAGGCGATATCATGCTTGAAAGAGATTTTGTAACTGAAAAAGTTAATATTTCCTCTTCAACTGGAAAAAAGATGGACAAAATTATGGATACTAACAACTGGAAAGATGGAATTTAAAGACAAGTAATTTGACCTTCAAATTAATCTGAAACAGATGGTGATGTTTTTTCTTAGTATCATTTCCATATTGCTAAATATCAAAAAGGGTGTGGAACGGATGGTCTGGTGGATTCTTGAATCAGTGTGTTATTGAAAGGCTTCTGCTTTCTTGTTTAAACATCGTGTCAATTGTTGCAGATGCTGTGCTTGAACAAGCCAACTGGGATACTTATAGGGTAAAAGATAAACTTCGTCACGACATTGATGCTCATGTTGCTTCTGTTCGTGCTGCCAAGTTATCTGAGCTTACCTCACTCTATGAGGTAATTTCTAACTATGATATGTAGTTCTGACTAGATAAGAGATGCCAAAAGGTGGCTTAATTACGGCCTTTACTAAGAAGTGGAATATTGTGATATCATTGCTGTACATCCTGGAAAAAGCTGTTTCTTGAGCACAACCCATAAAATAGAAATAAAAATGAGAAGAGCCAAGCATAATTGCGTGTTAAGATAGAGCCTGTATTGAAGTTTTGCTTTCATGAATTTTTATTTTCATTTGTTTTATGATCTCATTGTCGAGTTTATCTTGGCTTTGGTAAGGGTTGGAAACTTGTTGTTTTAAGAACCTCATTAGTGAATAATGGCATGTGTTTCAGGCAAAACTGAAGGAATCATTGTCTGGCCCGGTTGAAGTGCTTTTGGATGGGGCTAATAATGAGACTTGGCTGGCAATACGAAAACTTCTTGTGCGAGAGACTGAATCAGCTGTTTCAGGACTCTTCAATGGTCTTGCTGGTTATGACATAGATGAACCAAGCAAGGATAAAATGCTTTCAGGTCTAACTAACTGTGCAAGAGGTATTGTTGAAACAAAAGCAAGGGAAGAAGCTGGACGGGTTCTGATACGGATGAAGGATAGGTAATGGTGCCATGTCAAATTAACAGTTTTTGGCATTGTTTTCTCAATATCAGAAGTGAAGTGTGTATTGTTACATATTCAACGTGGAATTTTTAAACCATGAACAGATTTACAACATCATTTAGCCATGATTCTGACTCAATGCCACGCATTTGGACTGGAAAAGAAGATATCCGGACAATTACCAAAACAGCACGCTCTGCTGTATGGTGCTTTCTATATTTGCTCCATACTAATTCTTTTGGATTTATATCTAATGGATCTGCTAGTCATAGTCAATCAGTTTCGTAGCTTGAAGTTTTTTCTCTTTCCAGTCCTTAAAGTTGCTATCTGTTATGGCGGCTGTCCGTTTGGACGATACTGATGCGGACAATATTGAACAAACATTATCCACTGCCTTAGTGAGTGCTCCGGGCAATACTACCGTCAAAGATCGGAGTATATTGACATCTGACCCTCTCGCTTCTAGCACTTGGGAACAGGTGACTTTATGTTGCTGATGCTTTCTGAATTTCCATTGTTAGTTCTAGTGAAACTGTTTATTACGTTTTCAGCTGTGTCGTGTAATGACTTCATGTGTTTAACGTTATGGTTAGTTGATTTCTGATATTGACCTTTAATATGTTCTTGAAATCAAAATCTGGATTCAGGTTCCATCGTCAAAGACATTGATCACACCTGTCCAATGCAAATCCTTATGGAGGCAATTCAATGCCGAGACAGAGTACAATGTATCCCAGGCCATTGCTGCTCAGGCATGTTCTTAATTTCTTTACCAAATTAAGAGACTAAGATACTATGAGTTATTAGTTTATATACTCCTTTTGTTCTCAATTTCTATTTTCCTCATTATTAATCTGTCTTTTCTTTCTCCTTGATTTGCGAGCTATAAGTTCACTTGTGAGTTATTGGATGTGACACTCTGCTTTGCCATCTAGTTTTCACTGTTTCTTGTCAAAGCTAATTGCATTTAACTCAAATCTAGTGTGTGTTTTTACCTCCGTGTAAAATCTGCATCTTAAATAATTCTTAGTTCCACTCAACTTAGAGAATGGTACTATTTTCATGGTGGAGTATTTTCATGAAACATCCTACTCAGTGTTCGCCAATGGAAATGATGTCTGTTATTACGTTTTTAATAGACTCTTGCTTTCAGGAAGCTAACAAGCGTAATAACAACTGGTTGCCACCTCCATGGGCCATTGTTCTTATTCTGGTGCTAGGATTTAATGAGTTTATGACTCTTTTGAGGTAAATAACCCTTGGAAAGTTATTTTGCTGATATGGTTTAGTTGGGTTTTCAAAGTTTCTACGCTGTAATTCTTCATGCAGAAATCCCTTGTATCTGTTAGTTCTATTTGTTGCCTTTCTGCTCAGTCAAGCACTATGGGTACAGCTAGACATCTCTCGTGAATTCCGCAATGGCGCTGTGAGTATATTAAAGACGCGTTGTTTTTCATTCATACTTTTTTTATAGTCCTTACCTAAGAACAATCATTTTGTAGAAGTTGATACAGTCATTGGAGTAAAAAAATCTATAAGTTTGTAAATATATTCAAAGTAGGAATATTGTTATTGATGTTATAAATTCTTAAATTGAAGCAGCATTTCTTGATTATCTTAATTAAACTGGAACTGCAATATGTTTAGGGAGCCCTCTTTGATAACAATTCAAATTTTTCCCGTGACATGAATTAGATGATGGTAGAGAGATACTAGTGATTGCGATTTTTAATTACTTTCCTTTTGTTTTGACTTTGCTAGTACAAAAACTATTAGAAACTGATCTCATGGCTGGTCTGTTTCCAGCTTCCTGGGCTTCTCTCTTTGTCAACCAAGTTCTTGCCCACTGTCCTTAACCTTCTTAAAAGATTAGCAGAGGAGGGCTATAAACCAGCCGGTACCGAAGTCCAGAGAAACCCTGGATCGGGACATAGAGGTGTTGGAAATGGCATAGACAATGGCACCGATGTTTCATCAACTGCATCATCGGAAGTAACATCAACTGAACCGGGATCAGAGTACTCTAGCTCATGAAACGACAAATACAGGGAGTGGAAAACACAAAAAAAAAACATCTAATTTACTTCTTTATGGAGGTTGCTGCTGATCTCTGGACACCCTCTTATTAGTTATACAGCGGGTTACTATCCTGGAGAGAGCAGTGGAGAGGCATCAATTTTTGTACAAGTGTTAAATGGTAGAGGGGACAATTGTGTTGTGGTCTACTGATGGAGAGGCATCAGTCTTTTTCTGTATTTTTTTGGGATCAGGATCTGGAAAGTGGTCAGCATTTTTTATTTGTTTTTGGATGTGGAATGATTTTTGTATTCGCTATTGGTTGGGAAAAGTTGTGTTTTTGGCTTGGATTTTTTGCTTTGTTTCTGTTGATCGATCGGACTTGGTCCGACTACTCTTGGTCGGATTAAAAAAACGAATCCAGAAAAAATAAACCTCCGGTGGGAGAGGTCGATGGGTGACAATTTTACAGACCAGCTGCAAGGTTGAATTTGGGGAATTAAATTGAAAAATAAATCCAGAAATTAAGATCTAAATTAGTAATATTAAGCTGAATAATTTCGGGCAAAAATGGTGCCTCATTATTCATATGCTTTTCGATCATGCTAGCAAAAATTTGTTCGATCATCCAAATTTTTTTAAACAAGTGGATCGACAAACTGGAATTGGAATTGTCTTGTACCTAAAATATAAAATTCCTCGTTTTTAGGGCTTTTATATTCTGGCTCGACAGTTTGTGAACAACTAAATTACAATGATTCAGCGGTCCAAAAATAAAAAATATTTACCTGATATATGTAACCTAGTATTAAAGTAGAACTCAAATTTAATTTCTTCTTTTCGATCTAAGTGAACTGAATGTCTTGTTATTACCATTGTGTCGTCTGCTTTCATCTTCCACCTTCCCCCCGTCTCTTCAATGTCCCCTGCCCACCTCTCTCTCTGTTCCCTCTCTCTCTCTCCGAAACTCCAAGCAACAACCCCCATAAATGGTGGTTTCGTTTTTGTCCATTTTCCCCTCCCTCTTCTGCCGCCATGACTGATGGAGCACCTTCTAATGGAGTGGCTAACGGCGGCCAAAAACCCTCATCTTTTCCGGCGAACAAGTCCCAACTTTACGGTGCCACGCGGCCCGCCTACCGCCCTCAGCCCCACCACCGACGGCGGCGAGATCGCAGTTGCTGCTGCTCCGTCTGCTTCTGGCAGATGCTCGTCATCATTGTCCTGGTGCTCATTGTCGGTATTGCTTCTGCAATCATCTACGCCTTGTACCGACCTCAAGGCCCCTCTTTCTCCGTCACCGGCCTCAAAGTTTCAAGTTTCAATATAACCTCCAACTCTCAGCTCTATTCCAAGTTCAATCTCAGCGTCATTGCGAGAAATCCCAACAAAAAGCTCACTTTCACTTACAATTCCATCTCGATCTCTGTACTAACCGGCGGAATCGACGTCGGAGACGGTTTGTTCCCGGCCTTCATTCATGGCAAAAAGAACACGACATTATTGAAAGCCTCGATCGCGAGCACTGGTTAACAGCTTGACACCAATTCCCTCAGTACCTTGAAGTCCAAAATGAAGAGCAGAAATGGCCTGCCACTGGGTATAAAGATGGACATTGAAGTAAACATAAATATGGGAGCTTTACAGACACCGGAATTCAGTCTTAGAGTTAGATGCGATGGGATCACCGCCGCCGCACCAACCGGAAAAACAGCGGAGACGGCGTCGATTTCTAATTCCAAATGCAAGGTTGATGTGAGAATGAAGATCTGGAAGTGGACTATCTGATCGAAACTGAGGAAGAGGAATCAAGGCTCGGCAAATTTTCAATCGTATTCATACATTGTGTAATGGAAAATAAAAAAGATGGAAGCTTTTTTGTGGGTTAATTTTGGTTCGTATTCTTGTTGATGTTCTGTGATCTGGTTTGGATTTGTCTTTGAACTGTGAGCAGCCCATATATAGTACATTCTCTTGCAGCATCGCGACCATGTCGGCGGATGAATTACTGGAATGGATTTTGACAGGAGCAAATTGACAGAAACATCTGACATTTTTTATTTCGAGTTTGAGTAAGATTTTTTTGTTGTTTTTCGGTTGAAATTTTTGGTTCTGTCTGAAACTTATTCAAATCAATGGAAATTTATAACCCAGTTAAACAATTTTATTTGCAGAAAAACAATCCCAGCGCCTAAACCTGGGAATCATCATCTTCATGTAATGAATTGACCGAATTCGTCCGAGGTTTTGCCTCGACATTACTCTCTTAAATCCGACCACGTTGATCGTCGTCCGTTCAGTACCAAGCAGAAAAAAACAATCCAAACGTGAAGGAAGTTGGTTATAGATCGTTTCTGCAAATAATTTTCATTCCAATGGCTACAACTTTCGCTAATTCATGATGAAGTATTACAGTTTGTGAGGGTGAATAAAGTAGCTGCACCTTTAAGATCGTGATCTTGAGTTTGATGAATGGAAATAGTGTCCTCTTCTAACAGAGCATTGTCTCCCTTCATCCCTGCTTCTTCCTCGCTGCAAATTTCATGGAAAGAATCAAGAAAAACAGTAGAGTTATGGCGTATTTGAGACAAAATGCACGAACATACGAACCTTCGATCTACGAGATCATCAAACTCGAACTTGAGCCCGCTTCTTTCACAGGTGACATCGAGCTTGATGTCGTCGAACTCCGAAGCAGAAACGTTCTTGACGTGAAAAGAAGAAGACGTGGAAAGAGAATCATTCATGGCCCAGATTCCAATGTCTTCCTGCAAATCCTGGTGTTCTTGATGAGGAAGAAGATACTGATACTGCATGGCGCACGAGTTGAAGTTGTTCGAAGGGTCCGCGCCGACAGTCTCGCATTTGATCATGCCCTCAATGGGTTCGTGAACCAGAGAATGGTGCTGCTTCTGAGCCTGGGCTCGGCACAAAGCGAGCTGGTGAAGAACGATGTCGAGCTCGGCCTTACAGAACTCGAGCTGGCGCTGCAAATCATGGATGATTCTGTAGCAGCCGCCGACAGGGTCGTTGGCTCGGACGTCGGACTGGAAAATGATGGTTCGCATGGCTTCCTCCTTGTCGGAAGGGTCGAGGGATTTGATGATCTTGGTGATGTTGCTGACGCCGAACAATTTATGGGCGTTGAGGAATTGTCGTTGGCGATAGTGAGGAAAAAAAGGGGCGAGAACGCAGTCGGGCGCGCACTTCCTGCGCTGGTATTTACATGCGGCGCAAGCGTGGGTGGTGCCGTTACCATTTCTTGGCATGCTCATCGTGGTTTGGTTAATGGTGGTGAGATATCTTCTGCGTCTCCGGCGGGGGTGGCCTTGCAGTTTGGTTCCGTTCGTTTGGTGCTGTTTGGCCTTGTTTTTCTCTTGGGAGGAGGAAATGGCGACGAGAGAAAGTGGGAGATTCAGAGAAATCAGAGGAGAGCGACAGAGAGAGAGAGAGTGCGGAGGAGAGAGAAAGACCAGACTAATTCTGTTCTTGAGTTTACTATTCTTTTGGGTTCCGTTCTGTCTTCCTATAATTGGACTTGCTTTTTCTGGATTAACCAGCTTGTTGGGTCCAAACTCCAATAAATGAAATCAAGCTTGAAACGTTCATGCATATCAGATAATATGACGAAAGTTCAAATCTTTTCACTTGGATTAAGCAAATGCTGCATAATTTTCACATTCTCTCTCTACCCTCTCTCGCCTTCATTTCATCCTGAGATTTGCATCTCAATCTCCGCCACGGCTGGAGTCTCGGATTACTCGATTACAATTTCAGATTTAGCTCTAACTGTAAACGTAGTACATGAACTTTCGATCTTCATCTCCTAGGCAGACTCCAATTTAGAGTTGGGCACGTGAAGACGGCTCTGCATACATAATTTATCACAAGTTCGGATTCAGAGACTCACCTTGAGAATTTGTTACGTCCCCGTCCCACTCTCGCACTTCATTTAGAAGCGCTCCCAGTCCGCTCCTCCCTCGGTCAAAACCATTGGGTTAGGAGGTATCGTAACAAATAATGACTCGTTCTACTCGGCGATTGAATTTGACACTAATAATTTTACTTGGTTATATCGCCGAGTAGAACGTGTCACTCTCTGTTACAAATTCTTTCGGTCCGACGATTCTGACTAGGGGAAGGAGCTGATCGAGAGAAAACCTGAGTGAAGCGCTCCCGAGTAAAGTGCGAGAATATAGAATGATCGTAACATAATCATGAGTTACAAATTCGTCACAAGCTCGAGTATGATACTAGTTGATGGAAATAGATACCAATTCAGTTTGCTTTTCCCATTCTCTCCAACAAGAAAGACTTGGGATTACAGAGAGCTTCTTATTATAGTCTGCAATCCCTGGAAACGAAGAACGATCAATCGAGCCATCTTACTGGCCAAAACCTCCCTCTGTTGAAGTTATTAACAAATTGAACCAATCTCTATCAATTGCTGCTTACCTGACCAGTAGGGTTGGGTAAAACCGAACCGACCCAATGAATCAAATAAAGTTTTGGATCGGACCATATTAATTCATTTTATACCTTTTAAAAATTCAGGTCGGGTTGTGTATCAAAATCTAGGTTGCGAGTAGGGTCACTTTTTTTTAACAAAACCGATGGATCACCCGACTTGATTGGTTAAATTGAAATTAATTTGATTGGTTAAATTGAAATTAATTTATGAACCGATCGGACTCAAATTAATTTTTTTGAGTTGTTAAAAAATAAAATTATAATGTATTATTTTTCAAAAAAATTTATACAATAACCCGTGGGTCCCGTTCCCGAACCAGCGCCACCCGGGCTTAGGACTTCCCGCATAACAACGTCCCTCATTCTCCCAAGGCGCTTCTCCTCTCCTCGCCCCCTCGAGTCCATTCTGTATTTTTTGCTGTTTGTTGCTGACTCTCTCTACATCTCTCGCGAGCTCATTTTTCCGGTGGAATAGAAGAAGGAAACAGGCTGAAGTCCAGACGGGTGCAGTCGCAACGAAAGTTAGCCAATCATCTGATAATAGAAAGCAAACGGAAAATCTGGTCACTGGTAACGATCCCCTTTGGTTAGAAGCTGATATTGTTTTTTAGAGGAAGGAGAAAAATCAGATTTTTATGCATTTTCCGAGAGAGGGGAATACGCTGGAGGAAACTTTCAGCTGTTCAGAGCGCTGATGCTTCCTCTGAGGATTTCGGCTGGGTCTGAGTAGCTTGCGGTGGTTGAAGTACGGGTGTTGCAATTGTGACCAGGTAAGGAAACTCTCTAGCCGTTCTCTTGTTTGCTGCAGACATGAGAAGAATATTGGATTTTGGGTATGTTAAATTGTGATGATTATTTTAATCGAATTTCTCCTAATTTAAAAAAAAACTAATAAATAATTTATTTGTTGATTGCAGGCAGCACACTAATAACTCTCACTTTCGTTCTACCCCATTATTGATTGTAGTAAAAACAACTCGTTTCTAGAGATTATGTCGTTTGAATTATTTTATAAATGAAATCCTTCTCCTAAAGAGTTTTCTCTGGGTCAATCTTGCCAACTCTTGAGATCTAGCTTGCGGTTATCTTCTCATCTTCTCGTGTGTTTGTATGTATGTCTCTCCTTTCTCGCAGTTAACTCTTTTCCTTAACCGATTAGGCTCTTTATCTGTAGAACATATCTATTTTGTTTGATTTATTAACTTGTTTTTCTTGTTATATCAACACTGTCATAGGGAAGTCTTCAGTGCGCAAATATGGTAGTGACACATATATGAGAATGTTGATTATATTTGTTGACATCCTTTACTTTAATGTTAGATGATTTTATTTGGTCTGAAATTAATTAATTGTTGAATTTATCTTTATTTTGTTTTTACCTTGTAAGATTCGACTAAGTTTATGACCGATTGTGGAAAATAAGCGCAATGTTTTTAAGGTATGGAACAAGATGAGGAGATAGTTGATGTGGAGAAAGGAGACAACAAAGGTGATGTAAAAGATGTTGAAGAAGAAATAGAAGAAGTGGAGGATGAGGCGGAAGAAGAAGAAGAAATTGAAGATAAAGATGAAGATGGTTATACATTCAAATTCAAGGAAGGAGTAAATCCTTTTGATTTTATTGAAGAAACTACTAATAGAGTTCAGCCATATAAGGAATTTGAGCGCCTTGAGTATGAAGCCCTTGCTGAGAAAAAGAGAAAATTACTCTCCGAAAACCATGGGTAAACTTAGTTTTTTTAATATCTTTTGTATGGAAATCATTAGTAGTACTTTGTGATTTGATTGTCTTATACTTGTCAAGTGAAAGTTTAGAATTTCATAGTTCAACTCCATAAATGGATGAAAACATTGCTTAACTAGAGCTCCTCTGCATTTTTTGCTTTCAAAGTGACATTTATTTGGAAATTTAGTTTTCTTTCCCAATAATTAACTTTGACTTTTGTGGAGGAGGTATTTTGTCAGATATTTGTTAAACTTATCTTTGCTGTTTAAAATGGAATAGGGCAGTAAAAAAGGTGAGAATAGAAGATGTTTCCAGTGCCAGCATGGAAGAACTAATGGAAGCCATGAATTATGGAGGTAGAAGAAAGCGGAGAAAGGTTATCATTTTATGCATCTTGAAGTACTTTAATTTTGGCTGTCTACAGTTTTAGTTGGTGTTGGTATTTGAATTTATTTTTATATTTTTATCTTCGTCTGCAGCCTAAAAGGAAAGGTCGACAGAAAGGTTCAAAGAAGAAACTCAGCAGTGAAATTACCAAAAACCTTGGTTATGCCACTCTTTGTTATGCTCAAGGCTGTTATGAAGAGGTAGTTTAATCCTTTTTGGCTTGCATATGCTATTAATGGGGTAGAGTTAAATAAAGGGAATTAACACAAAACAGAAGTTTCCTACTTGTTGATCCAATATTTCTAGGACCTAAAACCAAAAAAAAGAGAAGTCGAAAGGTAGAAGATGATACAAGTACAAATATATCAAAGCTGGGTGTTCATTACTTTCCTTGCATCTAGGCCAAACAAGAAGGCTATAATACATAAATGCATGTGACTGGCTTTAGGAAATGTTTCTAATTGCTTTCAGACACCAAGATTACTAGTTAAAATAGTTTGTTAGTCAAAATTCCTTGTACATCAAACTGTAAATGTCTTTTGAGAAGGAATTGGTTTCAGTTTTATATCAATCATGGTAGAGTAGATGTTCTGAACATTATTCATAAAAGTTTTAGTTTTCTCTTCATTATTGTCAATTCTTTCCTTGTGTGATTGAGTTAGAAATTAGGCTCTTAATATGTTAACCAGTTGATAATCCACGCCAAGTATTTGAACTTAGACTTTGAACGTGTTAACAAAATTACACTAATGGGCAAGAATTTAAAAGTAGACTCTTAATATCTTAACCAAATGATCATCAAGTTCATTACTTGGAAATGAAAACCTCATAATAGTACTAAGCTTAAAATATTTTGGTTGCAGGCCATAGCAGTTCTACGTAAAATTATTTTGATATCACCAGATTTACCTGATTCATACCATACACTTGGGCTTGTATACAGTGCACTTGGTGACGATGCTAGAGCTCTTGGATTTTACATGCTTGCTGCACATCTGATGCCGAAAGATTCATCTCTTTGGAAAATTCTATTTAATTGGTCTATGTAAGGCTTGCCCATTTATTATAGTTATTGCATAGAATATGATAGCTGACACTTCATTATTGATACCCAAATTTAACTTTTTTTTTTTAATTTCATTTTCAACACAAGTATAAGAATGGATAAAAATCCATATTTTATTTAATGTAGTAAAAACAATTGTGATTGAGCCTTAGACCCGAATTTCTTAGTTGCAATTTTTTTAGTTAGGCGGATATGGTATTGATTATTGAACTTTCAAGTACAGTTGGTGTATTTATTGAATCTGTTTATGACATAAAAGTTATAAGGGTCTTGTACTTAAATGTTGTTGTATATTAATCATGGTCCAATGTAAAGAGGAAGATAACTTTTGCAAGAAGGTAGTATTTTCGTAGTTGATTATTACTCTTCAAAGTCCTTTTAATGTCTTAGATTGAAGTAACTTTGTATAAAATTGATCAGAGTTAAAAAATTAAAAGAATGCCTTGTTGGAGAAGTCCTCTTTTAAAACATTTAAATTGCTTAAAGTCTGAGCACAAATTGTTTGTTATGGATCTTTTATGCTAACAGTGAGCGTAAAGATATTGATCAAGCAAACTATTGTCTTATCAAAGCAATAGCGGCAGATCCTGAAGATAGTCAATTATTATTTTACCGTGCATCACTTCATCTTGAGCGAGGAGATCATGAGAAAGCTGCTGAGTGTTATGATCAAATGTATCAAAATTGTCCACGAAATGTTGAATCGCTCAAGACTGCGTCGAAGGTCCTTTCTCATTTTGTTTAGTTTGGATGTATTTTGTGTTGGAATTTTTTCTTCCTCTTTTTGTTTCATTTGAATGTACTCTTTTTAATTTGAAGTTGATATGCATTATATCAAATGTCATATTATTATATAATATTTGTTTTCTTTTTTTCTTATGTATGAACTTTTTACGGTTAGTCCTAAAATATGACAAGTTTTCATGTCAACTAGTTTCTCACCATGCATCTTTGAAAAAGCCTTGATCAATAAATTAGATCCAAATATTTGGATGGTTACATGTAGAGGTTAGACGATTTTGGTGTGATTTTATCTTGAAATGAAATTAGGGCCATTGAGTCAGAACTTTAGAACTAGGACCGAGACCATAAAATGTGGTGCAGTTCTAGTTTAGTCCTAAGTCTGTTCCATATATAAATAAAATATATTTTTATTATATTTAAGTAAAATTTTAAGTGATTTAATCGAGTTTGAAACTGTGTTTTTGGTTTTGCTTCATTTTTAGTCATCTTAGTGATTCCGATTTCACGATTTTTTTTATTTCTAACGATCAGAATAAGACAATGAATTACGGTTTTTTAAGAATCTAGACCAAAACCAGCAGATTTGGGTTGGACTGTGTTGCTGGTCCATTTTTGCCCATCCTTGATGACATGGTTCTAAAATTGTTTTTTTTTTAATTTGACTGAGAGTATAAACTAGTAATGCTCTATCTGCAAATTGTATTTCTTTTAATGATCATGTCTTATGTTTCAGTTATACCAAAAATGTGGACAATTTGAACGATCTCTATGCATTCTTGAAGACTACATCAAGTGTCATCCTACTAATGTTGATATAAGTGTGATTGATCTTCTTGCTTCAATATACATAGAAAATAAAGATTATACCAAGGCAATTCAGCATATTGAGCATGGTCTCACAGTCAACTGCTCTGCCGGAAAGTTACATACAAATCTGACAGTCAAAGCAGGAATCTGCCATGTTAATCTGGGGGACATGGGGAAGGCAAAGGTTTGTTACATGCTTAATATTTTGGCATGAAGTTCCATTTGAAGTATGCCAATGTAAATTTTTAGAAGATATTTCATTGATAGTTGACATAACATTCTTCTATAACTTTTTTTTCATGTACTTGAAAGTATATCTTGTGTTCTATATTCCTCTCTGTTGCTTAAATGTTGTTTTTATGCTTCCTTGAAAGGATTAATGACTGGAAAGATTCCTTGCTATTTAGATTATTCTTAATGAAGATTCTACTTGTAAATACTTGCTTTTATTGCAGAATAGTATGTTTTTGATCATTGTGAGAGATTACATTAATAATAATTGTTTCTACTTGTGAATTCTTGCTTTTAGTGCAGAATAGTATGGTTGTTGATCATTGTGCGAGATTACACTAATACTTACTGTTTTTTCGTGATCTAGATTCTATTCAATGTTTTAGATCAAGAATTTGTTCGTGAGTGCTCCAACTTGGCACTTCAAGTAGCGGACTCATTGATGAAACACGAGCAATATAACTTAGCATTGAAGTATTACTTGATGCTGGAAGAAAATGCTCATGATAATGTAATTTTCAGCATTTTAGTAATTTAATTATTTCATTTCTTTGTGAGTTTTACCGTGGGTTTCTTCAAATTCTAAATTTGATTTTCTTTTTGACAGGGTTTTTTATACCTAAATATTGGCCACTGTTATTTATCTTTGAAAGAAACAGTAAAAGCAATTCCTTACTTTTATAAAGGTTTGTCAAAATCTGTCATATAAAGTTGGCATATTATAGATTGATAAATATTCAAATACTCCATTTTCCATGTTGCAAAGGACTTGAAATATGAGTCTCATATTGACCAGTCTTGAGTTAAAGTATTATTTAAGTGTATGATGCTGTTTACTCTGATCTTGAACTTGTTACTTTGCTTGATGTCCATTTTTATTAAAATTCTGCTGAGACTGATTAAAAGAAATAAAATCCAAAAAGGTGACACAACAAATGGAATATCTGGACAAAATAAGTACGAAATGGAGTTGATGGATCAAATAAGTTAAAAAAGATGATGTATAAAATGAGGTTCATATAGAATCAATCTTTTTCACACATTGGTTATATGACATTGTGGTTTGGGAAACTTCTTAGCAACTTTTAGTTATTTTCGTTTGGTGATTAAGGTGGATGATTTGGTTTATTCTACGTGGTTTATGATTTCACGTGTGTATTCTACGTGGTTTATGAAAAAAATATAAATTGGGGGCATACCTTTGAAAATGCTTGATTTTAACTAGGCTTCCTAGTTCCTAGAAATAAAATTTAAAATGAAGAACTTTATATTTTATTTACTTCGGAAAGTTGGCAATGTTGTCTGTTAACTTAGAATATATGATGTCTTTTCTTACTTTCTCGGCTTTGATATGGTACTACAACTTAAGTTCTTACAGAAGTAGATGACACTTAGTTTAGACTGACAGAATTTATATTGTAGCTCTGGAAACTCTCGAGGACAATATCCCTACCCGATTACAATTGGCTTCCCTTCTTCTAGAGGAAGCTAGAGAAGCTGAAGCTATTTCATTGCTTTCTCCTGCGACACTTCATGGTATGTTCGCGAGTTATGGCTGTTTTGCTTTTTGAAAATCTGGGAACCATGTTAAACAAGTTTTATTTGTTTTTTCTGCATTAACCAGACTCAACCAATCTACAATCTGGCACATCCAACCCTTGGTGGCTTAATGAAAGGATAAAATTGAAGCTTTCTCAAATATATAGTTCAAAAGGCATGATTGAGAACTTTGTCAATGCTACCTATTCCTTTATCCGCGAGACCTTGCATGTTGAAAATCTTCATCAAAAGGTAAGTAGCATACCAAGAATTTAAGTATGTAAAATTATTTTTTCAGACATTTTTTTGGGTTTAAATCTCTTTACTTATTTACTGTTCTGGAATGAATCTAGTTTAAAGTAACAAAGAAGCTTTCAAAGAGAGTTTTGCTTGAAAGGGTCAAAGTGCTCGATGGTCGTGAAACTGGCCAACTATTCCGTGGATTTAGACCAGTAGCTCCTAAATCAGATTTGTGAGTAATGAATACCCACAAGTTTAACCTAATATTTACTTTGCTTTCTGTCTGATCTCTTACTTTTTTCTTGTGGCTATATCATTACCCTGTTTGAGAATACCGAAATGAAGTAAACGAACACTAGCCCTCGTGCAAATATGATCACTTTTCGGAATCCATTTTTGACAATATTTGTCTTGTTTAAGGTTTGTGGATATTCTTGAGTTTTATTACTGGGACTATCGGGTTTAAAATTATAATTGAAGTGATGTGAATAATAAAATATACAAAAGCCACAGAAGAATTTCTTTGTCTAGAACTTTACTGCACAAGCCTGTTGCTGGATACTTTATAAAAGGCTTGTTGGTTGAATACTTCATTAAGAAGCCTGACTTTATGCGATGAAAAATTAAGAAAATTATGCACATATGCTCGTACTTGTGTATAACATTCAATTATTTCTTAGGTGTGCTAGTAATAAAATTAAAAAATAGTATGCTTGCTATCTGCTCTTTGCCTTACTTTACATAAATAAAAATCTTTGATAATTGCATAAATTAGGTCCAAAGCTTCAAGAGCTAAAAGGTTGCTTCAGAAAATGGAAAGAGTAAAAGAAGAAAGGATGGCAAAAGCTCAGGCTGCCGGAGTTGTTTTGCAACATGATGATTCATCAGATGATGAGCCAGTGGTATTATATCTGTATATTCATGAATAAGATCTGTTTCTGTTTTCTGTCTGACAAGAGAAGGTGTTCTTTTCACATGTTATGTTTTCAGCTGCCAGTGCATAGAGAACCTGCCTTGCCTAGTATTTTGAAAGACGAAGAATATCATTCTCTTATAGTTGATGTCAGTATTCTTTCCTCTCTATTCAACCATAAAGTTTATATATCTATTTACCATATAGTTTTGTATGGTGAATGTGGTGATTATTGATCTTCTCCTCAAAGATTAGGACTCCTTTCGCCAGTCTAACTTTTTTTGCATGCATTTTTTGTAGTTGTGCAAGGCATTAGCTTCATTAAAAAGATTTTCTGAAGCTCTTGAGATGATTAGTTTGACTTTGAAGTCTGTATTTAATTCAATGTCGGTTGAAAAGAAGGAAGAACTCACATTTCTCGGCACTGGTAAGTTCGGTGATTCAACATTTTTTCCCATCTAGTTAAAATCTCATCCATTTAAAATATCATGCATATTTTCACATATAACCTTATTTTACTTCTTGCATTCTGTAATTATTTGCTGTATGAAGTACTTGTATGGAAGTCATTAGCGATTCATCCATTGTAAGATCTTTATTTTCTTCTGTTCTACATTCAAACTGGGGATCTAGGCAGATGCTAGCTAACATGTGCCACTCCTTTTTTAAATTGGTCTGCAGAGTTGGCGTTCACAACCACAGATTCTAAATACGGGTTTGATTACGTGAAATATATCGTGAAGCACCACCCATACAGTCCCCTTGCTTGGAATTGTTATTACAAAGTAACTTCAAGGTATCATGCACTTTTTTTCGCGATAATTGTTCTGGTGCTTCATTATGTGTTTCTTTTAGGAGGAACTAGGAAGTTTGAAAGAACTATATAAGCAACTGAGTAGTATCTTCTATATATTAGATGACGAAACTTGTCAAGCCAGACGGCATAGTTTTTAACGATCCATGTTTTCGCTTAAGAAGTTTTTGAATGTGTTGTAGAATGAAGAATCGTGATACAAGGCATTGTAAGCTACTAAATAGAATGCAAGCTGAAGTCCAAGATTCTATACCTCCTTACGTCATTGCCGGCCACCAGTTTACCTCGATCAGCCATCATCAAGATGCTGCAAGAAAGTATCTTGAAGCCTATCGGCTGTCACCCGATAATCCCCTGATTAATCTCTGCGTTGGTGCGACATTTTTTATTCTATATATATGTATTTTTTATTTCAATTGTTGATAGAATTTTCTTCTTCCATGGTTTCCTTATCGTAATTTCTCCGGCTACTGTGATACGTTTTTAGGAACTGCTTTGATCAATCTGGCTCTTGGATTTCGACTTCACAACAAGCACCAGTGTGTCACTCAAGGTTTAGCATTTCTCTACAACAACCTGCGGCTCTGTGAAAACAGCCAGGTATGACCGAGCACGATACATTTCCCGAGGCCTAGAAATGTTTCAAGTTTCCAAATTGCATAATGGATTAGTGGGTGGCTCTTAAAAATGTCATTTTGTTTTTTGAAAAATGAGAGTTTGATCAGTGTGTGAAAATGGATGCAGGAAGCCTTGTACAACATTGCAAGGGGGTATCACCATGTAGGACTTGTATCTCTAGCTGCGTCTTACTATGAGAAAGTGCTGGCAACTTACGAGAAGGATTATCCGATTCCGAAACTCCCGGGTGAAAATTCACGAGTCGAAGATCGAAACCCGGGTTTCTGTGACCTTCGTAGAGAAGCAGCCTTCAATCTGCATCTTATTTACAAAAAGAGCGGAGCTATGGATCTCGCTAGGCAAGTCTTAAAGGATCATTGCACGTTTTGAATTCTCGAACTGAAACCTGAGCCCTTTCCGAACATTGTCGTTGAACTTGCTTGATGACTTGGTCAAGACTACAATTATTCCTCTCTAGTTTACGAGGTTAATTGGTTTGTTTAAGAATTAATCGCCCACTGATGCAAGGACACGTGGCACGTGGATATTAGGTTAATGAGAGAAGAAATTTTGTGGCTAAGATTAATGAAATTAATTTCGTTTAATTACAGTAGTTGATGGTTCAGGGAGGAGGAATGGAGCAATGGTTATGGTGGTTCCTTCTTCCACCACTCATCACTGTTACTTTTGACTGAAACTACATCTGATTCTCTCTCTAGACTCTCTCTCTCTCTCTCTAAAGATTGACACCGTTTGAATCGGTCAGTCGATCCATCAATCTAATCCCTTCGCTCAATTTCTGCGCCTTGTTGTCATCCTTTCTTTCGTTTTAGGGTTCTCATTTTAGTTTATTCGGTTTTTTTGTAAGATCTTTCCATTGACTTCTGCTCCGATGGAAAACAAGCTCCCTCCTGGCTTGGTTTCGAATCTACAGGATGTTTTACTTCGGCGGAAGGGCTCGGAACAGCGCGATCAATCCAAGGATGCCGGTGAATCTCCCGACCTTTCTTCCACTTCCGTTTCTGAATCAACTGACGAGGCCTCTGGTTCCTTGAAACCCATTGTTCTGGTCACTAATGGCGACGGAATTGAGGCCCCTGGCCTTAAGTTCCTGGTTGACGCTCTGGTTTCTCAAGGCTTGTACAATATCCATGTTTGCGCTCCTCAATCGTGGGTTCTTTTCAAATTTGAACCAATCTTTTTGTTATTTCGATCTTTTTTGGTATATTTATTTAGATAACTCTTGTTCAACTTATGGCTATAAATGGTGACCTTCGTTTCTGGCATTGATATCGAATCTTGGAATGGCATAATACACTTATGTGCATTTGAACTGGTTGGTGCAGGGACAAATCATTTTCTGGTCATGCCGTGACTGTTGGGGAAACTGTTATTGTTAGTTCAGCTGAAATTAATGGTGCCACTGCTTATGAAGTTTCAGGTATATCTATTAAGGAATTTCTCCCCTTAAGACTTGTCCTGGTTTGGATTTTACATTTTGCAACTTTTCATTGATTGGCAACTCGGGTAGAAGTTTAAGTATGACTGCTTCTTAGATATATACGTGCAAAATTGATGTTTTTTCATATACTTTGACATTTACCACTCTGTGGTAGCAGTCTCTATTTTGCCCTTCAATTTCAGGTATGCATAGGAATAACATGGATAATTTTTACTCAGGTACGCCAGGAGATTGTGTCTCATTAGCATTATCTGGAGCACTTTTTTCTTGGACCAAGCCTGTCTTGGTTAGTGTACAACTGTTACTGACAATGCTAATATTTAGTTTGTTTTGGCAGCAAATTATTAGTTCTTGTATAATTTCCAGGTAATTAGTGGAATAAACAGGGGATCAAGTTATGGGCATCACATGTAAGCTCTCTAATGCCCTTGATGCTATTTTCAATGCTTTTTATAATTTAGGTTGATGGTAGAACTAATTAATGCTTGTGGATGACACATCTACAATTTCAAGTTCTTTTAGCTACATACAAGAAATATAAATCTATGTTTAGTGTTTTTCATTATGATCATTATTTTTTCCTCTTGGTATAATCCTAATTTTTATATCTCCTAATAATTTCTAGGCTTTACTCTGGTGTTGTTGCTGGAGCTAGAGAGGCATTAATTTGTGGCGTTCCATCAATATCAATATCACTTAATTGGTTAGCATTTGATTTATTCCTCCAGTCCCCAGATTTTTTTTAGTTATTGATTTTTTCTTTGTGCTATCTATGTCAGGAAGAAAGATGAAAGCCAAGAAAGTGATTTCAAGGATGCAGTTGGTGTCTGTTTACCTTTGATAAATGCTGCAATCAGGGACATTGACAAGGGGAACTTCCTCAAAAGTTGCTTTTTAAACGTTGAAATCCCAACATCACCTTTATCAAACAAGGTTCCTATTCTTCTTTCACTTTCTCATGAGACCGTACCTTTTCATTAGGAACTTTCATAATTTGCTTGTACTTTTGGGATTCACTGTTCCTTTAGTGCTTTCATTGAGTTCATTGGTTGAATGGGGATGTTTAACCTTTGGTACTGTTTGTTTTCCTTGTCAGGGATTTAAAATAACAAAGCAAAGTATGTCGAGGTCTACTCTTAAGTGGCAGGTCATTTCAACTAATAGATACCCAACAGGACATTTTATGTCTAATCAACAAAGCCTTGGCCTTCAGCTAGCTCAGCTTGGTCGGGATGCCTCTGCTGCTGTTAGTGTTTTGAACTAAAAAATTATTGTTTTATTCACATTCTGTCATTAGTTATATTCCGTTCGAGTTCCTACTCTTTTGCCTTCCCTAAGATTCTTCTCTAGAAGATTGCTCAGTTGCTAGAATTTCCATGCTGTTTCCTTTCCTCTGAACACATTTTCATTATCAGGGTGCGGCTCGACGTTTAACTACACAGAAGAAGAATGTGGAAATTGAATCAACAGGAGCATCTAGAAAATCTGATTTTGAAAGAGTGAAAAAACAGTTCAGGCTAGAGGTAACATCTCATGTTTGTGAGCGTTTTCTATTTGTGACAGTTATTTTCGCTTCTTCTTTAAGCATTTTTTATTTTTATATGCAGTTTGTGGACACCCAGCATGATGATACAAATGATGACCTGGAATTCAGAGCACTTGAAAATGGATATGTAAGTCAATGCATTGAGTTGCTATTGTATCTTTTTCCTGAACTTGTTGGGTTTATGAAGTGAAAGTGTTTTAGTTATTAAATTTAAATATTAAAAGAATCAATTTCACTCACCTCGTCGTTTCGACATTTCCTGATGAGACATTATTGTATCTTTCAGTTAGTTTATTTACTCATCCCCACTTGCGTATTGGTCTGTTCATCGTTTCACCAGAGTCAATCCTGAATTGGCAAGAAATATATTCAACAAAAGCAAATGTTGAAAATTTTCATGGTTTCGTAAAATATCACCATTGGAGAAACAGGTTGCAATCACTCCAATACCTAATGTTTGAAAATTCAGGGAATTGAAAATTTACACCTGTTTGTTGTACGTTTGATCTTTTGAGTTTTGATGGATGTTCGTCTCGTATTGGAGAAACAGGTTGCAATCACTCCAATACCTTTGTCACCAGATGTAGAGTTCGACATTCAGACAGCAGCGGCAGATTGGATCTCAAATGCACTTAATGGAGAACAATAAACCACAATCCAACATGTTTCTGCTGTGTACAATTTTAGTTCCCATCGATTCGTTTGCTGATTTGTACCGGTTCGTCATTTTAACTACTGATTCCTTTTTGTGATTTGCGTTTTTGAGTTCAGATGGTTTCCCATTTACGATGTGGATGAGCATGTTTTCAGAATTTCCGGTTTGTTGACTGTGGGTTGTGTCAGCCATATGGATGTGGCAAAAGCATGTAATGTAAATGGTTTGTATCACTTTCTATTGCTGTCACTTTCAATATTAATGCCTGACTTTATTTCCGTTACTAAGACGCTGCCTGCGGGTCACGAGGGTTTTGGGTTTCAATGTTGAGCAATTGGCTCGACTTTCAAGCGGACATTCAGTGTAGAGACTGTAGTAGGATAAGCACTATAAACTCTGGAAAAAACACGTGAAAGATTCTATGTAATTATAGTACTTGGGCAACAATTCGTTACTCAAGAACTTGGACTAGGACTACCAACATTTAGGGCTTTCCTTTATAGTAGCTCCAAATAAGTACTTGCATCCAACCCATAGCAAAGATTAGGGTTTGTGACAAACTGACTTGCTTTGAAATTATACCGAGGATGAATATATGGCGAAGGTGGTGGGATCAACAATGATGTAACAAGATCAATGTGTTCAGTTTGGTTGGTGGTCGTATTTGGATCATCTTTATTAGGTGGATAGGGTTCTTGAGAAGACGAAATACGCTGCATACTATGAAGGTTACCCTTGGTTATGCCACAAAATGTCGGAAAAAGGGTCGCCATTAGATTTTGCTGATCAAAAGAAGGGCTTGACAAATCTACGGCGGATTTGTGACTCAGATTGTTAGAATTTGAATCGAGCCGAGGCTCGTAGCTCAATTGTTGTATGGGGACATAGGGAGAAGGAAGTAATGGTGGAGGAATAGAAGATATAAAATGAAGTGAATTGACTCCATAATTATCTTGGTGATCAAATTGAAGCTCATTATGATAAAAATTACCTTGTAGACATGGATGGTCTTGTTGAGAGGTCAAGATGAAATTAGGGTTTTCATTAAGAATCCAGAAGCTTTCCTTGGAACCGGTAGGGTTTTCTAAAGCAGGAAGCTGTTCTTGAGCAATGAGCTTTTTAATGTTGGAGTTCCAAAAGTTCTTCACTTCGTTATCTGTTCTTCCTGGTAAGTGCCTGGCTATTTGAGCCCACCTGTTCATATGAAGACACGCAGTTTTACGTATAAAATTGATAATAATCCAGTTGGTGGGTGATGATAAGTTGTAACCTGTTTCCAAGAATGCTATGGAGTTCCATTATTAGGGTTGCTTCTTCAGGAGAGAAGCTCCCTCGTTTCAAATCCGGTCTCAGATAATTTATCCATCTCAGCCTGCAACTCTTTCCACATATATGCAGTCCTGGAACCCAGATTGGAAAAAAATGGCGAGAATTAGTTTACTGGTTGAAGGGAAAAAGATGGTAAACTAGAGAGGGTAATTATACCGGCGAGTTTCGGGACAGAACTCCAGTAGCCATGGCCGTTAGTTGATATATAGTTCATGAGTTTCTCTTCTTCCTCAGGTGACCATAACCCTCTTTTCACCTTCTGTTTGTTGCAGCATAAATGGTGTCCCATCTCTCTCTCTCTCTCTCATTCGCCCAAATAGATGTAATGGGATAGATATGTGAGCCAATGATACAGAAATCGGTGAAGGGTATCACTCAAAAGCTGATGAGAGAGAAGCATTTCAAGTGCAGCCATTGGAGAGAGAGAGAGAGAGAGAGAGAGAGAGAGAGAGAGAGAGAGAAGTTGGCATTAGAACTGAGGGAAGTACAGGGAAGACGTGAATTTAATGAGAAGAGAAGGTACCTCGCTGGACTTACCAGGGTTTATAGCAATGGGCTAAAAACTGTGGTTTCTTCATGCAAGAGCTGCATGGCTTATAATAGATCTTCTTTCTTCATCAGGGGAAGGGAGTGGACCCCTCGTCCACGTGTCAGGCATACAGAACAGTGGATCACACGTAAATTGGTTGGCCCCACTTGATCAAATGCATAGCATCCCCTTTTCCCTATCAAACGGTGGAGATCGCTCGAAGTTGGTGATTGATTCATTCTCAATGTTCATAAGGAGTCATAGCATAAGAATGTCCACATTAATGTAAAAACCGGGCTAATTCTTTTAATGAAAACCGATTCGATTCTTACTAAATAATTATTTGATTAGTTCTTATTCCTCCTTCCGACCATAGCTTGAACGATTCTGGAATCAAATTTGATGGATTCTAGAATCGGAGCATGAGATTATGAAGCTGACCCGACTGTGTTCCACTGTTCGATCCATATTCCATTTAGAATTATAAATGGAATGATTTTGACCTTTTTTGGGCAATTAAATCACCATAAAAAATAAGATAAATTGTGTTTTATGACTCGAACATCGAGATAAAGTATTCGTCGATTTTTACGACAAAGAAAGATGGTTGTTTTTCACGAATTAGCTAAAACAATATTGTTGCGTCTCGATATGTGTTTTTTTTTCATATTTCGTCTTGTTTCTTTCTCGTTTAGCAGGAACATGTTCTTGCGAGGGAAGATGGTCTTTTAAGGATCTATGAATTGATTAAGTTCTTTTCTATACACGAAACTTTCATTTATTAGTTTGCTATAACTAATTCAATAATTCAACTTATAATTTGATTAAATTCTTGACTAATCAAAGATCATTTCACTAATGGGATTGTTTTCACCACTTCCAACCCGATTTGTTTGATCAAACAAAAGTGGGTCCAAGCTCAAAACTATTGCTTTCCTTCCAAATGAAGCAAAGATTACCCACGATTAAGAACATGCTCGAGTGGAGTTTAATGGTGCTTCAAGTGAACTTGGCTTAGTTATTTAGCAAAATTTCAGCTCTAAAAATAGGAGTTAAGACGACCAAGTTTGACGAATTTAAATAACACAATAATCCCGAGAACAAAACGAATATTATTTTACTGCAAATAGTTTTAAAAAGAGAATGGCGTATTAGTTCGGAAATGAAAATAAGAACAAGCTAGTGATTAGAAAAGGCAAGAAGTAGAGGATTAATATAGAATGGGTAGGATGGAAGAAAGAGGAAGAACTGAGATTCTTCATTTCATGTTCCACATGCTGCAATTAATAGCCCCTGATTCTTTTGCCTTATTTGCTTGGCAATCAAAGGACAGAACCCATGAGAGATATTCCCATTCAGTTCCTCCTGTGGAATGATAAAAAACACACAAGTGATTTCCTTCTCTTCCTCTCCTGTGATCCATTTTTTGGTATCAGTCATTATCATTTGAATTTTCTTTGCTTTTCTCTACCAACTAAAAAACTTGAACTATCAATGTTCGGATTTCACTGCAGAATATTTGAAAAAAAACCCTGAGAAACCGATCAAACGGTAGTCTGTCGAACGGTTGAGTCGGTTTTACTTACTTTCCTTCTTTCATGGCTATCCATCCTGAAATAAAGATGTTAACTACTTACTCAGATGAGAATCTTGATTCCAAATCAGTACCTAAAATTTACAGCATTTGGTGGCATCGTTATCTCTTGCCTTTGCAGTATGCTTCCCACGCGTGTCTTTGCCCGCCCTCGCATACTCGTGTCCATTTTTCATAAGTCAAACTCCAACATCTTTTTGATTCTGTCCAAAGTTACTCCATTCACGTTGTCTGCATTATAACTCTTCCACCAACCAAATTTCATTCTGCTGGTTTGCCATACCTCTGATCCTTGTTTTTTGTTTCCCTTTCATGATGTAATAATCTCAGGCCTGGTTAAGGAATTCGGGGATCAACAAATGACAATTATGATATTTAAGTTCATGTATCTAGAGTATTTACAAATTCTCAATGATTCAGAGTATGTCATTGATCCTGTTTTGTAGGACTCCAATAACTCAAAATACTTACTAATGATGTAAAGAATTTTATTACCCGTCGCGAGACAGAATATGCAACCCGTCTTCCTCTCTAAGGCACCTTCTTCCTTCATTTTGGAGCTTTGTTTGAACATCATCCATGGTTCCTGGATTATCCCACCATCTTCCCTGACAATGTCTTAAACTGAATTAGATGGATTAGATCAGAGACTTGAGGTATTTCTTAAAGTTTTGATTTGTTCCTTCACCTTCATTGACACTCCGTTGTGGTTGTGCAACCTCCTGTTGTTGATGATTCAGAGATGCTGAGTCAATACTTGAATTTGAATTCAATACAAAGCCTGCATGCGCTTACTGTTGCAGCAGCTTGCTTTTGAACTTCTCTACCTGGAAAGATGCCTTCATCTCTCCCACAAGTTTCAATGAACTGACAAAAAAGGAATTTTCTCTCTTAGCGCTTCAGAATCACAATAGCCCTGCTTTCTTTTGCACAAAATACTGAAATTAATCTACCCCTTTGTGGACAAAATAATGGAAACTATTTGAAATAAAACATTTACTAAGACTTCTCAAATGTTTATTCTTTTGACGATAACTTTGTAATCGAGAAAGTTTGGATCACGACGCAGTTAAGCAGTATAATTGTTGAGCAGTCAAAAATTACTTTGACAAAGTTCGATGCCGCCCTTATTAAGACAGTAACAAGGATTGTCACATAAACAAAAATAAACAAATTCTATAGTTACTGAATAAAATGATTCATGAATAATGTGTTATCGTAACAAGAACTCATCAAATGACAAGAAGCGATGATGAAAAACAATCCATACATGATTGAATGCGAAGCTGTCATTTGTATAGAGTAATTTACAGTAATAACTTCATAGGCTTATCATCTGTTATGTGAACCAAAAACAGCCTACATACTCCCAGTTATAACCTCAATAGGCAGAAATACAGACAAAAGTGAAGTTAGCATGATAAATGAAGCTTAGAGCAACTTCTACTGATAGAAAAAGGTCCTATAAACTTGATGTTTAGGACAAAAATATATTGAAACTGAAAGTTGAAATTGAGCTGAATTGGAAAGAATGCAGAAAAGGCCATGTCAGGACTAATCTATATTGAGTGTGATAAGGTGGAGTCCACTCACTCAATTACTCATCGAATGTGTACGACCAGGCCTGCCAGAAGTGCTCAGAAATCTCATGCTCATATTTAATTTCTGTCCAGCTGAAAGCCTGATTTGTCAAAATGGACGGTGCCGATTGGAACACTGGAATATAGCAAGTGTGCTCCCCACCTACCAGCCTGCGGAGAAAGGTCGATCCAAGAGGCTTTAAATTAATCCATGTAACTAACCCATTAATGTTCTCTGCTTCTCTGCATGCACCAGCCTTTGAGATTTTCTTTTCCTTTCCTTTCTTGATTTGGAACCAAAGTAGCAGAGATGAAAAAAAGGCTCTGCAATCTAGGCAGAAAAATTTGTATTTTTCTCTTACTGTCTTTGATGCATTTCTCCCTAGCTTCTGTCTCCTAGTTCTGATATGGTTCTCTCACTAGACTGACCATCGGAACGGAAATTGACGGATAATACAAATTGGTGGTCAAGCAGAGTTTATATTCATCTGGGCTGTCAAATAAGATGAAGATTTTTCCATGGTTTGTTCAAGAATCACTGGCTGGAAAAGCAAAATCTTTCTGCCACTGCAAATGTTGAGGCAGCAGAGAAAAAATCCTAGGCTTGCTCTTGGAAGAGGGATTTGTTTGGCGTCCTTAAAATACCAGCAGTTATTCATCCCAACTTTTCCTGATCAATCGAAAGTTATTAGCAATCATTTTCTCCTCTTAATTCATTGCCCATCATTTGAACTTTCTCTTAAAGACATGAGAGATTCCTTTTGTTGTCTTTTGGCTCTCCAAATGCTCAGCTGGGCATCTGCAACAACCAGAATTCTTCCTCATATCGATGCTCGTTTCCCTCTGCACACAGGTCAGTTCTTTAAAGCTTTTAACCTGAAATTTTCGACGTCCTTGCAAACTTAACCCGCTAAAACCAATAGTTGATCTCAACTGGAACAGGACTCATCCCAAACTCACTGCACGCTGCCATGAAATCCAAAAGGGTAGGCCTCTTTCTCTTCCTGGACAATACTAGTTTGCAAAAATGGAGTGAAAAACGGTTTGATATTATGTTTAAAGGGTGATGATAGAAGAGAAGAAGAAGAGGTAAACCAGGAAGAAGCGTATCACTATGGACGAAGAGGGAAAATAAGATCAAGTCGGCCTAGCTGCGACCACAAGTGCTATGGATGCAACCCATGCGAAGCCATTCAAATTCCCAACATCGCCGGGGAAATCCGCCATTTGAGCATCCAGTACACGAACTACGAGCCTGGAGGTTGGAAATGTAAATGCGGCCCATCATTCTACACTCCATGACGAGTACTCCCTGCTTCATCTCTCCAATTCCTGTCTTCACCGTAAAAATTCTTACTTGAAGCCAAGAGCCCCAGTCGTCCCTGTCATTCGAGTTCGCCATGAACAGATCATCGGTAGTGTAATTAATCCCTAATTAATTGTGATTATATTTTAATACGTTTTGAACTTGAAAGTTGGAAGATGATGTAAAGGGGTAAATAGGTTATTTCAAATGGCTATTAGCGTCGAGAACAAACCTTTAACGATTAGTATAAAAACACACGATCCATTGCAAAACTGCAACCTGCAACTCTGATTTCCATTTTTTCATACGCACTCTCACCGATGTCTTCATTCTTCTCTCATCCAGTGAGTCTATTTTCTCTCCCTCTCTCCCTTGATCGTTTGCTAATGTCATGTCTGAGATCGAATTCGCATTCTCACAATGTTTAAATCAATGTTTCGTGAATTTACTTAGAAATGTTTGAGAAAGGTTTACGCAATAATCATTCTTCTCTCTGGTGCCTGATTCACATAGAGATGAATTAACAGTGCAATTGCATTCATTCTTTTTGTGAGATTTATAGATTTCAAAGCACTTGTCTGATTCTTTGTCCAAGGAGAAGCTACTGATTTCTGGTTTATAGTTCATTAGGAAATGAAGTTGTGGCTGTATATGAAATTTTTCGTTTCAAATCTTCTGCAAATGAATTGCATTAGATAATATAGTCTTCGCAGTTTTTAATTTTGGTGGATCTTGTTTTAGTTTTCATTTTTTTCGCTTCTTGTTCTTTCTCCTTTCCTCGAGGAGATTACTCTTGAATCATGTACTGCCAACAGGAAAAAAACACTTGTTTATGAATTGTATAAAACTTTGGAGAACTCGTTATTTGATTAACGCAGTATATTTTGTGAATCATGGCCATAGATATGATGGTGAACTTTTCCAATTTCTAAACATAAAAGTTCCAGGAGATAGGGCAGGTATGTACAGTTGGGAAAGTTGCAATAGGTTTAATTAAGAAAATAAGATCCAGTGAAAAGAGAAAGTTAAGGTTCCATACATGTGTGTAGGAAAAGAGACTGCGTGAAGGATAACCGAAGGCACACAGAAGCTATACCATTGAGTGTGTAACAATCTGTATAGAAAATGTAGGATTTAGAAAGTCGGTGAGCTGAGTACACAACTGGTATGTCTGGCAGTAGATATTTGACATTCATGAAGGACTTTCTCAATTTAAGTTGGCGTGTTTGTGTTAGAGACCCAGTGAACGCTGACAATTCAGAACTGCCTCGTCTTCTATGCACCCGTATTGTTTACTTTTTTCTGCTTTTTCTCAGGCAGATTCCAATGTATCTTTGGCACGGCACCACAGATTTGGAACACATAAAGGACAAATTTTAACAGAGAAAACTAAGATTTATTGAGAAGCGGAATATGGATTTGAGTGAAGAAACAACTTAAGCAAGTATTAAAAAAAAGAGGAAAAAGGGAACACTGACATTTTTATTCTGAATCTCTGTACATCAAAAAGACATTCAATTATTTCGTATGTCATATCGGAATCTTAAGAAACGTACCAGCTGGCCTGTAATTGTGTACAGTGCCGCGTATTTGTAATAAAAAAATCTGTGTTGCTCAAAATTTTCTCTGTCTGTCTTTTATGACATAAATATTCAAATATGTGATGATAATGAATCCCACTGGATCCCCAAGGCATGACAAGGGCACTGAATCCATTCCGAAGTAGCTCCATCTTAAGTTCTTACTGTTGGGGCTAGCTTCTAATTAGATGAATATGACTAGAAGTATACTTTCCAATGTGACATTTTTTGGATTCCTATTCTGGTTTATTTTATCCTCTGAAAGGTTTATTCATTGTACTGGTGTTTAGAATTGCATTTCTATTCTTGTATCATGACCATAAACTTTATTCATGATCTTCAACAAGACTTCCTTTGGTTTCTTTTCATACTCCTATCTGCTAATGGAATTTAAGAAAGCATTGTCTTCTAATCGTCCATTAGCATACATTCAAACGCTCAATGCCACAATGCCAATTATTATGTATATGGACTTAGTTTCCTTTGTGTATTTTCAGAATTCCTGCCCCTCGGTGAAAAACATACTCATTCTAGACTCTGAAGGGAAGCGTGTTGCAGTGAAATATTATTCTGATGACTGGCCAACATATAGTGCAAAGATGGCCTTTGAAAAATCTGTTTTTGTCAAGACTACGAAGACAAATGCTCGAACGGAAGGTATGTTTATCCAACACTGAATAAAAATCATGATTGATTCTAGAAATTTTATTGCCTTAAAACTATACAATGTTGCGGCATATAGAGAGGGGGAAAAGATAATGTATCATAACTTTCTTCTCAGCGTGATTAGAGACCATTAGTTGATTTGTGTGTGAAAATAGTTACATTATATTGCTTAAGACATATTTAAGTCTCTGTCTATCTGTTAAAAGAAAATGAAGAGAGCAAAAATGGCATTTATTGATTGATGATAATAATGTCTGGCTGAACCTTTGAATTCGAGTGAACAATATGGATTTCAACGTTTAACTAATGCTGTACTATTGAATGCAGCTGAAATACAAATGTTTGGAAACAATATTGTTATCTATAAGTTTGCCCAAGACCTCCACTTCTTTGTGACGGGAGGAGATAATGAAAATGAACTTATATTAGCCACTGTTCTTCAAGGTTTCTTCGAAGCAGTTTCACTTCTCCTTAGGTACTTACAGTAGTTTTAGCTCAAATTATGACAAATGTTTGTCAATCTAAAAACAAATATTATCATTTATCCATTTGTTTTGATCTCCGTTTCAGGAACAATGTTGAGAAAAGGGAGGCGCTTGAAAACTTGGACCTTATCCTTTTATGCTTCGATGAGATTGCTGATGGAGGGTATGTGAACTTTTTATTCTTATCTTTAGATAATTAAGGTTCTTACTCAATCGTTTTTCTTCTCAATACAATGAAACAGTCATGGATCATAATACTGGAAACACCGTGTGCTACCAAACCTGCAAATCATTTTACTTGACGCGCAGAAAGTATATTAGAAATTAAATTACCAAACAAGATAGGTATGACCCAAGGCTTCATAGACATTCTGCACTACTGGACCACAAAAATCAAGCATGGCGCCAATTTGACAAATTATAATTGCAGAAAGTTTTTATGAAATAAAAAAAGAGGTTTGATTAGTGGATCTGGTTGCTGTTTTTGGGCAGGATAATACTTGAAACCGATGCCAATGTTATTCTGGGGAAAGTGACGAGCCACAATTCGGATGCTGATGCACCCTTGTCTGAACAGGTCTCTCTCTCTCTCTAACACAGATTCACACCAGCAGCAGTAAATATTTACTCAAATGTCATGATAAATTGATCCCTGCCTTTGATCTAATTAATGTTTTAACATTTCAGACTTTTACGCAAGCATGGGCCACAGCTCGCGACCAGTTGACTAGAACCCTGCTCACATAATTTACTTAAATCAAACGTGTCCAAGTCTTGCCGCTGTCATTGATTTGAGGGTAGATCTGATCATTCCTTTCATTTCTCACTGTAATAACCCAGTTTACTGTCTCCACTACGCTTGGAGGGGCAAAAGTCGTGCTTTTTCAATAAAACAAAGTGCGTAGAATACAGGGAATGAAAGTGTACCTGCGACAATGAACTTATTGGACGACTTTGATGCTTGATTGATGGTAGAATCTAATTAATGTTTTCACCTATTTTAGCGAAACTCGAACTCATTTCAAACATCTAATTAATGTTTGCACCTATTTTATCGAAACTCGAACTCATTTTTAACTTTAACTTTTTTTATTTTGAAGAAGAAGCAACCTATTGTTAGATAGATTTTTGGATTAATTTGTTTCATGAATCTAACCCATAAAAAAACACCAAAACCAAGTCCCAGCCGCCCCCAACAATCTCTGCTTGATTGAATTGCTATGTACAGCCAGACTCATACTAGTGAAATGACAATTTGATTGAATTGATGGCTCCCCGACCGCCATTATCCATCGATGCTCATAAGAGCCAGATTCCTATCTCTACTGCCAAGAAAAAGAAACTGTTTTTTTCCCAGTAGTGAGCAATATTGCATGTTATTCTCGTGGTTCATGATAGTAGAAGAGCAGAGGAGCAGGACCCGTCCAAGAATAGATTTTCCAGCTCTGGTTTTATTTATTAATTTTTTAATGAATTTATTGAATAAAATAAAATTTAGCAAGTTTCTGCAGTCTGCTAGGTGATGATTGGAAGGACAACGAGAGGGGAACGCGTAGGCAGACGTGGGCCCCAAAGGCTCTACTAACAATGTTTTTGTGATTTCAGGAGGGAAGGAGAGAGGGAGAGAGACAGAGAGTCAGTCAGAGGGAGGGAGACTCTCTTCCTTGTTAGGCCTAAAACCCCACCTGCTGCCTCTCTGTCTCTTTCTCTGTTTTGTCTCTCTCTTTTGTTCCAAGGACTTTCGTCTCCCTTTGCGATCTGCAACTCCAAGCTCTTCCCATTTCATTTCTGGCTTTTCTGGAATTGGGTCCTTGTTTTTTCACCGTTGCCTGGACCGGACCCGCCATTCCAGGTTTCTTTTCTTTTCTTTTCTTTTCTTTTTTTCCTTCCCTCCTCTTCTTCCGGGTTGAATTGTTTTTCATGGTTTTCTTCGATCAAACTTACTTTCTTTCAAATGTATTCATGTCATCGTGCAGCACATTATCAGATTATCTTTTCTCCCCCTGTTTCGCCTCGCATTTTTTTTTTCTATATCTTGGGTATTTGAGATAAGACGATGGATGTGATCTACCATGAATTTGATTTGGTATTGTGCAGAATTCTTCAATCCAATTTTCAAATGCCATCATTTTCGTCTTTTAATATCTTAAATCAGGCATTCAGCGCACAATTATTATGCTGGAAAATTTGAATGCTTCTCGTATAAAAGTTAGTTCAGGGATGTGGCTGCATTTTCCTGTCGCATTTTTCTTCTATCAATGTTCTGTGGTTTATTGTGATATTTGTGGTATTTAATATCTCTCAATTTCCTATGATCTTAGATGAAGATTTTGAACGGCTCAAGTTGGTATTCTTTAAATGCCAAAATGCACTGAGCCGAGATTAGAGAAATGACAGGGGGAAGAGTAAGGGCGAAGATCCGTCGTAGCCATCTGTATACTTTCTCATGTCTTCGCCCAAGTATCAGTGATGAGGGTCCACATCTGATTCAGGGCCCTGGGTAGTCCTGAACTGTGTATTGCAACAAGTCCTATCTCCATCTGAAGAAACCTCTAAAATATTGCTCAAATTTCGTATCAACAACAAAGTACAATGCAATTACATTCTTTCCTGAAGCTCTCTTTGAACAATTTCGAAGAGTTGCCAATTTGTACTTTCTTTTGGCTGCATTTTTGTCTCTCACACCAGTTGCACCATTTTCAGCCATGAGCATGACTGCTCCTTTGGCGTTTGTTGTTGGGCTCAGCATGGCTAAGGAAGCTCTTGAGGACTGGCGCAGGTTTGTGCAGGATATGAAGGTTAATCTCAGAAAAGTGAATGTGCACAAAAGAGATGGCATTTTTTGTTATAGATCATGGCATAAGATTCAGGTTGGAGATGTTGTGAAAGTGGAAAAGGAACAGTTTTTTCCTGCTGATTTGCTTCTTTTATCATCAAGTTATGAAGATGGTATTTGTTTTGTAGAAACTATGAACTTAGATGGGGAAACCAATTTGAAGGTAAAGAGATCTTTGGAGGTAACGTTGCCCTGGGAAAATGACGAGTCTTTCCAGAATTTTGCAGGCGTGGTTCACTGTGAAGATCCAAACCCCAGTCTTTACACATTTGTGGGTAATTTTGAATATGATCATCAGGTTTATGCTCTTGATCCCAGTCAAATTCTCCTCAGAGATTCAAAACTTAGGAATACAGCTTATGCTTATGGTGTGGTTATATTCACTGGTCATGATAGCAAGGTCATGCAGAATACGACCAAATCCCCTTCCAAAAGAAGTAAAATAGAAAGGAAGATGGATCAAATTATTTACATTCTCTTCACGCTCCTTGTATCAATCTCACTAATCAGCTCCACTAGTTTTGCTGTGATGATAAAATATGTTAGGATCGGATTCAGGTTGCTTACCCTGAGATCGGGTAACCATCCCTCTTCCGTTCATAGAGAAGACGAAACAAAGAAAATAAGAAAATACTGAATAATTGATCCTGCTCAACTCTGGGGGCTAAGGTTCTTAAATAGAAAACTACAAACCTGACTTCTAAAATACGAAAGGACCAAAACGCTCAACAAACTAAAGGGAAAAATAATTAAAAGAAATAAGACAATAAATAAGAAAACAGGCTAATGCTAGACTCGTCTAACATATTGTTTTCCTACGAAAGCGTCCATAACAAAATATGAAATGCCAGATTGGTGGTATTTAAGACCTGATGATTCAGATGCTTTATATGATCCCAATAATGCAGCTCTGTCGGGTCTTTTTCATCTTATCACTGCTTTAATTCTATATGGGTACTTGATCCCCATCTCACTGTATGTCTCAATTGAGCTCGTGAAGGTTTTGCATGTATGATGAAGAGAGTGGAATACTCCCCAAGCAAGAACATCAAATTTGAATTAAGAGTTAGGCCAGGTGGACACGATTCTCTCGGATAAAACAGGAACATTAACATGCAATCAGATGGATTTTTTGAAGTGTTCCATTGCTAGAATTGGATATGGGGTACGTGCCAGTGAAGTTGAAGTTGCTGCAACCAATCAGATGGCTAATGATCTTCATGACTTTCCCAATTTTCCCCTGCACAGAAATTGTGATCGTTATTTATCAGAAAATGGCAGAAGAGAGTCAGAAATCGAACTCGAGAGTGTAATAACTTCTAGTGATGGAAAGGATCAGAAACCTGCCATTGAGGGTTTTGGTTTTGAGGATAGTCGTCTCATGGATACCAATTGGCTGAACGAGCCCAATCGTCATGTCGTATTGTTATTTTTTCGTATACTAGCCGTTTGTCATACTGCAATTCCAGTGTATAATGAAGAGAATGGTGGCTTGACTTATGAAGCCGAGTCACCTGATGAAGGCGCCTTTCTTGTTGCAGCTAGAGAATTTGGTTTTGAGTTTTGTAAAAGAACTCAATCAAGCTTGATTGTCCGTGAGAGATATTGCACTTCCAAAAAAGCAGTTGAGAGGTATGAAAAGAGTAATCCATTCTCATTTAGATGTACTTTATTTTTGAATGACGCCCCTGATTTCACTTTTGTTGGCATTCTTACGACGGGGAGTACAAAATTCTTAACCTCTTGGATTTCACCAGTGCAAGGAAGCGAATGACTGTTATTGTACGGGACGAAGATGGGCAGATTCTTCTTTTTTGCAAAGGGGCTGACAGGTTAGGCTCAGTACTGCCAAAAAAATATTACTTTTGTTGAATAAACTCACTTTACTTTTGCACTCCTGCTGGTTATCATGTGGTTTCTGGAAGAGTGGGGAAAATATATATTAGTTTAGCTAGAATCTTTTTTTTTTATTTTTATGGATGCAAGTATCTTATACCTACTCTTGATGTGACACAGCATCATTTTTGATCGATTAGCAAAGAATGGAAGAATGTACCAAGATGTCACCACTAAGCATTTGAATGAGTATGGTGAAGCTGGGTTGAGGACACTAGCTCTAGCTTACAGAAAACTGGATGAATCAGAGTACTCTGCTTGGAGCAATGAATTTCTGAAAGCCAAAACATCAATTGGTGGTGATAGGGATGCAATGCTTGAGCAGGTATCAGATATGATCGAAAGGGAGTTGATTCTAGTTGGTGCTACAGCTGTGGAGGATAAGTTGCAACAAGGGGTATAATATTGATCTTACATGGCTACTTAATTGAGGTTAATTTATATAATTAATTCCAATTCTTCATTTTAGGTGCCCCAGTGTATAGATAAACTAGCTCAAGCTGGCCTCAAGATCTGGGTTTTGACAGGGGACAAGATGGAAACTGCTATCAATATTGGGTCTGTTTCTTGCCAATTGCTCAGATGCTTTCGTTTTTGAGGTGTATAATTTTTCTTCTGTGGGGTAATGTTTTGAGTTTTGTCTGTATGTTACAGCTTTGCTTGCAGTTTGCTAAGACAGGGCATGAAACAGATATGTATAACAACCAACGCAGACTTATTAGCTCAGGAGGGCAAGGAGGTACAGTTGTTCTCCAATGGAAAAAAAGAGTTTATTCGCCTGATATTGTGATATGATTTTTTTATGCTTTTTTTCGTCCATCAGGCAGTGAAAGCAAACATTTTAAACCAAATCACGAATGCCGGCCAAATGATCGATCTGGAGAAGAATCCGCATGCTGCATTTGCTTTGATTATTGATGGGACGACCTTAACCTATGCTTTGGAAAATGACATGAAGCATAGATTTCTGAAGTTAGCCATTGATTGTGCTTCTGTTATTTGTTGTCGCGTATCTCCTAAGCAGAAGGGCGTTGGTATATTTTTTCTTATATGTTTTCTAGACTTCTCAATCTTGGTTTTCTATCGTTCTTTTTTAACTCAATCAGCAGTGGTGTCCTTTACAGGATTATGATCATATTCCTTGGTTTTACTTTTCTGAATCCTAGGTAACTAGGTTAGTGAAAGAAGGGACGGGGAGAACCACCTTGGCGATTGGTGATGGTGCAAACGATGTTGGAATGATCCAAGAGGCTGATATTGGCGTCGGGATTAGTGGTGTGGAAGGTATGCAGGTTGGTAACATGGAAAAACCTCTTTTTCCTTTTTATATACAATAAAAATGTCTCTTTCCTTGATGAGTCTCAAATCTTTTCGCAGGCAGTGATGGCTAGCGATTTTTCTATCGGCCAGTTCCGGTTTTTGGAGAGACTTCTTGTCGTCCATGGACATTGGTGTTACAAGAGGATTGCCCAGATGGTAATGTTTCTGCCATCGGTTTCCCATTTATTTACTCATTCTGCTCATTAACATAGCATGAACAATTGGCAAAAAAAAGGTCTCATTTTTTCCTTCTCCTTACAGTATTAAGTTTATCTTCATGTAGATTTTCTACTTCTTCTACAAGAAATATAGCATTTGGGCTTACTCTCTTTTACTTCGAGTCATTCACCTGGTCCGGCCAATCAATTTACGACGACTACTATATGCTCTCGTTTAATGCGATTCTTACCTCATTGCCTGTCATCTCCCTCGGAGTTTTTGAACAAGATGTTTCATCCGAGGTCTGTCTGCAGGTGAGTTATATTACACCCTATGCGAAGTTTTATGCATTGGTCATAGTTGGTTTTTCCTTATTGTGATGAAGTGAAAGTGGACTTTAAAATTTGCAGTTCCATGCACTCTATCAACAAGGACCGAAAAACTTGTTCTTCGACTGGCCTAGAATTTTCGGGTGGATGGGAAACGGCCTTTATTCCTCTCTCATCACTTTCTTCCTCAACATACTCATCTTCTACGATCAAGCTTTTAGATTTGGGGGCCAGACTGGGGACATGGCAGCCGTGGGCACGACAATGTTCACGTGCATAATTTGGGCTGTAAATTGCCAAATAGCTCTGACTATGAGCCACTTCACGTGGATCCAACACCTTCTCATCTGGGGCAGCATCGCCATGTGGTACCTTTTCATCTTGCTCTACGGCACCATGACCGTCTCCGGAAGTGCCTATGAAATTCTCGTCGAGGCTCTGGCTCCAGCCCCCGTCTTCTGGACGGCAACCTTATTGGTAACTATTGCTTGTAATCTCCCTTACTTTGCCCACATTTCCTACCAGAGATGTTTCAATCCGATGGATCATCACATTATCCAAGAAATCAAATATTACAAGAAATACTTGAAAGATCAGCTCATGTGGACCCGTGAAGGCTCGAAAGCTCGGCAAGAAACAAAGATCGGATTTTCAGCACGGGTCGATGCAAAGATCCGGCAATTGAGAGGGAGGCTGCAGAAGAAGCACTCGACTTTGAGCGCATAATTATCGTCCCTCTCGCGCTGTAGAGCCTTTTCTTTTTGGTGGCATAATTTGAGTCTTCATGCAGAAAAGAAAAGGCTTCGAGCTTTGCATGTAGAATATTTATTTTTTAAGTGATATGAAATCTCTCTATAGTGTTCATAACCTTTCACCCATCGACTTGTCGTTCTGGTTCCTCATTGGAGATCCGACAAGGTGCCGGTTCTTCGGAGATGGGTCAAGCTTTGGTTAAAACATCAAAAACTAAGAACCCAAGAAGTATCAAAAGTAGAAGCAAATGAAATGGGAGAAATTGTCGAAGTCGTGATCCAGGAGCCACTCTGCGTTGTCTTCTTTCTTTATCAATGTATTTGTAATGGCTCTATCTATTGCAGTTGAAATTTTTGTGTATATTAGTTTGTCAGCATGCATATGGACCTAATGGCAGCCCTTTTACTGTGCCAACCTACTTTCTTCGAAGCGTCTGCCAGTCGTCGAGGTAATTTTGAATCCATTGGTTCTTGGGTAATTTCTCCATTCGGTTACTACCGCAGCTAAATCCATTGTTGAAGGAAGTGGGATTCTCATCTAGCTTTCCAGCCAGAGCTACGCACTTCTCACTTGGTCTTCGCCTTCATCTTCTTTCGCTCGCTCGAAAATCTCTGCGGCTGCTGGATCCCGTCCTCCATTTTCGGCTAGTAATTTTCTTTCTCTTCATGTCGAGCCTAAAATTGTGGGGCTTTGTATGTTTCATTCTCCAATCATTGGATTCCTAGATGATCTTTCTATGATAAGTTTCAATCGATTTTCTGGATTCGTTGTTCCTCATTTTATTTAGAGAAATTAAGGGGTTTGTCGAAATAAATTATTATCAATTCTACTAAACTAGAACCATGATTAAACAAATCTTGTTATTACTCTGGTATGCGATACTCTACCCATGGTGTTCATTTCAATTGCATGTCAATTGACTGGTACTTTTTTGCTTCTGAACCAGTCTCTTCGTTGTTTTATACGACCGCAATCTACTCTCCTCTATTCTTTTAGAGAAAACGGATCGTGTTTACCCAATCTGATACTCTGGTTGTGCTAGTATGATGATTGATCATATATCATAGACTGCCCATCTCATTTCTGAGGGTTTCTCTCAAATAAAGCAATTATTGTTTAACTTACTCCTCAATTGGAAAAATTATCTTTGTAATTTGCTTTGACATCTCATACTCAACTTGAAGTTTCTGCAAATTATGTGCAGCAGGAACTTAAAAGGGAGCAAGGGGACAGATAGTGGCTGAAGATTCATTATCTGGACAAGATGCATCAAAGTACTTGATTTTTCTACTTGCTTAATGATTCTTATATCTGTTCACCGTGGTAATATCTTATGAAGTGTTTCTCTGTTTCCCATTCCATACGACCTTGGAATACCAAGTTTCCTTTTTGGTTATCGCTCAACTCTTAGATTTGTACAAAGAGGTTCAAAAGACACTTTAAAAAGAGGATTAGATGTTTGTTTTTTAAAGATCTTAGCAAATGTGGGTCTAGTAGTCCAAACATTTTTTGTTCTTTTTATATCTTAGATGTTTAAAAAGCTTCTTAGTCTGCTTGCTGGCTTTGTAACGCATAAGTATTTCTTTAATTTAAGGGATTTATTGATCATTAAGGACTGATAGGGTATCTTTCAGGGTGGATCTTTATTAATAACACATTACAAGTAGAAATTTAACATAATGCCAGAAGGGTAAACGTTGTTTAAAATATAAAAATTTGGGAGTGTGAGTCAATATTGCAAAGCACCATTACAAAAACTAAAATTAATGGTGCTTTGCAACATATAAAGTGATTGATATGTTTTTGAAAGAATCACTTGTTAGGTGATATTAGAGGACCACATCATCATCTTTGGTGTCACGATCTCTCCTTTTTGAATCCGTTGATCTCCTTCCCACACTTTCTTTCGCATAAGTACGTGTGTATTTCTGTGTTTTGTGTGTCGTGCTTTCTTCAATTTTATTCTCATTATGAGTTTAAATTTTGATTGGAAATTATTCTTTCTAGTGTAGCCAAAATATAATATAAATTATAGTGATTATCAGCTGTGCTAGATTGAAGTGGAAGAAGAGGAGTGGGTAGATTGAGGGAAGTAAGATGGATTTGGAATGAAAAGGAGGAGATTGAGGGAATCATGACCAAACGAAAGAGCTTAAGGAAAATAGAGGACAAAAGAATATGGTAGATATAAATAGAAAAACTTAGAACTAGAAAGAAAGTGAAAAATAAAGGAAAAAGCGAGAGAATTAGGAAATTTTGAGGGATTTAGATATGCTAATGAAGGAAATGAAGAAAAAATAATTGAAAAAAAGGAGAGTGAGGTAAATAAGAGGAAATTGGAAGTAAAAACGTAGAAATAATAAAGTAAACTAGAATGAGAAAGACAGATAGGAGGAAAATATAGATAACTAGGGGCAGTAAAAAATGAAGCAGATGGTTATAAAGGAGCTAGGATCAAATCTAAGTACAAGGAGATATTTGACGAGAATGTGTTTGCCTGTGTGTATAAATTCTTTTTGCATTTTTTTGTCCCAGGATGTCTATGATTGTTCTTGGGAGTACTTTTATTTTGAGCTGGCATCAGTGTATAAAAGCTCTTGTTGAGCATAAGAGCTATAAGTTCTTTTTGACCTTTAAGCTATTTGAATCTTGATACGAAGATAAATTGATAGATGCAGAACTCTCGGGTGATCAAGTTGAACGTAAAAATCGGGATTACCTCCCTCTCGGAGATGCCGAGGTCATGCAGCTGGGTATGTTCGACAAACCCCTTCCTTGTTGTGGCTGTGGAATTGGGTGGTTTTGGTGAGTATCTCTCTCTCTATGTTTATCTCTCTCTTGTATTATTTGTTCTCTAAAGCATTGGTTTTCTTCGGGTTGCAGTTTTCTGGTTGGATTTGTCTGCCCCTTGACATGGTACTACGCCACGATCCTCTACTTCTGTAACTACTACCAAAGAGACCCCAGAGAAAGAGCTGGTCTTGCCACCTCGGCAATGGCTGTGAGTATCGAATAAATTCGCAACTTATTATGGTCGAGGCTTTTTTTTATTCTGTCGATAATGTATCTCCTGTTGCTTAAGAAGTAAATATTTATTGGATATTTATCCTACTGCATCTTTGCGGAATATGAATATGAGAATAAAGATTGGTTTAAACTAAACAGAGCTAAATGTCAAGATAAACGAGTCAGTGATTAACGATATCTAGTGTTATACTTGTCGTGCTAAGTCGAAATCAACTGGAGTATAGTGATCGAATGTGGAAAAATTTTGTATAGTGGCATGCCTCATATTTCTTCTAAATACATTGTGGGGAGCTGTTATTGATCGTCATATTGCTTGACACTTTGTTTATGATAATCCCGGATTTTGCAGGCGATGCTTTTCACTATCGGCGTATTCATTGTGATTGCCATTGTTGTCCTTTAATCATTGATGAAGGCTGGGAAAAGGAAAGGCAACCGAGAGAAACACGGATGCGCGATGGAATGGGTATTCTTTGGATTCGATGTGGAATTACAACTACTTGACATCCTGCTATTGTAAATCTGTGATTGTTGTATATTGATGATCAACGGTTGTGATGAATTATTTTATGTTTGGAGGTTCTTGATCTTCAGCTGGGAATGGACAAACCGTGTGTTGTGTTGTTGGAAGGGGGAGGGAGAGAGGCTATGTTCGTTCGAGTAAGAAGTTCAAGCAGAGGCTTGGTTGGATTTTGGGTTGATTGTTGTTCCTTGCCCTCTAACATAAAATAAACCCAGTTGAGAATGAACTTCAAATCTTATTATATACAATTATTGCTACACAAAATTGACTTTTCAAATGCTGCACGCTAACCTGCATGGGAAATATAGAGGTATTTCTTTTAAATATGTTGTTAATTATATTTATTTATTTTTTATTATAAAAATCGAAGATTGAATTACACGATAATTAAATTTCTGGTCTGGTTGGGATGGAACTCTCGTGATCATGTTTGGTCACGTTGGATCATGTCAGGTCATGGATGAGTGTAGCCTGAAATTGTTAAGCATGTGTTGACCGTTACTGGAAAGATATTTACGCAAGGGTTTAAATTGTAATTTTATATTATAATTTTTATATTATTTTTAAATGCAAGTGTGAGAACATAGGCCAAAGCAGGTTGCTTTAAAAGGCGCTGTTTCTCCCTCTCTCGCACAAAACTCGAGCCTTCAATCATGGAAGAAGAAGAAAACCTACGGACACCCTTCTGGCAACAGACAACGGATCCTTTCTGGCGAAGCCACGACCGCCGCCGAAGTCTCCGCCCCACCTCGTCTCTGATACTTAACTCTAGTCTAGCTCTGGTCTTCTTGTTGGTCTTTGTTTTCTGTCTTGTCTTTATCGTTGTTCCTTCGATTCTCTCTTTCGTTTCACAAATATTCAGGCCTCACTCGGTGAAGAAAACCTGGGATTCTCTCAATTTTGTGCTCGTGCTCTTCGCGATTCTCTGCGGATTTCTTAGCAGGAGTTACTCTCAAAGTCGGGGGGCTTATGATGATCATCGGAGCGCTTCTAATGTGTCAGATCGGAGTCAGAACTCAAACTCGTCTACTCCTCGTCAATGGAAGGGGTTTTCAGATCGGACGGCTTATAATGGTGCTATCAGTAGATTGAGAAGCAGCAGTTCATACTCCGATCTACTTCATCGACCTTCTTGGGAAAGTAGCTCCGGCGCCGATGAAAGGTGGCGATTCTCCGACGATACCTACGTCGCTAATTATCAACTTCCAGGTTCCGATCAGCTTCTTCATCGTCATCGTCGGCAGGAGCTCGGAGAAGCGGATCTTGATTTGGGAGAAAAGAGAACGCCATCGAAAAACACATCCATTGTTGATAGAGATGCTGTTCCTAACCTCACCGCCCGATCGTCTTCTCCACCACCGTTTCTTCCGTCGCGATTATCACCTCCACCGTCTCCGCCGTCGAATCCGACACCTCCACCGCCGTATACGGTACCACTAGCTAAGATAGACAAACGAAAAGTGAAGCGCAGCTATGAAGATGCTGGAAACGAAGGCAAGACCGAAAATCGGGAAGAGACTGTTTCGGAAGTGAAAAATCTGCGAGTTTCGGAACATCCCGAGCAGAAGGGTGATAAGAATGAGAAGAAGAGAGGCGGAGCTACAAAAGATTTCTTAACTACGCTGAAGAGGAAGAAGAAACAAAGACATAAAAGTGCAGAAAACTTCGACACATTTTTTAGCTATTCCCCTCCATCTTGGACTCCATTATCGCCGCCTTCAGCTCCTTCTCTGCAGCCATCTTCAGCGTCTTCGGTCTTTCAAGCCATGTTTTCTTCGAAGAAAGGCAAGTCCAAGAAGATCCGTCCGCCGCCGGAAATAAACCCGGTAATCAAAGCATCAAAATCCGAAGCCCTAAGTATGCCTGTCAACTCCCATGAGCTTCAATTTCCGGCGAACAAGATCAAGGAGGTGGACGAGCACGCCACCAGTGGCGGCGAGTCGCCATTGTTTAAGATTCCAAAGCCGCCGCCTCTACCGCCGTTCAAGATGCCGGACTGGAAGTTTCAAGTGCAAGGAGACTTCGTGAGGATAAAAAGCAGAGTAAGCTCGCCTGGGACAGCGTCGGAATTAGAAGATAGCGAAGGTTCGCCGACCACCAGAGAAACTCCGTCGTTCAAGGCAGCGGGAAAGGACGGCACAAAAAGTCCAATCTTCTGCCCAAGCCCAGATGTTAACTCCAAAGCTGATAGCTTCATTGCGAGATTCAGAGCCGGACTGGAGTTGGAGAAGATAAACTCTTTCGAGAAGAAACAGGGAAGGAGGTCAAACCTCGGCCGCGACATAAACCCAGATACAGGGCAGTAACGAAACTCTTTGATTCCGCCATTTTTCTCGTTGATTGATTCCTAGATTCACAGCAATTCGCATTTTTTTCCCTTCATTTTCACAATTTGTGTTTCCATTATAGGGTTGCTATTGCCTAAAGAATTATTTTTTACTGTAATGACTCTGTTGAGATTTACGTTAAAAGCACAAAATGATGGATAGTTTATGACATTGATTCGAGTATAGCTATTCTGGGTTCTTAAGAATCATGGATTTTATGTCGAGAATACCCATGACAGCCGTAGAACCAGTGGATAGCAAATAGAAAGACAGGGTCCCATGGCAGCAGGTACAGCCACCAATCAGCATGTTGGGCAAATGAGCTCGTGTTGTAGCCAGTGAATCAAAGCTGTCGTTTCCTGGATCCACCCCTTTTGACTAAATCACGGTTTTGTTTAACTTATTCGACCAATCTGTCTAGATGCGTGCTTGATCGACCCCCTTCACTTCTACGAAGCTGGTAAATTACCCAATTCAAGACTCGAGCCAAAGACACATTCAAAGAGCCAAAATTACAGATAAGAAGCATGGATTTGCTACATAATTTACTGGTTAATTAGCTAACTCAGGCTTAGCTTAAAGAAAGCAGAAACTCAGATGAGCAAACAGCTGATATAAATAGAGATTTCGTCAAGTTCAGTTGATAGATCCAAAATTTCTAACTATCAGTGCCTTTTCTACCCAAAACTACAAACGCTATTACTCCCACTTTTCAAAGAAGAGGATAAAACTCCATAACCAAAAAAACCAAATACAACAAGGGTGTCTGAGCATGGCTTAGGATGACTTACTCAACAGGTATTTCTTCAAAACATCCATCACAGATCCAAAATCAGCTTTCACCTGCACTGGCGGGTTCGAGAACCGGCACACCATGTCCTTGATCTCGTTGGAGTGATAATCGATCTTAGACTGCGTAAACTTCAGCCCGTGAGCCGTGCTGACCACCACAGTCCTGTCACTTGGCCCTATAACTCCACTGTTCCTAAGCTTGATCAAAGCTGTCAAAGCCACCCCAGTATGGGGGCATATAAACATGCCGGTCGAATCTGCTTGAGCCATAGCGTCCATCAATTCTTCTTCCGTTGCTTCCTCAACAATCCCATTCGAGTTCTTCAACGCATAAACCGCTCTATCGATTGAAACCGGATCACCAATTTGTATAGCCGATGCAAAAGTAGTGTTTGCTTTTACAGCCTTAAAGTCCTCCCACCCGGACTTGTAATGCAAGTATAGTGGGTTAGCATTTGCAGCTTGAGCACAAACAAGCCTAGGAAGTTTATCGACTAGGCCGAGCTCCTTACACATATGAAACCCTTTGTAAAACGCATATATATTACCTAAGTTACCACCCGGAACTATAACCCAGTCAGGGACTTGCCAATCAAACTGCTGCAGAATCTCAATTGCTGCAGTCTTTTGGCCCTCTAACCTCAAACTATTCAAGGAATTAGCCAAGTAAATCGGTAACTCAGCTGTAATCTCGCGAATAAGCTGCATGCAGCCATCAAAATCTGTATCCAGACTGAGTACGAAAGCGCCATTCGCAATAGGCTGAACTAACTGAGCTAATGAAATGCGATTGGCAGGCAAGAAAACAATGGATGGGATACCAGCTGCAGCACAGTAGGCGGACAGGGCCGCAGAAGTGTCTCCTGTGGATGCACAGCCAACTCCGACGAGGGGTTTGTTCAATTTCCTAAGCCTATTCACCTGGCTAACCAAAACAGTCATACCCAGATCTTTGAAGCTTCCAGTGTGACTAATACCACAGTGTTTCACCCACAAATCACTCATGCCCAGAAACTGTTTGCCAAAACGCTCAGCCCAGAAGAGATTCGAATTACCTTCAAATGCGCTGACAATGTCATCGCTATCGATCTCCGGCAGCACCCACTCTTTCTTGGACCAGACACCGGAGCCATAAGGCCAAGTTGTCTTCCCGACCCGAGAATCAAAGAGGTTGCGCCAGTAATTGCCGTCGTAGTTCTTCAAAGCGGCCATATCGTGCTGCACGTCAAGAAGGCCTCCGGATTGCGAGCGGTAAACGATCTCATCCAGAGAATAAGATTCGTCGGAACCAGGCTTGGCGTTAAACGGAACATACTTGGCCGAAAACTGATGGGAGTGCGTGACATTATGGCGGCGAGCCTCGTCGCGGATGTTCTCATCAGCCTGGCGGCGGTGCTTGGAGAGCGAAGGCCCGTCGGAATCGGTGGTAGCGAGAGGGGAATCGGGACTCGAATCAGAGGAGGCTTTAACAAGGGAAAAACGGGATCGTTTGGAGAAAGCCGCAGAAGAGAGAGGGTTATGTTTCCACTGGAGAGAGGGAGAGTTGAAGATGGTGGAGGCCGCCATCAGAGAGAGAGAGAGAGAAGCACAGGCTTAGGTTTCCAGAGTGGAGATCTCGGAAATGAGGAAGCAGATTAGCCTTCGAAATGAAATTTGAGAGAAGCGGCTGAAATAGCCATTGACGTCCTGCCTATTTCCAGCCAAGCCCCGACCTGATTAAGGCCCATTACTCCTTCCAAATCCATTGTCAAAAAACATAACGAAATCTCTTTTGACTGGGAACCATCATCAATTTTATGAGGGTAGAATTATGACACGTAATAAACAGTCAATAATATGGTTGATGTAACATCGTAAATTACTTTCTAAAACGGGCAGACAGAAAACAAGAGTTCCCCAATATGTCCCTAAAGCCTTTATTGCATTGATGCGATTAAGGAAAATTTTTTGGTCAATTTTATCGGATCTGATCCGATCCGATCCGATCCGATCTATCGAATTCGGATCGGATTCGGATTCGGGTGTTTTGCATTTAAAACGCTTATCGGATCAGATCCGATAATCCGATAATATATTGGATTTACAGCAATCGGATCGGATTGACCCGATCTGATCCGATGCCCACCCCTACCTAAAGGAAATGAAACTTTAATACTAAAGAATGATAACCACGAATATGTCAAACTCGAGACCATTTAACAATGCCAAAAATGATATCTGAATTGTGTTTGAATTAAGTATTAGAAACTTAACCTCAATCGAACATTGCTGACGAAATTTAACTGATCAAACAAGGAGCATGACTGAGCTCAACTGGAATTTGCAAAACCTCACGCATAAGTTGTTCTTCAAAATCGAAACTTAAATTGGACTCAACTGAAATCACTTAGCCTTGCATAAATAGAATTTCACCCGACATAGCAAAAACTAGATTCTAAAATTTCAAAAGCTGGCTTCTAAATAAAATAATCAATCTTTTATCCATATTATTTCATGATAACACGAGGAGGGTAGTTTCGAAATTAACAGGGAAATTGGTGGGCGAACAAGAACCCTTGATCTTTCTCCTGAAGCTCGGGTTTGAAGACGTGTTCAAAACCCTCGCTCCTCCATCTGCCGTTCTGAGTTCCCCCGCTTTTCGAATGCAAACCCTAACCATCCTTTCTCCATTGTGTTTTCCACTCTTGGGGTTTGTTTCCAGACTATCCTTTGTTATCTGTTTAGCATTTTGAAATGGTCTCTGGTTTGAGAATCGAAGGTGGGACTCTGGTAGCGTCTGCTGAAGTGCGCAAGTCTATTCAATCTATCAAAGAGATCGTCAGAGATCATTCCGAAGCCGATATATACACTACTCTCAAGGAAAACAACATGGATCCTAATGAAACTGTGCAGATTTTGCTTAATCAAGGTAGCTTGTTTTCCTTATGGGGGTTTGCTTCTTTTTTATTTATGTTATCACTGTTATAACTATTTGTTCGATTCTTAGTTTGGTTCTATTGACTATCTTCACCATATTGTCGTGGTTTTGGGGGAGTGCGGCTGCCTTTTTTCTTCACATTGATTAGTATCCTGATGCTAGTTGCAGGCATGAGAAAAACGACACTCAATCTTTAAGATATTATGAATTATTGTTAATTTCGCTGTTCTGGGCATTTCCAGCAATCAGTCTTTTGTAAAGTAGTTTTACTAGTTTCTGATAGTATTTTCAAAATATCATAATATTCATCCCTAGACTGAGGTGGCTTCAATGAAGAATGTCTCGACCATTCATTTTCATTTGAAGTGGCGAACGCCATTTTTTGCAGTGGGAAGCATAACAAGATATGTATAAGATCTGTCATGTGTTACTTTGCTACCAAGTCCTGAATTATTTGTTGTATGCTATCTCTGAAGTTGATGAAAGTTAAATCCATCTGTATTTTGGTACTTCAAGCATTTGGTTTTCCCCTCACCTTCTGTACTCAGACGACTGAAGTTGTTTTGTTTCAGATCCATTCCATGAGGTGAAAAGAAAGCGAGAAAAGAAAAAAGAGGTATTAATTTATTTCTTAATTTGTAGTCAGGGGTTCTTTTGTCCTCCATTTGTTTTTCTAATACTTTGTGTGTTGTCATCTTCAAATACACATGATGGGGCAACATCACACTTAATACAAGCTATTTTTGATTACATTGTTTCAGTATTCTTTTACTGTCATGATGTCTTATGACGTCAGTAGATTTTTCTTAATATTTACACCATTTCACGTTTTTGCATATAATTGTATTTTGAAATTTGCTTCGTATTGTCGTAGTTTGAGCGTATAATTTTGGTGTAGAATGTTGAGCATAGGGATGGGGATCCACAAAGACAAACTGAGGGTATGGGGCAAGAGAAAAAACCTCAGACATTTTCTGATCGCAATAGTCGCAGACTCAACCAACCCAGAAATGCTTTGCCTGGTGAGTTGGTGTTTTTAGGTTGTAATAGATTATGTTCTATTTTTTCCTTTCTGGGATCTATTTGCAAAATGTTCTTGTTGATGGCCTTCTGGATGTAAATATTGAGGTTTAATTGGAAGTATAAAATAGAAGTTAATGACTGGATGATAATAATTTTCTTCCCGAACAATACAATGGAAACTAAATAGTCATGTAATCTTCACTTAGCTTTTCATGATTTTCTCTGAAAGTAACTAATTTTTGAGAGATGTATTTTCATCTAGGATGAATTGTCATGCAAAATATGATATATGATCCAATTTGGACCCAATTTTATTT